>JAXDDW010000001.1:20505000-20670000 GCA_034670385.1 Hoplostethus mediterraneus
GGATCAGTGGGGTATTGATATCACAAATACACACACATACACCTGCTCTCTCTCTCTCTCTCTCTCTCTCTCTCTCTCTCTCTCTCTCTCTCTCTCTCTCTCTCTCTCTCTCTCTCTCTCTCTCTCTCTCTCTCTCTCACACACACACACAAATACACAAACACACACTAGAGGACAGGCAGCCATCATCTCCTCGCTTCTTAATCAAGTTGTGTGAGACAGACAGTGAGTGTGGGATCCTCTCACTCCTGACCCATAACTCACACACTCCTTCACAACACAGAATGACAGAGCATCATTTTGAAAATAAGGTTGACTTTCTTTAGTCCTGAAACGTTGACCTTTTTTTGTGGGGGGGGGGGGGGACCATCCAATAGCAGCGGCTTCTTGTCATGGTCAACGTTCATCATCAGACCACCGCCACCAACCTACCTCTGGCTTCCACAGCGAACTCAAGCCGGGAGAAGAGAGATAAACACAGGCTGTGACCTCCAGCCCTCACCCCTGACACATGCTGGACCGGGTCAGCCAGCGCGGGGAGAGCTGGGCAGCTGGTCACCGAGCAGTTTAATCTCAGACAGATTCCCACCACCTGGCCGTGTTGGCGACACACCAAACCCAGCAGTCCTCCAATCTGGCAACGGCTACCACCACGCTGCAGAGGAGTCAACAGGCACTCGATTGGAAATTGATTTTTGGATGGATGGATGGATGGATGGATGGATGGATGGAGCAACAGGCCAATGGAAGCATGCATGATGGGTGAAAGCAGGATTGCATGTACATATGGGGCTTACAGGCACCGTCTCAACAAAGACTCAACGTGGTGGTCTAGTGTATTCTCCTGATCAGTACAGTACTGAGTACAGTCGGGACCACCGGTGGCCCGCAGGCTACACTGCTGCATCAGTGTATGTGTGTGCATGAACGTATGCCCCGGGGGAAGATCTACTCTTGGCTCTATCTTTACCCGTTAGCAGGCAGGCTTTAAAAAAAATGACACAATTCTTAGCTTCCCCTTGAGCAATATAGTGTGTAGCTTGTAGCTAAACCCCCCCCATCTGCTGGATAAAGACTTAGCGCTTCAGCTTGGCTAGCCTCCTCTTTGTTGTTAATGTGAGATAGAGAATTGGTTGAATCCTCCGAAGCGAATGCGAGGTTAAACATTTGCTCCCAAATAAAGCTGCTGCAGAGAACACACACGCAATTCTTCTCCGTGTTCTTTGTCGACGAGTATAATACACGGCTTACTTTTCATGGCCGTAACTCTCAGAGGTGTAATGACTACACTTGATTATGTAACGAACCGGAATCTGAACGCAGCAGCTTCATCTCCCTATCCGACCGAATCCTTCACTCAGCACATCAGCAGACCTTGCACACACACACACAAAAACACACACACACACACCCACACACTCCCGATTCCCCCTTATTCCCCAACACACACACACACACACACCCTCCTCATCTCTTTGCAAGAGGGCTAACCACAGGACTCGTGTGTGTGTGTGTGTGTGTAGAATAAATAGATAACAGGGTTTCATTAAATAGGATAAATGTGTATGTTTGCTGAGAGAACAAAGGGAAGAGGAAAACATGTGTGGAACAACAACAGAAGGGGAAACGACATGCCTGCCTCCACCCAGGTCCGCACACTTTTGTTTCCCCACTGTTTTTCTGTTTCCCTCATTAGGGTGAGTAATACTAGTCCATCCTGTTCTATGAATCATGGTTATTAAGTGGGTTAAGAGCGAGCATTTTCACCCAAGTCACCCCCGTGCTCATATTTCATGGTCTCATTGAGCAGAGTAGAACAGCACAGTCAAACAGGAAGCGTGTGTACGCTGCGTCTCCGTGACTCAACGTTATTACGCACGGAAGCAAATGGAGAGATTGGATTTGTGCTGCACTACATCCACCGTTTGAAAACAGAATGAGGGATGGGATGGAGACACGCTGTTTGAAGAAATGAACAGCAAGAGGGGGAGAGGGAGATAGAGAGAGAGAGAGAGAGAGAGAGAGGTGAGGAGTGGGTAGTAGGTGGAGACCTTGAAAAGCTTTTGTTCTCTGAACATGGAGAGTTAGTGAGGCAGCAGTTGGCAGTTGGTTCAAAGCAACAAACTAAATCAATCTTTTACAGCTTGTCCAAATAGACTCAAACAAATACACACCCTCACACACACCCTCACACACACACACACACACACACACACACACACACACACACACACACACACAATAGCAGGCACAAACAACCAGACACTACATCTGTTTGTAACAGACCTATGTAGTGAAAAAGACTCGGTTCCTATGCACGCTGCTGCATGAAAAAGGAAAGAGTCTGGCATGATATTGAGACTGTGTGTTTGTGTTTGTGTCAGTGTGTGTGTGTGTGTGTGTGTGTGTGTGTGTGTGTGTGTGTGTGTGGGTGTGTGTGTGGGTGGCCAACGATGTGTTTCTTTAATGAGCTCAGTTTACACACTTCGTTAATTGGCTGGCACAGCAAAGGACTGTCCAAGATCTACAGACCTGTGTGACTAACCCCCCCCTCCCCCCCCGCCCTCACTAACAGAAACACACACACACACACACACACACACACACACACACACACAGACACACATCTCCATTTCACTATGCTTATTTATTCATGTATTAGTTAGTTTGTTCCACTAGGTTCACTCGCAGGCTGCTGTAGTAATTGCCACTATATTCTCTGCATTGATTTCCACTCAGACTGCCTCTGCCACACGCACGTGCACACACACACACACACACACACACACGCAAACACCGTCTCAGGCTGCCCCCCCCCACCCCCCACCCCCACCCCCCCCCCCACCCCCTGTTTTGCAAATCTGCCTCCGCCAGAAACAAAGCAAAAGCAAATTGTATTCTCAGTCAATGTATCCATCCGTTTATCCATTTATCTTCCTAACATGTCTTCATCCCCGGCAACAAAGAGGCAGGTGAGAGGGACGGTAAGCTTTCTAATTAAAGGATCTGGGAGAGTCGGGCTTTCTTTCAGCACAGCCCTCATCACACGAGCAGTAAAAATAGCATCAGCCTCACAATTCTACGCAACGTTCTGTCTCTTTTTCTGGTTCGTGGTGAGCAACAGGACGGAGGACGAGGTTGATCTCACTGCTGCTGCTGCAGCAACAACAACAACAACAACAACAAACACAGAGAGCATCCAGCAGCCAGACCACATCCTATTCTAGCTGGGTGTGATAGTCCATTCAAACCGGACTGTGTGTGTGTGGGAGAGAGAGAGAGAGAGAGAGAGCCATGCTAAACGTGATTACAGATGGGTGTGTGTGTGTGTGTGTGTGTGTGTGTGTGTGTGTGTGTGTGTGTGTGTGTGTGGATATGTGGGTAGGCAGGACAGGAGGTCTGCAGGGAGAGATAACTGCTCAAATCTGTCCTCTCCTTCTCACTCACACCCTTCTGCTCAGACCTCTAAAAGCTTACCCCTAGGCTTACCCTACATGCACGCACATGCACGCAGGCACACACACACACACACACACACACACACCATCCTTATATCAACCCGATCCCCAACTCCCATTTCAGTCTTTACAGTCCTCCCAAGTCCAAAGTACTTTGTGGTTTATCTGTGAGAGAGAGAAAAAAAAAGAGGGATGGACAACCAGTGCATTAGCAGAGCCCTGTCCAGCCGGGGCTATCATCTATTAATGAGGTGCAAGACACAGGTTCACACACACACACACACACACGCGCGGATAGACGCACACATGCACGCACACACACACAGATGCACACCCTCAGGGGAGAAGGTCGGAGAGGGGGTGTTTAATAATTGAAAAGGATGCTTTAAAGTTGAAGTTGAAGTCGGAGGGCACAGGGAGATGCTGAGTTCTCCCCCCCTAAAAAAACCTCCATTAAAATCACAAGCATTAGTAATTATACTGCCGAGACACTCACCACGCCGTACCTCCTCCATCTTCTGTTTTTTCCGCCCCGTGCTCACTTTCACTTTCAACCCATCCTTTTGTATTTTCCACAACTGTTTTTTGTTTTTTTTCCTTCGCTGCAACCCTCCCCGTCTCCTCGTCCCCCCCCCCCCCCCCCCCCCCCTGAACAAACAACACCACGTCAGACGTCAGATGGATTTTTCTCTACACCATGCCTCATTGCATTCTCTCCCCCTTTTTTTCCAAACACCTTGAAGGGGGTGAGACAGGCCATGCAAGGATCACCATCTCTCCATGCTAACCTTTCCTTTAAGCACCCCCCTCTACCTAGGACGGAGAAACAGGGGGTGTCATGACGGGGGGTGGCCAGGACTCAGGGGTACGACACCTTCACTGAGGAAAGTGGGTAAGCTTGTTCAGTGTGGAGTGCTGTGATGCTCAGTGACGGGTGTTTCTTGTGGATTTCTCCCTAGCTGTAGACCCTCGCTTCAGCACCACGGCCAGCTCCCTCAGAGAGGAGTTGAAGTTGGAGTGAATCATGCTCGCTCCACTGGTCAGTACCCCGGACACAGTCAGTCAGGTCAGTATCCCTACTGGATAACACGCCGTGAAAGCCCTGGAACAAGGTGCGATCTGGACGGCATGGGACAATGATTTCCCCATGAACCTTTAGGGGTCCCATTAGTGGAGTCATGTGTATACAGATGTGTGTGTGTGTGTGTGTGTGTGTGTGTGGAGTACTCCTACCTCTAACTGGAGCATATGAAGCATAGCCACAGATCAGTCTGACGCTGATACAGTGTGAATGGTGGAGTCTCACTGTGCCCACCGACCTAAAGATTTGCAACTACAACGACACCGCTGTCTTCAGGAGGTCCCCAGGGAAACGCAGAGGAATTAATCAAACTGTGTTTTCATTGAACGGAACAAACATCAAATCTGGGCTCCTGAGTTGATAAGCTTCCTTCATCTCCTTCTATGTAGAATACAGTAACAGTGTATACAGTGTGATTGATTACAGATGATTGATTATGATTGATTACATGATTGATTATGATTTATTACAGTATGATGAACAAAAAGCTCTCTTTGAATTCTAGACAAGGATTATGGGTGTTCACAGCTCTTCTCAGATGAGGGTCCTGATGAGGGTCCCCAGCATGAAATAAGGGATTTTAACATCAAAATGTTCAAAGTGATTCTCAGAACAGAAAGCAGAAATATTGAAAATAAACAGGAGACAAACATACTAACATTTTAGATGAGATGAAAAACCTGGGAGATAACATTGACAGAAATAGTTGCCGGTGTGACGCCCTGTGACCCATGGCCCACAAGCCACCAGCAGCACAAGTTAAGCTCCTCTTTGTGCCCCTCTCCGCCACAGCTGCAGCCTCAGAGAGGACACAAGGCTGGCTCAGCCTCAACACACAAAGGCAGGCGGAATGCTAATAAAGTTGGATTCAATCAAAGTGAAAGCAGTCTTTTGGCAATTCATGGCTTTAAAATCAGAATTGGTGTTCTGTATTCACAGCCCCTCTCTGTTTCTCCCACACAGAAACAGAGTGTTATCCTTGCTGGGACTAAAAGAATGTGTGCTCTTTTCTACTGGCAGACAGACGTGTGTGAGGCATGGCGTCCCTTTAACCAGACAGAAAAGAGTAAACATAACACTTATAAATTCTGATCTACTGCTTTTTTTTATTTCGGCGACATCTTTGTTGACAAGCAAATCCTTTGCTGTGGTGTTTTAGCACTTAGCACACCCAGAGATCCCTTCGTACTCGGTGTTCGTACTCAAGTGACTGTGACGTCTTTTTCCTTGGATTTTCTGTTAATGAAGTTTGAGTTTCTATTAGGTGAAGACTCCTTTCTTCATTTGTTCCGCCGTGGTGGCTATAGCTGGGCACGACAACCTGTTGCTAATGAACCACCTTTGCTGCTGCCGGATACATAAAACCCATCATTTCCTCCCAAGTTTCTCCCAGAGGATTTTTTCCTGGGAAAGACCGATATGTAAAAGCTTTCATGAACTGGGTATAGGTTGAATTATTATTGTGTAATATGAAATAAGGCATAGAGAGTAGAAAAACGGACATTTATAATACTAGTAGAACTCAAAGTGTGGCCCTGTGTGTGTAGGTGCATGTGTGTGTGTGTGCATAATAGGAGTATATGTGTGAGTACTAGTGACATTTCTAAAACTATACGGTGCTGTGGCTAATAGCAGTGTCATAATATTAGTCATATTAAGGGGGATTAGTAAGAGAAATCGTCTTAAGGATGTGATCCCTGAGAGGGGGTGCCAGACTCTGCTTGTATTACTGTCAGCCCTGTCTCGCTCACACACTGGGAGCCTAGCAGCCTCGCCTGCTTTCCTCAATAGGATCTGTAGAGCAACATGACACACAGAAACGCACCACCTACCGTAGCTCGTTCCCTCTTCCGCTGCTGTTTTATCTCATCTATTGGAAGTGCCGGTGTGAAACACGCCTCGGAGAGAAGCAGAAATGCTCGGGCTGTGTTGGAAGGTGAAGCGTATGGATTATGAGAGCCAGTCCTGCACTCGCCGGCTTTCTAACAAGGTGTGTCTATTCTGTCTCGCCTGTCATTCATGGTGAAGCCAAGGAATGTGTCAAATGTGTCAAATCTCAGTGGCACTGTACGGCACTGCACTGTATATTTCAGACGAAATGAAAGGCTTTGGGTACCAAATGACTTTGGTCCATACATACACACACACACACACACACACACACAGTATGGATCAAAGTCATTTGCTACCCTATAAGCCTCAAATATGTCTGAAATATACAGCGCAGTTCCATATGTCACTCACTTGCTTGAGTGTCTTGAAGTCTGTCACATTTGACACGTTTCTTAGAACACACACACACTAATCACCCGTCAATACCCTACAAGTCTGCAGTAATTATTGGTCTGTATGTGTGTTTGTGCTCAAACATAAGGCTTCATACCCAGTGCATAATTGCACAATTAGATATAATTGCATGTGCTGTGTGTTTGTCTGACAACCTTGGGAAGCAGGAGGGAAAATAGCTGGCGGTTCCATTTATAAGAACATAATCAAAGACTAGAAAATCAGGTGATTGGGTACATACAGACAAACGGACAGGCAGGCAGTAGGACGGCCCAGAGACAGACGAAGAAAATAACTTCTAAAGGAAAGCGATGACACAGAGCGCCTGTGAAGAGGAGACTTTTTAATCTGCACTACTGTCATTATACTCTGACAGTCCCTCACTGACTGCCTCTCTCTCTCTCTCTCTCTCACACACACACACACACACCACACACACACACACCTACACACCTACACACACACACACACAACCACTGGGACATCATTTGCTCCCTACCCTTCCTTACCCTTCACCATCGCCAGAGAAATGACCAGGGCAAGCTCCAATCAGACTCACACAAACATGCCGCAGGAGAGCAGAGATAGGACACACACACACACACACACACACACACACACACACACACACACACACACACACACACACAAAAGGCCAGGCCTAATTATGCTGGCCTAATGACCACAGTGATTGCTGTCTAGTTGTTGCTGATAAAGAAAGCTGCAGGCGCCAGGGGGGGATGTATGCGTAGCGTAGCATTGACTCCTGGCTAACATCGGCGCCCCCCCCCCCCCCCCCCCAGCCGTAATGAGTCAGCCCTGACACCGCGAGAGCTACCGCGTCTGTGTTGCTCCATCTATGACCGCCGCTGAAAGTGATATCACCAGCCAACCCACACACTGGTGGAGAGCCCTGTCATTGCAGATTCATTACCAGCGGGCACAGCCGCACGGGGAAAAAAATTCAACGTGTCAAATTGCTTTCTGAATAAGTTGGAACAAGTGTCACAAGTAGGGTCACCGCAATAGTACCCGATTTCATAGTTCGCCCTGGTACTGTACTTCTGCAAACAAAGTACAACACGGCTTCACCTGGTAGTTGGTTGATACGTGGGGGGGAGAGAGAGAGAGGTCTGTCGGAGGGAGTCGGTCATTAACGCTGCAAATGAAGGGAAACATGTAATGACAGGACCCCAGAGTCACTGATGAGGGTGATGGATGGCTCTCAACTCAAATACATGGCAGTTCATCACTCACCTCAGACATAAACACACAGAGACACACACACACACACACAGTCATCCCTCTCTCTCTCTCTCTTTGTCTGTCTCTCTGTCAATTCAATCCTATCCTTTCTCTCTCTGCACCACCGCTAACATTGTTTTTTTCCAAGCCGTTCAGTGATGTATTACAGACACTGCAATCATACATGTAGCTTTGGAAAACACTCACGTACACACACACACACACACACACACACACACACACACACACACACACACATACATATGCAGAGACACATGCAGTGCCCTGGCTTTGCCGCTGCCTTGGGCATGCTGGAGCAGACTGCAAACTCCAGGACTTGTTCAAATTGCCAGGCCACAACAGGCAATTTGGAACGAACTCACACTGCACAGCCTCCCTAGAGCAACCATGACCACGCACACACACACACACACACACACACACACACACACACACACCAACACTGTCATATTCTCAGAAACACAGCAGACTTTCATTTCTCTGCATCCCACAGCTTCTATGTCTCCCAGTGCACTCTTAACACACACTCTCCCTCTTCCTCCCTTTCTCTTACTCAATTTCTCCATCCGTCCTTTCTACCCATAAGCCCTCTGGGACATGGGTGTTATCTTAAATCTCCTGTCCAGAGAGGAGAGAGGGGGGAAAGGAGAGACAGATGCAGTGACAAGAGAGACAAGGGAGACGGGGGGGGGGGGGGAGTGTCTTATAAAAGGTGATCTCTATTTCACCAGTCATCTCCAGTAGTTGCTGTGTGGTGTGATGAAGGGAGGATGGAAGAGGACGGAGGAATGAGACCAAGAACAAGTGGAATGAGAAATAGGAAAGAGAGAGAAACACAGAAAAAAGAGCTACAGGGGAGAAATAAAAGAAATAAAAAGCATGTGTCCTATAAAAGGTGATCCCTATTTCATTGGCCATCTCCAGTAGCGGTGTGCAGCGTGCTGGAGCCCGGGGGGAATGAGTAGCCACTCTAAATGTGTGTAACCCACATAAAGGAATTGTTTCTGGGAGATCGGGGCCCGTAAATTCATTCCTAGCCGCCGGCCCTGCTCTTATCCCACCTCCCAAAGGTGAGCTATAACATCCAAACACATATATATATTTTTTTAGATTATTTCCCAGCACATACACACACACACACACACACACACACAGCCCCCACATTTTCACCCTATACACCCTACAGCAAACAAGCAAAGACACATCCAGACGCTACCATGCACAAATTCACACGTCTTTCAGGCAGAAACGCAAATGCACTATCAAAAACGGTACACACACACACACTCAGGCAAGCACATCCACACACACACACACACACACACACACACACACACACATTGCTTTGATCCCAAATGACCTGTATGGATCTGAGGTGGGACCAGAACGGCGGCAGCAACAACATCAGTGCCTACTGTGGAAAAGAACAGCGTTGGGGAGCACAGCAGATGCTGCCCGGGCACTCACAGCTCCAGGATTACCTTAGCCTGAACAAACTCCATTACTGCCTCTATTACCCAGGTATACACAGCCCAGGAAAAAGCACTTTGCCAAACTACTATTTACCCAGCACCTCTGGGTCCCACACACTGTTTCCCTTGACTACAGAGCAGGGAAGGAGGGAGGCAGGGAGGGAACGGAGAGAGAAAGTTGCATGGGGGGAAAACAGGTGGCCTACCTGTCCTCTGGGTCACCTGTTGGTAATGGTCTCTATCTCAGTCTGGGGTGGTGCGTGTGTGTGTGTGTGTGTGTGTGTGTGTGTGTGTGTGTGTGTGTGTGAGAGAGGGAGATAGAGAGAGAGAGAGGGAAAGAGAAAGAGAGACAGGGAGTTGACAGGAGTTCACCGTGTGGCAGTGCTCTCCATCTATGACTAATGAGGGTGTGTGACAGGGCAATGGTGAGCAGTTCCCATGTTTGTGTGTGTGTGTGTGTGTTTCTCTGTGTGTGTGTGTGTGTGTGTGTGTGTGTGTGTGTGTGTGTGTGTGTGTGTGTGTGTGTGTGAGAGAGAGAGACAGAGAGAGAGAGAAAATAGAAAACATACAGGTTGACAGAGTGAGGGAGAAGCCGAGGGGACGAAAGGTGACAAAGAGTTTTGGAAGCAAAACTACCTTGAATGACAACACAAAAACACATTATGTAAGTACTCACAAAGTATGCAAGATTATGCTTCATAAAAAAACAATAACCTCAACGCCATCACCCCCTGCCCACTTGATATGGGTTCCTCCATCCTCTTTCCTTCCCTCTTCCCCTTCTTTCTCTCCCTTCCTTCTCCTGGGTCAATCCTATCGTTCAGGAAATGAGAGGTATCCAAAATTTCTTCTGGCAAAAGCCAAAATAAAAATAAGGACATGCCCACTGGTTTGCTGCTTCCCAAAATGTGTTTATTGAATAAAGTGATGATAGTATAACATTTCATGCAAAGATGGTATTTATCAGCCTCCACCCACGTTATTGTCGGGGCAACAGTGAGCAGACATTACTTCCTTTAAAGGTAGTCCCGTAGCTCCCACCCTCCCCCTGCTCTACCTGCCACCTCCCTATCTCTCCTCACTGTCAGTCATGTCTCCAACCTCACTGTCAATTCTGTTCCTCATTCTCTCTATGACTCCCTCGCTCCACTTCTCTGTCTCTCCCTATCTTTGTTCTCTCTGTTCTTTGCCAAGACAGAGAGAGAGAGAGAGGGCGAGAGAAAGGAGGATATCTAAAAAATATCCACTTTATATATCCGCACAATTTAAAAACACATCTATGTTCAAATCAGTAGTACTGTTACCTCCTTACCTGTCACATTACAATGTTACCTCGTTCATGTAGCTCCTATCCCACATTGAAAATCTCAACCAATGTGGCCTTGTCTTGCTGAAGTCACCAATAAAGGCCATCATCATGTATGAGGTGATCCATGGGTGCTGCATAAATGACGCCCACAGTTGAACTACTGCCACTGGTTTGTCCACACACATCTTCACATTTTTAATCTGGATAATCAATTCAGAGTCTATTCCTGAGGTGCAATGACATCACAACCCGTTCGATTATAAGTATTTGCGAGTCTAATAATAGTGCGCCAAACGCGCCTTTCCAGTCCTTTCTCTCGTGAAACAGGGAGAGGTATTTCCAATTAGCACCGCTAGAAATATCACAGCCCACAAAATCAATACACAAGCAGAATGACAGCTGTTTGCCACCGCCATGTACCAGCACGGCCTAAAATAGCGCACTGAACCCAGCGCCATATGCCCGTATGCGCACGGCTCAGACTACGTGCGTGTGTGCGTGTGTGTGTGTGTGTGTGTGAGAGAGAGAGAGAGAGAGAGAGAGAGAGAGAGAGAGAGAGAGACAGAGTGGGGGGGTTAAATAGGCTGTTAAATACTTGAAACAACCGCATTCATTTGTCTTGGCTATAAAACGACATTAACGAAATTAAAAGTGATACCTCATGCCTCGCTGTGATAGGAGATCACAGTGAGCAATCTTTTTTTGCATTTCGGCTTCCCAAAATCAAATCCTGAAATGGAGCAGATGAAGTGCGACCCAGTCTGTGCGTAAAAGCTTTTCGGAGACGCGATAAACCAGGAGATTATTATACCATCATTCATGTAGGGCAGGTGTGCGACGAATTGACTTTTTATTATATACAATTATCATGCAGTCAAGAAAAAGCGCAGAGTTAAAAGATCTTAAGATGCATTAGGCTGACCTATCCAGGTATCTGGACTGGCTGATCCGTACCTGTTGGTGCGGTGTGGTCTTGTTCTGTTAGCCCAGCAGGTAGACTTCTCTCCTCATAGCCGCTCCGCTATCTGAGACGGAGGAGAGGCTCGCATCCCCTCTCCAATACCATCAAACGGCTCCTCTCTCACACCGGCCGCTCAGGTTCGACTGACTGGAGCGTAAAGTTACACCATACCGTCCACCCCCGGAGTCGGACCGGTGACAGATGCGACCTCCTGGGGTAAAGCCAGTGCGCTGCCCCGCGGCTCCACCGGTGCAATAAGGGTCCTCTGAAAGTTCCGCTCCTTCCCTTCTCTCCTCCTCTCTGGCGCAGCGGGTGAGACGGAAAACTTGAAGTTACTGAGCCATAACGACTGGGAGGAAATATCCCGTTTGAAACCTCGCACTCTGGCCGTAGTTTTGCACCGAGAATCCTCTTTTTTATCTTCTTTCGCGCTTAGGTTGCAAGCGGAAATGGGGAAAGTACTGTGGCGGGACAGAGGTGCGGTGCGGTCGGGGAGGCAGGCAGACTGTTGTTGCGCTCCTGTCTGCTGCCTGGAAGATGGAGAGCTCTTGACTGACTGCTTGGAAGTGGAGCAGCGCTCCCTAGAGGTCTGATGATGAAACAACTGACCAGAGATGCGCATGCAAGAAATGTAAACGATACCGTAGCGAAGCAGGCCTATGGACTGTGCCAAGACCTCTTGGATAGATTCCTATGAATTGTCTGCTTTCAACAGACAAACAGACAGACGGACAAACAGAGAGGGACATGATGCATCAACTAAAACAGCACATGCACACACACACACACACACACACACACACACACACACACACACACACACACACACACACACACACACACACACACACATAGTCACACAACTTAGGACACATCAGCAATGCCAACTGCCTCTCTCGGGGCTGGATGCTGAACATGGCAGATCTCTGAAATGACTGTTTCACTTCAAGAAGGACAAAACAGTGAAACATTGACTCTCTATCTCTCTTTCTCTTCCTCCCTCTCTTTCTCTTTCTCTCCCTCTCTCTCTCTCTCTCTCTCTCTCTCTCTCTCTCTCTCTCTCTCTCTCTCTCTCTCTCCCTCCTTGGCCCTGTGAAGTTCAAATTAAATTGAACTCACTTTAGCTGAGCTATGGGCATTTCCCAGCAGACTACACTAACAGAAGCGGAGGGTGATCGACACTATGCTCAACCAAACTGACCTGTGTGTGTGTGTGTGTGTGTGTGTGTGTGTGTGTGTGTGTGTGTGTGTGTGTGTGTGTGTGTGTGTGTGTGTGTGGTCTCTCTCCCACAGCCTGAAATGACCTGAGCTGCCCAAAGAAGTTTTCCCACAACAAATGACTTTGTCCAGACTCCAGACAACCTCGCCAGGGCAGTTCGTTTGAGGAAGCAGCCCCACTGGTTTTATCTCAGGTGTGTGTGTGTGTGTGTGTGTGTGTGTGTGTGTGTGTGTGTGTGTGTGTGTGTGTGTGTGTGTGTGTGCACGTGTGTGTGTGTGTGTGTGTGTGTGGCAGGGGGAGAGGATTGGAGCATGCAATTTCTCAGTTTTTCTTCCTTTGGTAAGAGAGGCAGACAGATAGACAATAGGTGTTAAGGCAGAAGTCAGCTAGTAGAGATTAAGAAGCTGGGTGATGAAACATTGGAAGACACGTGCACACACACACAAACAAATACGTAGAGATGCATACACACACACACACACACACAAGCAAATGTACAGAAATATACAGACACACACAAACGCACACATTCTATCTGAAGCATCCATGCTGCCCCTTGGACCAGCTGCTTCTATGTAATAAAGTACAGCTGAAGTTCTGCTAGTCTGTGTGTGTGTGTGTGTGTGTGTGTGTGTGTGAGATGTAATCGAGGTGATGATGTATGGTTGCACACATGGATGACAGGGTAATTGATCCGTGGTGGGTGTGTGATTGTGCAAGTGAGAGAAAGAGAGAGAGAGAGAGAGAGAGAGAGAGAGAGAGAGAGGAGGAAAGAGAGAAAGGCCCAGTGCCAGTCATATATCATTTCACCCAGTGAGCTAATCTGTTACCCTGACAAAGAGTACAGATTACTGATCTCTCCTCTCATCTCCTCTCCTCTCCTCTCATCTCCTCTCTCCTCTCATCTCATCTCCTCTCCTCTCTCATCTCCTGTCCTCCTCTCCTCTCTCATCTCCTCTCCTCTCCTCTCATCTCCTCTCTCCTCTCATCTCATCTCCTCTCCTCTCTCCTCTCCTCTCCTCCTCTCCTCTCTCATCTCCTCTCCTCTCCTCTCCTCTATCCTCTCCTCTCCTCTCTCCTTTCCTCTCCTCTCCTCTCATCTCCTCTCATCTCCTCTCTCCTCTCCTCTCCTCTCCTCTCCTCTCCTCTCCTCTCCTCTCCTCTCCTCTCCTCTCCTCTCATCTCCTCTCTCCTCTCCTCTCCTCTCATCTCCTCTCCTCCTCTCCTCTCTCATCTCCTCTCCTCTCCTCTCCTCTATCCTCTCCTCTCCTCTCTCCTTTCCTCTCCTCTCCTCTCATCTCCTCTCTCCTCTCATCTCCTCTCCTCTCCTCTCTCTCCTCTCCTCTCCTCTCCTCTCTCCTCTCCTCTCCTCTCATCTCCTCTTCTTGTTTGACCCCCTGCCATCAGTCCATGTCTCCATCTCTCACTCTCTGATCCCTCCATATCATCTTCTTAATATACTGAAGAGTTCTCTCTCTCTCTCTCTCTCTCTCTCTCTCTCTCTCTCTCTCTCTCTCTCTCTCTCTCTCTCTCTCTCTCTCTCTCAAGTAACAATCATGGATAGTCTAACCATGGGATTTGTTTCCTACACCATTCTCTGGCAGTGCGCTTAAACTCAGCATGTGGAAAGCAAGATAACAACATACAGACACAAATATATGCACGCACACACACACACACACACACATGCATACAGGATCCTGGGGTTATTTGGACGGCCTCAAACGGTTCACACTACTTCCTTAGGGGTCTGTGGCATTTACACATATGCACGCATGCACACACACACACACACACACACACACACTCAAGTTGGTGGCCTCCCAATGGCATGGAGAGGGATTTAAAAGGAAGGTGCCAATCAGAGTCCTTGGTGTCTTTCTGCCACAGAGAAGATAGTCAAGTCCCATAGAGAGAAGCAAGGCAAGTTTGTGTGTGTGTGTGTGTGTGTGTGTGTGTGTGTGTGTATGTGTGTGTGGTGTGTGTGTGTGTGTGTGTGTGTGTGTGTGGGTGCACAGTTGTACACAGCCAAATGGATTTATTTTCTGATACAGTGGCCCAAAATAGTCTAATCACATCACTGTATGGTGACAGGAAACATATTTGCTTCCATCACTGAAGTGCATTAGTACATTAGCTCAACAACACAGGCAAAGCTGGGAGACAAACGCTGCAGCACAAGATAATTACTGGTCTTTGTAGACAAGAGGAATTAACCACGCCTTGCTACTCGCCTCCTGTTGTTCTAGAAACCCTCTCAGAGTCATTAATGGTTACAGACAACATACTGCGTGGCTCCGTCACATGCAAGCTTCTCCAAAAAAACAGGATTTAAAGGATTAAGAAAAACAGGTGGCCATGGGAAACATAGATTATGTTCTGCATGGCGTCATAAAACTTGCTCACTACATAAAGAACTGTGTGAATGTTTATTTCAAGTAAAACAAATAAGAAGTAAAAATGAAAGGTTTTATGTGTGTGTGTGTGTGTGTGTGTGTGTGTGTGTGTGTGTGTGTGTGTGTGTGTGTGTGTGTGTGTGTGTGTGTGTGCGCGTGTGCTTCAAAGCCTCGCCAGATGAATCTTGTTATAAATACCAAGTGGCATAGAGCACTAGGCAGCTTCATTTGGGATATGATTCTGATTCCAAGTTGAACACACACACACACACACACACACACACACACACACACACACACACACACACACACACACACACACGTTGTCCTCTGTGTTGCGTTGGCAGGCGGTAATACCAGCATTAGCATATGAAAGGCAGCAGCTGGAAGGTATAGCTGTCACTGTTGTTGTTGTTGTTGCTTGTTGTTGTGTTATCCGTTCGGATGGCAGCTCCTCTGTTGTCGCCGTCCCTCTCTCCTCTGACATTCTCCGTTCATTCTCCTTCCCCCGTTTCTCCTCCATCGCTGCCTCCTCTTCCAGCCGTGCTCCTTTTCTTGTTGGGTGAGTTCACGTGGCGCTAGAACCACGTCCCTCGGGGAGTGTGAGGGACGTGCTGTACATGTGTTTCTCACATTTCATCTGAATAACTCTGGCGCCCACAGGCGTCGACACACACATGGTGGACAGTATTCTTTTTTTTTTTTTTTCTAGCAGGTTTTTGTGTTATTTTCCTTTGTCAAAGTCCAAACACATACTGACTTTCAGGAAATCTCAAAAGTTACACTTATTCATTCGCAATCTTTATAGCTGAAGAAGCTGTTTCGTACTTGAACCGTGCTGCTTCTCAAAACTCCTGATAATGCATGTTATGTTTAAGAAGTTAAAGTAGATCACTTATCACAAGCTGTAAGTTGAGTTGAAAGACTTAACTGCCCCTTGGGCAAAGAACATCTGATCTCAGATAGCAGCGGGGTGCCACACGCCTCACTCTTTCTGCCCGTCTCTCACTCCCTCTCTTCCGCCCGAAGATGTAACTGTTCAAACGGACTAATTCCAGCATAGTTACTATGAGCATAAAAGTCCAGGTCTCCGCCCTCATTTCTAATTGATGGCCTTGCAAAGCAGTATGAAAACTAGATGAGCCTTGCCTGAGACTTATCTCTCATTAGCGCTAACCAGGCGATGGCTGGTTCCATTAAAATTCCATTAGAAGTCTTCTACTCAGACGCCACATGGCTGAAAGTATGTGGACACCTGCTCGTCGAACATCTCATTCAGGAATCATCAGGCATTAATATGGAGCCGGCTCCCCTTTCGCTGCTATAACAGCCTCCACTCTTCTGGGAAGGCTTTCCACTCGATGTTGAAATATTGCTGCAGGGTTTGCTTTCATTCAGCCACAAGAGCGTGAGTGAGGTTGAGCACTGATGTTGGGCAATCAGGCCAATTCATCCCAAAGGTGTTGGATGGAGTTGAGGTCAACAGCCCCGGACCATTATTCCTCCTCCACCAAACTTTACAGCACTACGCGTTCTCCTGGCATCCACCACACCTAGATTCGCCCATCGGACCGCCAGATGGTGAAGCATGATTCATCACTCCAGAGAGAGAGTGTTTCCACCGCTCCAGAGTCTCATAACGGTGAGCTTTACACCACTCCAGCCGACGGCATGGCATGACGAGCGGCGATCTCATGCTTGTGTACAGCTGCTCGGCCGTGGAAACCCATTTCCTGAAGCTCCCGACGAACAGTTCTCGTGCTGCCGTTGCTTCCAGAGGCAGTTCAGAGCTCGGTCGTGAGTGTTGCAACCGAGGACGGACGATTTTTTTTTTACACACTGTGCGCTTCAGCACTCGGCGGTCCGGTTCCGGGAGCTCGTGTGGCCTGCCGCTTCACGGACGAGCTGCTGTTGCTCCCAGACGTTTCCACTTCACGAAAGCACTTCAAGTTGATCTGGGCAGCCGAGGTTTGATGAACTGTTGGTGATGAACTGTTGGAAAGGTGGCATCCTAAGTCACTGAGCTCTTCATGACTTCATTCTACTGCCAATGTTTGTGCTTTTGATATGCTCAGAGGGATATTGCATATACAGTGGTGGCCAAAATTATTAGAACACTTGGCATATTTAAGAGGTTTCAGTTGTTTTTGTTCAATTGGCCATTAAAATACCCATAAAACGAATGAAATATATACAAAGTCATCATTATACTCTATAAACCATAGAATAGAGCCATCATAAGGAGATTTACGTCATTTTCCTTACAAAAAACAAGCTAGGCGAGTTGGACAATAAACTGGACAGATCTATTGTACATTCAAAGGAAAGCCTTTGGCTTGAGTTGCAGAAGGCGGGATAACATTTGTGTTCAAGTTCTCAGGAAATATATTGACACTATGCCAGAGAGATGTGCTGCTGTAATTGCTGCAAAAGGTGGATATACCAAATATTAAAGTTAAAAGTGGATAAAAACAGTAGGACTCACTTCATCTGATATTTGTTGTGCTCAGAGCAACCATCCGCATGTTTCATGAACATTATGAAATTAAATCATGTTTTGGAGGCAAGAAAAGGTCAATATTTTCAGATCTGTCAGGTGTTCTAATAATTTTGGCCACCACTGTACGTAGTACAGAAATATACATTACACATAAATATGAGTGTCACTTTTGCAAATAGCTTTCAACTGACTCTCAACAAGTGTAGCTTTCCATTCACAAGCACACACAACACACATATTTTACATGCCAACACAGTCCTGTATACACAAGCCCCTCTGTGTTAGCTATAGGCTCTAGGATTATGGGAATTCTGGGAAGCAGCTTCTCCTCATCCAGCGAGAGGCTTTGATCATCTCTGTGGCAGCATCACAGCCAATCCCTGTGCCACATCCTGCAGTGCCAAGGAGGAAATGGAGCGAATGGTGTCACTACCTGATGCTCTGTCTCTCTTCTGTTCTCCTATAATGTGAGTTCTTCAAAGCATCTGGTGTGGATAGCATTACAACAATAGTGCAACAGGGAGGCGTCTCTGCTCCTCACACGGGCCTCTCTGGGATAGGCAGAGGGCTCGGAGTGACGAGCCCCAATCAGAGATCCAAGTCTAGATGGGAATCATTTATCCCAGACAGGGAGGCTGACATGGCCACCCGCTGGGAGAACTCTCTGTCTCTCCGTTCCTTTCCAAAAGATAGTCTGCCGCAACACTTTTTTTTTTCTGTGGCTTTTCAGTGTGATTCACATTTGTTTTTTCTGGGGATAACGAAAGAAAGAGAGGTGTGTGTGTGTGTGTGTGTGTGTGTGTGTGTGTGTGTGTGTGTGTGTGTGTGAGAGAGAGAGAGAGAGAGAGACCATTATTATCCATTATTAATATTATTTCAAATGTATTTATTTACTATTATAGATAGAGACATAATAAATTGGTCTCGTGATATGAAATGGCTACCTTACTCTCTCTCTCTCTCTCTCTCTCTCTCTCTCTCTCTCTCTCTCTCTGTCTCTTGACCTCTCAGCTCCACTGATCTGAGCAGCAAGGCCGTCGTGTTTATAATCTGCTGAACACAATGAGAAACAGGCGCTATAATACGAGAGTCCCTCATAATCCAAAATCTTTTCAGGAAAAACAAGGGCCATAAAAATCTGGGATTATGATGTTCCACGCTCCTGGTTCAGGCACAGGAATATCTCTCTCTCCTTTTCTCTTGCTTTTTCTAATCCTCTCTCTCTCTCTTTTAGTTCTTCTCTGTCTGTCTCTCCTATCTCCCCTCTTTCTCCTTCTCTAAATCTCACAAGCAGCTTTAGCTCTTATCAGCATGGGATCAGACAGAAAAGGCTCTATCTGGAGGCTGAGGAGAAAAGTTTTCTGCAAATGCATTTGTCAGGCTTATACTGTACTGCAGTACAGTTAGGAGAGAGAGGGGCAGTGGCAGAGAGAGGGACAGAGAGCGCAGAGTTTAGAGACTGTTCTTCCACTTGCATTGAAAAGCATTAGCGGATAGTCTGCACTTACACCATCCCTGCAGCGCCTGCCCTCCTACACTATGGCTCAGTGTACATAAACTGGATTAGAGGGTCTGACAAACACGAGCACGGATGCATGCCTTTAGCTTTACATATTTGAGGAGCACAGCTGGCTATCTGGCACTGGTGAAACGGGATAAAACTTTTGCAGTCTTCTCAGTTCATGGTTTTTAGGTCCGTGTGGCTCGCTCATCCCCATAAAGACTTAGAAGAGGGAGGCACGCGTTGTGAACATTCACGCAGGTCTAAAGTGCCTGATGGGAAAAACAACTTGCGCTTGATTCATCTTGTCCATACAGATGTGAGTCCAGGATCCATAGAGACGTCGCTGTGAAAAAGCACGGCCACCGAAAGCGATTCAGTCCACTTGTATGTGCTGCCAATGGGACTACACTGCATTTATTCATCCATCTCTCCCCTCCTCCACTCCCACCTGCCACCCCTTCCACCCTTACCCTTTTTCCTCCTACCTCCTGATTTTCCCCTGGTGACAACACCTGCACATGATTAATGATAATCTCTGCTGGCCATTGGCTGCGATGAGGGAGCATTTTATATCAGGAGAAACAAGGGGAAGGTCCGTTCACTCTTACTTTGTTCCCAATAGTGTCTTTTACTCAACTGACTCCAGTTTACTGAGGAAAAGACTCCAGAGGGAGCTAAGATAAAAGATACTTCAGGGTGGAGAAAAACCTCCATTCTCTGCTACTAATAGCACTATTTTCAAGGGAAATCAGCTCCAAGCATGAGTAGCAGGGGGTAGATAAGGGTTGTAGTCAGAAATGTCATCTTGCAGAGGAATTCTTATTTGGTACTGGGCCTGTTTAAATCCCAAACTTATCTTCTGCGAAGTGAATTAGTAGAAATGGTCGGCAGTAATGTTACATTGGGTGTCAAAACTGATAAAAAGAATCATTATAAAAGACCATATATAAAAGAATGAATCATAAAATCATGAAAAGCATAATAGACATTCAAAATATGGTTTTTAGCTTGAAGGGCACTAGCAAGAATGGTGATTAATTACTATCATCTTGTGATTGGAGTGCCCTCTAGTGGTAAGGCCTGCACACAGTTTGACTTTGACTTCACCAATGAGTGTGCGATACACAGTGGTGTGTGATACACAGTGGTGTGTGCTAGGCTTCCCAAAAACCATTACCTACATACTAATGAATGAAGGTGGTGGTAGTGTTAAAACATTTTTTGGGGGGAAACTGAGTTCAGTTGCTGTCTCTGCTGTTTGATCCGGACCAGGTCACATGGTCGGGACTCGAGTCTCCTGTTTTGATCAACATCCATGTTGGATTCCTTCCTGTTCTTCCTCATCATTATTCCCCATATTTCTTCTATTTCACAACACATTGGCTTTTATTGTGCAGCGAGGATACTGTGTTGGTTGTCATGATTGCATAATACCACTAAGAGTCACTGTGTACTCACTCTCATGGCTGTAGTAGTGTAGCAGGGGTGAAGTGAGGACAGCTAGTCCACCCCCTCTCTCATGAGTAAACTTCCTCTGGGATATGAGGGGTGACTCAGTACTTCACCATGGCCTCAAGCCTATTCTCTTGTTTTCTGTGTTCACTGATCTGCAATGACTAGAGAGGGAAAATGATGAGAACTGCCAAGTCTTGGTTTCACTGGGACTTAATGAAATTTAGGTGGAGTGTCTTGAAGGAGAATATATGAGAAAGGGCAGATATAATTGAGATTACTTCAGATTCAACACCCTTCATTTCAAATTCTGTTGTTTTTTTCCTCCCGGTTGCAATATCGACGATAGCCCACAGTTCAATTTTACCATAGCACAATACTGAACTAAATTAAATGAGCAAATAAAATCAATCAATCAACTTATTTTATACACCTCTGAATGCACATAGAACCCCTCCACCCCAGCCTCCTTTGTGTTTTCATTCAAAAAGCAATACCAGTTATTGAACTTTTGGGCATCTTTCATCTCATGTCCAAACAGTTATGCAGGTATGGGTGTATAGGTGAGTTGACTAACTGGACTTGTATCTGTTAAGCTGTATCTGTATCTGTTTTTTGATTTTTCTTTATTTTCAATTGATAGAACAGTGGGATAGAAAGGTCATAGAAAGGTCACGCTCATCTTGACCACAGTGGTAGTCACAATCGTTATGGCATGTGTGTTCACTGTAACCCATCCACCAAATGTTGATGGTCTATCACTAGTTAGTCATCAAGGGCATAAAGCCAGACATCTGTATTATTCCTATTTGACTGCCTTTTCTGGCTCCATGCTGACCCCATCATTAGGAGGGTAGTGCAACAGAGTACCCTAACAATAATATTTGACTTCCATATATTTTAATGGGACATGATTAGTGTTTTTCCCTCACTTTATAGTGGCTCACAGCGTTTGCAAATTACGCTTGACTCAAGAAGCAAACAAATATGCTCCTGTTGTAATTCTTCTCATTTTTCCCACGAGTCAAGCATATTTCACTATATCTAGATCTACTATATCTCTGTCACTGTTGAAAATAGCCCCTAAGAACTTGACTTAACTACTTAACTGCTAAAATCTTATGATGTTGAAGAAAAAACGCCCAACTTTCAATATCTCTTAACTTTCAGATTTGAAAAACATACATCTTCAAGAACATGTGTGGTTCATTTTTTCTCTTGGTCTGCAATTTGTATGAGAGTTGGGCTGATTTTCACAGTGATGGGAAGTTGTTAAAGGCCTTTAATGCCGGGCACGATTTGTCTTTTTCCTCCACCAACATATGTAGTGGGGTGTTTAGGGACAGGTCCTGGTAGGTCTTAAGGGGAGAGAGAGAGGTCTAATTGTCTTGATCTGTCTACAGTAGCTGCCAGTGACTCAATCAAGAGAGGAGAACACAAAGAAGACATGAAGAAAATGAACATTTCAACTTGAATTTCATGGATTTCTCTCAGGCTGTTCACACTGAGGCACACGACTCGTCATCTTAATGTGATTAAAGGATGTTCTGATGCTCCAGATGACTGGCATATCAAATGATTCAGCGTATTCAACAGTTTATTAGCCATCACTTGAGAGAAGGGTTTGCTGCTGACAGTTACAGGTAGTTTGATATGGTTTCTCACTCTCTTCTTCATTAAATCCAATCATATTTGGACATAGTGATGAGTCAAAACAAACAGTGATAATCCAAATCTGTAGTGTCACAACATCATATTCAGAACTGACTGCACATTTTCTGGTTTTCTCCATAGAGGCAAGGTATATGTATGAGTAATGTCTAGATAAGTTTAGGGTTGCACTGCATGTGTGAAAGCAGCTTCATAGTAAAATATAGTAGCTTATGTCAGTAATGTATGTCATACTAAAATATGTCGTTGGGTTAGGTGTTTTAGGTCTTCAGGTGTTGTTTCGGGAGGTCGTAATCATAATCAGGGGAACTCCTCTGAACCGTTTCAACACCATCGGAAGGGGAAAAATTTGCTGAAGGACCTTTAATTCTAGAGGACCATTATTTACAATTGCCAACAAGGCAATCAAAAAAGTGTCCATAAGCACCCCAAGGGCATTATGCTAAAACGTACAGTACAGATGTATGAAAATATTAACAAAGAAAGAAATAACAGCAACTCCAACAACAAAGTACGGTTAGCTGTGTCTCTGAGGTCTCTTCACCAGTGAAGGTTTAGATGTGTAATGAGGAAAGAGAACAGACACAGTGAAGCCATGGTACAGGGGAGTGATGTCATTATAAGAGCAACATAAAAAATGTCAGTGCAGCTTATTCCTTTTGTTATGTGGTTTGTCTTTAGGATTACACCACTATCTGTATATGGTCATATCAACATAGCTAGCTCTACTGGCATTACAGTATATTTTCCACCATGTGTCACCATAGTCTAACAATAGAGGTCCTCTAACAGAATGTTGCGCTTTACTTTGAAATGGTCATGAACAATAAAGAGGCATTTTCACCCATTTGGATGCTCCCCCCAAATGATATTGCTTGGAAATGTAATGCTCAGCTGTTTGGTATTTCATTTGAATTCCTCCATAATCTCTTTTCCCTTTTACTGACTTAAAATCACATCTTCCCACGAGGATTTGATCCTTTCTGTTCAAATGATTTCCTCTGTATCCTCCAGATGATAAATCAAAACAATGCCGTGCTTTCTATAGTTTTGAGAGGTGTTTGGGATAATGCACATTACTTATTAGTTAGTTACAGCAAGGCTATCACATAAATGTCTGCTTTTAGTGTCTTAACCCCAGAGTTGTAAAGTTACTATTACAACAACTCTAGTTACAGAAAAGATGTTTTGTAGCTTTTTAAAAAAAAATTGAATTATGAAGTTTGCATTTTTCTTAGTTTTTCTAGTTGCAATTATTTACTCCTCCTTTTACTTGGGAAAAAATGTATCGTTAGACATAAATGTTGCTGTATGCAATAACATTTGTCATTTTCAATTAAAACACAGTCATTCTGGGCTTCACCCCACATAATTAATGGAGCAATTTTGGAACATGGACAAGACCGTGATGATTCATGTTCCAAGTAAGTAAGCACTTGAGTCCTTTTATAGTCTGTTACTCTTTTGCTTGAATTACGTTTTTCTAGACAAGTACTCTGACTTGAGTAAAATTTAACTATTCCTGTACCTAGTACTAGTACTAGTACTGGTTAAGCCTATACTTGGGTAAAATATCTCATTTGTTCTCAGATCTTTTCACAGTGGAAATGTGTGTGTGTGTGTGTGTGTGTGTGTGTGTGTCATAAAGACCATAGATTTCCATTGTAAATTAGCAGCATTAGTCAAAACAAAGGTTTGTATTCAGTGTTTTTGTATGAAAGAGCGAGAGAGAGATTGGAGGCGCTGTAAAAACCATCCATGCAGGATTGTTATCTCTCTGAACTGTGCTCCACTTGAACATGTATCTTTGCCTAGCCAACACAGATCAGCCAGCAGCTCCCCTTCCCAGACAGCATACAGAAATAGCATCAGTATTCTATGGGACTGGGAGGTGTCACTATGCTTGGTTTTATCTGAAACTATATTGGTATTACCATGGAAACTGCAGAGAACTGTCCAAATTACTGTCAAAGAGCCAGAATGAAGTCAAATACATTTAATTTGCTCATGGTTACACCCATCTAGATCTTTGTTTTGACAGACTTTTTTTCCTGAGAAGCAAGACGTTGATGCACTCTGTCTAGAAAAAGACTTTTGGGGGACAACAAACATTGATTTGATTTGAGAGAACTGCATCCTGATCTGCATTGTGTAGGCTAATAATATGTCAAGCACTATTTTTGCCCCTAGAGCTGCTATGTATTTGCAATGTACTGCACTCAGGGTGAATGAACGAAAGACCTTGTTGAGAGAATGGAATTTTAAAAAGCTCAAATCCCTGTTGTGAGATTTCCTGTGTTATATTATGAGGAAAAAAGCACTTGGATGAAAGTCCATTTATTTTCACAACGAAGAGGAATAATAATGATAATAATAGCCTTAAGGACTCAGCCCAGGCCTACTTACACAACTATGAATAGCATTGATCGTCCTCCAAATCATTAGCAGTCGCTGGAATTTGGAATTAAAGGCGACAGTGCTTTAAATTGCAGCTGCACTGTTGCGCAAAGTTAGAATAGAACGCACATTTATGAATGCTAAACAACCCCTCCCCCCCCCCCCCCCCCCGACACACACACACACACACACACACACACACACACACACACACACACACACACACACACACTTTCTCCAACTCCCCGAGTTTCCCACTTTATATAAATGATGTCATTATTCTTTAACCGTAAAGGGGAAGGGACCTCAATTCTTCTAACGGTTGAAACCTCCCTCCAACCAATAGCGTGCAGGCGCAAGAATCTCAAACGCACCCGTAGACATATGCTGCCTTCGAATGCTGTCCGGAATAGTGTAATTTATTTTATGAAACCCGAGTTTCCTTATGAAAAATAAGTCTAGAAATGTTAGAGCAAATTTTAGCAAGATACTATACAAGTATAGAATGCCATACAAATATGACAACCCAAACTTTTAAATATTTAAAAAAATATGATACTGCTATGGGATAATAACCTAATTAAACGTTAGCAGAAAGTATATATGTGCTGCTTGACCTCAACAATAAAACATCCGCCACCCAAAGAAAAATAACAACAAAAACACAGGTTCCATTTTGTATTTCTTCCCCGACCAAAAGCGCTAGAATGCTCGATATTTCGTATTCACGAGAGTTTACGAGGAGACAGTGAAGGCAGCATCATGGGAGTGTCTTCTGAAATATCAGTTTGGTTCCTTCCTCAGCCTCACACCCTGATTAGAGCTGCAATAAGGGAAGGGCAACAGCGCAGGAGGAAAAACGGAGTTATTGGTATTTGAAAGCACACGCCAGGAGAGGTGAGAACCCCCATTTTAATATAATAGTTTCAGTATTTGTATTTGTATTTGTATTTTGCCTTCATAAAGTGAGTTTCGAGCTTCGAAGGAAAAGTACTTGGTGGCAAAGCGTGACTGCTTACTCCAGGCACGTTGATGAGCAGAGGTATCAACAGCTTGGCGAGTGGAGACCTGTTACTTGTTTCGAAAAAAATCCCAATTACATGGCTCATTGAATCGCGGTTTGATTTATGTGAAGGAAAGTGTTATAAACGGGACACAGCTGTTTTCTTCCATCCAAACAAACGGAACCACGGACCATGTCAGCGCCCCAACCCCACCAACTCAGCAGGGATTTGCGGCAAATACTTTTAATAATCTGATTATTTGGGCTACAGATATGCGGGCGATCACAGCAAACCCTTCCTCGTTGTAAAAAGTTTCTCGTCTCGTTCTCGGAGGAAACCTGTTTGTCCGGTACAGGAGAATCGATGGTATTCAAGGCGTTTCGGTTAGCCGCTGATTTTTGGCGTTCAAGAATCGCAAACCCATTTCACTTAATAAGTAACCTCATTACTTTAGCCGTGTGGTCAAGAAGCTTGTCTCGTTTGCTTGTCGTACATTATTGACCAAATAACTGTCTGTTCCGAGGACATTCCTTTCTCCGAGTCACCACACCCTTGTTCTGCTCCCCTGTAGCAGCCCCTCACGCCTCGCAGCGGGCTGTTCCCAACTCCTTGTCTTGGCTTGTTCCACACAACAAAAAACACAGCAAATGGGCTTAACCTTTGGTTGTGTCTGAGCGAAAGCTGCAAAACTGTTGTGCTGGGCATCAGCTGGGCCACTCCCATTCCGGTTGCTACGTTGTAACACACAGGATGTTGCAGGGCAGACACATGAACTGGAGAGGAATGCAGGAGGTTTTCCTACATCTTACTGCGTGTGTGTGTGTGTGTGTGTGTGTGTGTGTGTGTGTGTGTGTGTGTGTGTGTGTGTGTGTGTGTGTGTGTGTGTGTGTGTGTGTGTGTGTGTGTGTGTGTGTGTGTGGCTACTACAGGACAGTCTGAATGATGTCATTGTGGAGGAACAGCTGACTGCTGACCAAGCAGTTTACACAGGTAGTGGACAGGACTGGCATGTTACCTTGTGGCGTACACACCCAGTGCAATGGAAGGACCTGTGGAGGGAATCCACAGTCTAGAGTACACCGATTTCAACTCTCATTTGTGCCCTGTGGTTTAATTCAGAGCTTCCCAGGATAGTCTGTATTGAGGTCATCTGAGAAACTGGCCGAGTGGCTCAGTAGGTCAGTGTGAAAGCCTTCACGGGTGCATAGCCATTACGGACCACCAGTTCTCCCCCTGGGGTGCTCTCCACTGCTGACCTGCTATGGCTGCTTTCCCCTTCGTCCATTGTATGTTGTGGTTTGAACTTCAGGCATGGTACACACAGCTGCTTTTGTTTCTGTACTGGGTCACAATACAAGTCTCCCCAGCAAACATCCGGCATGTACTGTCCGGACAGGAAGGAATTACGCAGACCTAGGAGGGGATTTCTTTTCTTTTTTTTTGCTCCTCCCAACCCGTAGCCATATACTATGAGGAGCTGCTGGTTGTATACATTGTCTGGCTCTAGATGTCTTACCAGCCTAGATCTGAGTCCAGACAACACGCTTATCATATGTATGGTACCGCATGCATCAGTGGCCTGTCCAAGATTAGTCTGTGCAACCCTCCGCCAGTGGTCTCCAAGGTGTTGTGGGTGCATAGGAAATGTATTTGACTGCAGTTTTCTTGACACAGAAGTTTAGACTCTAAAGTGTTCCGGTTTCAGTTGTCTGCCAGTGAACTAGACTAGTCAAGGTGTGTGGCACATACAGGCAAGCGTGATGACAAGAAGATCCTCTGGGGAAAAACCTAACAAGACTCTGAACCAGCTCAACATTTCTCCCAACTCCTATCAGCAGCAGCACCTCCCTTGTCTCTGAGGCACAGATGGACTGGACAAATGAGAGCCAACACGGTGATGACTCTGTCTAGCCTGTGTACATCTGTGTGTCTGTGTTGGCAGTCATTTGTGGTGTGTGTGTGTGTGTGTGTGTGTCAGTAGGAAAGGAGGAGTGCAGCGCCCTAAGGATACGGAACATTAGCTCCCTGATGGTGACATCACACTGCAACACAGGAAGAGAGAACGAAGGGTGGGATGAGACGGGGACAGGCTGGGAACAGTAGCCTGGAGGAGGACAGGCTGAGAGGGAGGGTGACAATGGAGGGAAGGATGAGGGTGATAAACAGTACAATCTAGTTTGCTTTCTTGTGTGTGTGTGTGTGTGTGTGTGTGTGTGGTAATCTTGTACCAGCAGCTTTTGCGGAGGACTTGACGAGAAAAAAGCAGTCATCATTCCCCAAATCCTGATTAGTTTCCTCTCCCAAGTCAGCCCATGACTAATTTATCCACTTATTTACTTCATACTGGTGGAATATTAATCGGAGCCTCTCAGTTCTGTGTGTTCGGAGGTCCTCCACATCTGTTGCTGATGCGACAACGCTCTGATATTCTAGTTTCGGTCCCCCACTTCCTTCCCTCCGTCTCCGTCTGTCTTGCTCGTCCGTTTGAACTGCAGCGAAGACTCGGGGGTGTAAGAATGGATAAATCTCTGATATTTTTCTCTTTGGTCCTCTGCTCTGAGCCGAGCTGCGCACTGTGATAAATTGGGCCGGGGGAGTCTCAATGGCTCTGTCCTATTTCAGGCTCCAGCTCAGCTCTCTGGCTCTGGCCTGCTGCTCCCCTTTCATCTTCCTACAACCCCTAGCCTGGATTCTGCTACCAGCCAGCACTGGTCTCAAGTCTGACTTAACCTTGAGAATTTAAGCCTTTCCGACCCAGGCGAAGGGGTTATGCTATTTTGTGAGCTCAAACCTGACTAATGCGCTACATTTATAACCGTTTTATAATGATGAAATGCTTACAACAGTATTTTTGAAGCTGAGCAGTTAAGTTTTTTTTTATGACATCTTTGGTGCTCAGCAGTCATTGCTGTGATGTTTTGCACTTCCCTGAGATCACTTGGCAGTCAAACAGGATGTCTTCTTCCTTCTTAATACTTACTGGGGCTGCAACAATTAGTCGTCAAAATCGATTTACATGGACATGTCGTCACATTTTTTCAGGCTGTATGCATGCAAAATGTTTTAACGGTCAATAATGCAAAGTATTGTAATGAAGAAGTTTGTCTCATTGATCATGGTTGAAAATGCAACCAAACCGGCAAGAAAGTTTAGACTTCAAGTTTCAAAACAAAGTCTGGGAATATTTCAAATCTAAACCCAGTAATTGCATCTCTGTGTAGCATCTGCAAAATAGAAAGGCCTTCCACAGCAGCACTACACCAACATTAAAAATGAAAGTATCCTGGAGCCACGTCTGCGCCAGATAGTAGTTGGTGATTATTAATGTTACCTTGCCATGAATGATGGAGGGCTGAGTAGAGACCTGAATATGTGCTGATAGCTAGTACTTAAACACAGTATGGATGTATGGTTCACTTATGAATGACCTTAAGGTCCAGGTCTTGAAGTGTAATCCAAATTAGAAATCATCCAGTCATTATGGTTGAAAACACAGAAGGTGCAGTTTCAATGGGTTTTTCCAGTCCATTTGTACTACAGAAATCAATAGAGAAATTGGAAATACCGAGTAGCGTTTTCATCATATGTATTTTGACTAACAGCGATGGGAGGGTGATGATTTATATTTTCTCTTAGATCCCATTAAGTCCCATTAAGATCTAGTGAAGGGACTTGGTCTCAGCTTTGTTAGCAAGAAAGACCGGTTTAAAACAAGTTTGAAAGGAAACCAATGATCGAAATTGCTAGATAAAATCTAAAATATGACATCTAAGTAACAGTAATCCGAAATGTTGAACACACATTTGCTAGTGCGGCAAGTCACCCTGAACAAAGCAAATGTGTTCTGAAATGTTTTTAAATAACTAATAAGCAAAAAGTCAAGGGGGGCTGAATACTTTTGCAAGGCACTGTGTATGTATGTGTGTATATATATATATAGTGCATTATTACTTCAGCAGAAAGATTCAGTGTGACCTAATTCATGGCCATCAAGCCCAGTCTTGTCTTGTTAGAGTTGAGAGTAAATGTCGAGTTCTAGTCTGAAGGACGACAGCCCGAGGACGTTTTCAACTCGACACCTTTCAGTTAGTCCCTTTCTTAGGCTGGATGAATGTTCGCAGCAACAGACGAGGAGAATTAGAAAGAGATAAAATGTCCTGTTAGCGCGCCACGCCAGGTCGACCAGAGTTGAGCACACACCTCAGGCTGTATGTGTAAATGAGCTGAGACTAACCTGTGGTGTAGGTTCACACACACACACACACACACACACACTCTCATACATAGGTACGTCTTCATGGTACCGTGGGCTGATTTCATGGATCCATGCATCATCTGTCCACAACAGAGTGGAAAATGCAAGGGAAGAATGACGACTGGTGGGGGCAGGGATGTTGTGTGTGTTTAGGGGATATGGGTGAGGGGGTGTTGGGAAGTGGGTGAGACATTCCTCATAGCTTACGTCCTCCCACGCTTTAACACACACACACACACACACACACACACAGTTGATCAGGGTTGTGTGTGAACTTTCAGTGACCCATTGTTAGTTATCATCGTGGCTGCCATTACCAATCAATGTGTCAATACTTGAGTTGCTAATACTCATTTATTTTACCTCTTTGACAACTCTGCCTTTCTAGTCATTTTATCATCTAATACTACAAGTACACGATTAGTTCACGTTCGACTTGGCGGGTTGTAGCAAGGCTGTTTTCCAGTCAACAGTGAGCAGTGACGATGTGTTTGGTCATTAGTGCTCAGAAGCAGATGTGCTTTGCAGTTGGTGGGCTTACTGCGTGCATGACTGGCTGGGTAAACACCTGCCTGTGTGATTGCCTGCCGGTGTGCTCTCTTGGACGCTTCGGTGTGTTTAGCATTTAGCCAAGCCACGTCACGTACCGTCAAATTAGATCTTATATCGTGGGCGTATTCTCCGCAGGCATTTGTAGCCCTGTCACAGAGGTGTCTGTACACAAAAACCCAGAGATACGCTTTGGTGAGGTACTGATTGTGTGCCTGTGTGCCATTCAACAATGGGAGCCGTTCAGCTTGCAATCAAATGGGCGTGGCGTAACGTAGGGTTAGCTTGAATACCTTGAGTTTGCTGATCCATGTGATTTAGAAGCTGGTTGATACTTAAGGAACGGGGAAGAAGTTCATATGTTCTGTGACTCATGTGCGGTTTTGTGTTGTTGTAACCACCTGCCACTTCAGCGAACAAGATAGAGACTTGGCTAATGTGTCACTACTGCACGGGTGACTCAAGACCTGCCTAGGAGAAAGGAGTGCATGTGCCACAGAGAAGAGGAATTTGCCCTTTGCCCTTTCGCTGCACCGCATGGGGACAAACATGATGCAAGGCAGGCTGATTGATCTCTTAGAGACGGGTCGTATGACTACATGAGACTGAGTGCACGTGTTTTGAGATAAGAGTTTCGCCTGCCAGTTTCCCCTCCTCCTTTCTGAATGTGGCATGAGCCAAGTAACACTGGAGCCAAGTAACACTGGGGTTTATGCAGCTCCATTGTCATGTGACTGGCTTGGTCTACTGCTCCATCTCTCATACATCGTTCGAGCAATTGAAATTCTCCACATGCTTTACATCCTTTGTCTGCAGTAGGGGTGGGCGATATGACTAAAAACCAATATCGTAATTATTTCAAACTTTTACCTCGATTACGATTAATGAACGATTATTTTATTTGTTTTTGTTTTATTTTGAAATTTGTTTTATTTTGAAATTGACTGGATGCTCTATGCCGTTCCTGTGTCTGACTTCCTGTCCTGGCTTGACACATTCGCTCACGGCTCGCCGGTCCAAACCTGTCTGAACACGGCGTTACTGGACGGGGCGGAGGGACGTGACTGAATACCACGTAGTATTTTTTAAAGGGGACAGTTCATGAACGCAGTATTGGGGAAAGTATTTGGCCCATTCATTCACGGGAACGTGATGTTACGTCTGATGCGCGCGCACACACACACACTGGTTGCTTTGCTAACTGGCCGCTTCTAGACGTTCCTCGTTCTTGTAGCCTAAATAACAATCGAAATCAACGATTTTGAAAATTTGCCACGATTAAATCGCGATTACGATTATAAACACGATTATCGCCCATCCGCTCCAGAAAGCGGGTTTAGCAAAAACTCTGAGTTTGTTAACTCTGAGATGAGGGAAACTCTGGGTTTCCCGTTCCAGAAAGAGAGGTAACTCAAACTCTGAATCAGTTACCATGGTAACTGACTCTGTGAACCTAACCTGCTGGCTGGCAGGTTTTCTTGAACAAACCCCGACTTCCTCCCTGTCTCCTCCCTCTGCTGAACCTGAAGCAGCTGTCGGACATGGCGTGTCCTTTCCTCGGTAACCCGATCGATATTCAAGACGAAGTAATTCACATATCCTCACGTCGGGAGAGGATTTTGAGACCCCGATTAGATGTTCTATGTCCAGGATGGAAGAGCTGTCCGAGATATAATATGCCGTTTACAGTTCACGGATTACGCTACCACCACCCCGAGCAGTCACATAAAGACACCTTTCATTTGGTCTTCTTTATTTCCTACAAATACAAAAGCAACAGTTAGTATTTTATATTGTTCCAACAACACATTTCACCTGTGACCATGCACCCACCTCTAACTTATGTTCCAGTAATTACATTACATGCCTTTCTAATTTGCCGCCCAAACTACACCATTTGAAGTATGTTTTTATATTTCATTTTCAGCCCATGGGATTGCACCTAAATTATTTGTATATACTATTCCACCACTTTCTCACATGTCGGTAATATTATAAGAAAGTGTGGTTAAATGAATACACTACTGCATTCAAACGTACGCATTGACTCGGGCAGCGATTCCCTCCCACGCTAATTCCCTCTCCTTCGCCGCTGCAGCTGTGTTGCTCTTCTTTTTGAAAATGTGTTCATACTCCCCAAAAGCACGTAGTAGCACTTCCAACTCCAGTGGGGAGACGTACGACGACCTTTTCTGCTTGCCGGTTGCCATGGTGAATCGTAGTATCGGACCTCCATTGATGATAGCTTTTTATTGTCGTCAGGCACGCGCTTAACTCAGCGTTAACATACCGAGAGTTTATTGAACTCACTCAGAGTTTCCTATCTATGAGTTAATCAACTTGGAGTTCAGGGTTAGACTCCGAGTTTGTTGAACCTGCTTCCTGGAACGGACCCCAGGTGCATTTGATTTAATGCAATATTGATGTTTTAGATTTTCTTAACATTTAAGAAGACTCAAGATGCACCCGAACTCACTCCATGGCAAGGATGAGAAGTGTCAGTTTGCATTGACTAACTTTTCATCATGTCGACATGCACTCATGCGGCCCCCTCTGCCTCCTGTTGTCTGGGTGTCTGGTATCCGGTAGTGGACACTTGTTAGGATGAACAGGGAAGTCTGATACTGAACCCTGATGTGTCTGACGTGAAGAAAAAGAAGAGGGGAACTGAAATCAGAGAATGGTTTGGTTGGACTCCTCCTTGTGCCAATAAAGGTTGTTTGAATTGACCCAGGGGAGGTGTGTGTGTGTGTGTGTGTGTGTGTGTGTGTGTGTGTGTGTGTGTGTGTGTGTGTGTGTGTGTGTGTGTGTGTGTGTGTGTGTGTGTGTGTGTGTGTGTGTGTGTGTGTGTGTGTGTGTGTGTGTGTGTGTGTGTGTGTGTGTGTGTGTGTGTGTGTGTGTGTGTGTGTGGCTGGCAGTGACAGTATGATGTATAGAGTTGAGCAGCAGCCTGCTATCACAGAAAACAGGTGGCTCTCTCCAGAGACAAACCAACAGCACTGGCCTGATTTAGTGTGTGGGAGAGAGAGAAGACAACTGAAGAATTGTCCTTTTTATTCTTGTGGTATGGTAGCTGTTGTTACGGTGGGTGAAGGTAAATGACTTGGCCAAATACAAGCTGAGGGCATCAAGTGCACGGTGTGGAGATACACATACATTTTCTAACATACATGCACAACTGGGTCATCTGAAGGGCTACACGGCTGTTTGTACATGTCTGATATATGAACATATGAAATGGGGGGTGAAACGTCCATTTCCTTACCACAGATGGACAGCTTGGGCCAGTCTGCTTCGAGCAGCCTCCATGATGCCGATAAGAACTTGATTAGTTTTGGTTTCTGTGGAGGATATGGGTTTAAAAGGGCCTGCATGCAGCGTTATAGAGGCCTTACCAGCCCACCCAGTGACCATTTCAGAAGTAACACCGGTGTAAACTCTTAAAGGGGCAACAATTCAAATTTTTTGCAATGCCATAGCACAAAATGACCATAATGTATCTGTGGGGGGTTTGATACGGTTGATCAATACCACTGACTCAACAATTACTCTGCCAGGTGCTGAGGTTTCTGTCTTTCAAAACTCCTTGCTCCTTTAAATGATGAGGCTATATTTTTTTCATTTCTCATCAGCCATGATTTGGATGTCTTGTCAATGATGGCAGAGGTTCAGGTCTGAGGAGGCTGCTGCTACTGGCAGTCAGGCTGTTGTCTCATCAACTACCTTCTCCCCATTATTGTCAGCTTGCAGGAGAAGGTGGGTGTGGGTGGGCGGCCATATCTTTCTCTTGCAAGCCATGTTTCACACACATACATACACACCTTTCAGGGATACAAGGAAAACAATGGGGTAGACTTGTGTGCAAAACAAGGGTGTCAACCCAAACCTTTAGGTGCTGTGAATTACTAGGCCAATGGGATATAGCGTGGGCTAGGGGTGGGCGATAATCGTGTTACATAATCGATTACATAATTAAATGACGATTTAATTATGTAATCGTGGCAAATTTTCAAAATCGTTCATTTCGATTGTTATTTAGGCTACAAGAACGAGGAACGTCTAGAAGCGCCAGTTAGCAAAGCAACCAGTGTGAGTGTGTGTGTGTGTGCACGTAACATCACTTTCCCGTGAATGAATGGGCCAAATACTTTCCCCAATACTGCGTTCATGAACTTTCCCTTTAAAAATACTACGTGGTATTCAGTCACGTCCCTCCGCCCCGTCCAGTAACGCCGTGTTCAGACAGGTTTGGACCGTTCGTTTTTTGCGAGTCGCGAGCGAATGTGTCAAGCCGGGCAGGAAGTCAGACACAGAAACGGCATAGAGCATCCAGTCAATTTCAAAATAAAACAACTTTCAAAATAAAACAAATAAAATAATTGTTCATTAATTGTAATCGAGGTAAAAGTTTGAAATAATCACGATATTAATTTTTAGTCATATCGCCCACCCCTAGCGTGGGCACGATTAGAGGTGTGAGTGGGCGAGAGGCCATGCGTGGGCAGCAGTATGTAGAGCATTGCATCCTTTGTGGGGTTGCAGTATTCCCAGGACTCTCTGTTCCCTTTCCTCCCCCTGCTTTTCCTGAACCCTCAGCTCCACTCTGTTTTTCACCTCACACACAGGACACTGCCCAGGAAAGGGAAGAGGGTGCGGCTCTGAAACAGACTTAGATCACCTCTTTCTCCCGGTCTCTCACTCTTTCTATGTTCTGGTTTCATTTTCTCCTCTGTTTCCCTGCTTACCTTTTTGAATTGGCGTGCGACAAGCTGGTGTATCATTCGCCAGTTTACTGCTTTTTGTTCAAAGTTCAAAGGTTTATTTGTCACCTACACAGTTATAGTGATACACAAGTGCAGTGAAATGCGCGGTGGTATACTTTATGCTAAGAGTTGAAAAGGAAAAGGGGGCTAAAACTAGGTGATATACTAGAAACTACAACAAGAAATAAGAATAAATATTAAAATAAATGTTTAAACAATATGGCAATGTAAAAATAAGCAGTAGAAAGTCAGGTATGTATGTACATTTGGAAGGTGTCTTGGTGTCTGCGTATTGTCCATTCAGCATCAGTTGTATGAGTGACTGATAAGGCTTATCAACATACTAAAGTGTCTTGTGTTTGTAGATGGCAGCCATCAGGAAGAAGTTGGTGATAGTAGGGGATGGTGCGTGCGGGAAGACCTGCCTGCTCATCGTCTTCAGTAAGGACCAGTTCCCAGAGGTCTACGTCCCCACTGTGTTCGAGAACTACATCGCTGACATCGAGGTTGATGGCAAACAGGTACATTGTATATTCAATTTCTGCTAACTTCTAGTCAGATAATCATGAAGGACCTGAGATATGCTACCGAAAAGGCAGATTCTATGAAGTTATCTGTAGAGCCTGGAAAACCAACTTAGTATGATTCATGAGTTTGTTTACATATGCTTGTTATACTGTACATAAATTGCAGTGTGATGAATGGATGTTCTTGTAAGCCCGTGTGGGCTGAGCACCCGGAGTGCATGACACTGAAATAGAATCAATGAAATAATCAAAATGGGACCACACACACAATTGGCTATTCATGCTTGTGGATTCAAAAGCCTAGCATTGGTGCAAAACCCCATGCTTTTATAAATCCTGTGTATGCATGCATTCATGGGAGAGAGAGATCATCGGGAAGTAGAGAGAGACTGCAACAGAGGGGGAAAAGTAGTCCCAAAATGTATTTTAGTTTGTCCCAAAGGTCTTCATCCATTTCCCCATCACCTTCTCAAAACACCGCAGGGCCACATCTATCTAACTTCACTTGGAACTTGTAGATAAAGAGATGAGTGGAAAATGGGGGATGAGTGGACAGGGTAAGGAACCAGAGGCCTCTAGCCAACAACAGGAAATGGATAGTCACTGACTTCCTGTGCAGGGTTAGATATCTCCCCCCCCCCCCCCCCCCCGGTACATCATGACTAATGCTTTATTTTCTGTCCCTGTTTCCTGTACTGTAAAATCTGTAAAATCTTGGATCAGCTGATTGGTTTTGGTCCTATAATAAAGGCCCACGTGTGACTTAATTGCGTCTTAAATAGAAAACGAACTGGTGCAAGCTGTTACACCATACTCTGATTCTGAAGCCAGTCATGATGTTCCATTGCCCCTTCAGTTGTAGCCAGTTGGACTACAGCAGCTAAGCAACGAGGGTTGTGGATTAGCTTGATCCTTCCAGTCGAGAGCCCAGAAGGGGAGCATAGGCTCAGAGGCAGAAACTGGCTGCACATCTGGTAAATGTGGACTATCGGATGAAGACCGAATCCTGAGAGACACCTAGTGGTGAGAGAATGCAAGGGCAGGTTTGGAGAGTGGCAGCAGGTAGTGGACAAGTGGACTCCAGGGTTTGACGTGGTCTGGCTTGTGTCACGTTCCCAGACAGAGTGAGGTAGTGCTCAGCCACCCGCCCCATATTCTCATGGGAAATGCCCTGCCTGACTTGTCACTTGGCTCCCATCATGTTAGCCAATCAGTCAGCCAACAAGGAACACTTGGCTGTGCAGATGTCAAGAAAGTCCAGCTGAATATGATATCAAATTTTCTGATATGAGAACTAATGCTAAACATTGGTTGGGCACAATTAAGACGGAGGCAGTTTTCCAGCTGTAGAATAAATGCAGCAGGAAGAAGGGGGATGAGATGGTTAAAACCAGTTCAGCCAAGAGACTGCAGTCAATCGGCAGAGACTTTTACGGTCAGCCACAATAACACATGATATATGCCCAGAACATGACTCATCTAGGCTGCTGTGCATAAGAGCTTCCTACACAGCACACTCCCAGGTTTATTGTGCTCTGTAGCAAATGCTTTTCTTGCAGGCATCTTTTTTTATCTAGAGCAGGTCAGCCGCAAGCCTCTCAGGGACTGCTAACAGTTTGATTAACAGCCAGAGGAGAGCCCGGGGGAGCCATCTTCAGCTCTGGGGAGTTTGCTTTATAGGCCTGGTAGGGGGGAGATAGATTATTCTAAATCCCTCTTTCTTTTTCCTTCCTCTCCTCCAGTTAGTCTCTCTCTCTCTCTCTCTCTGATGCTCTGTGCTTGTGGCCACTTCATTTTTTTTTTTTTGTTGCTGTCCTCCTTTCATCCCTCTCTCAGGTGGAGCTTGCACTGTGGGATACAGCAGGTCAGGAGGACTATGACAGACTGAGGCCTCTCTCCTACCCCGACACTGATGTCATCCTCATGTGCTTCTCCATAGACAGCCCTGACAGTTTAGGTAAATTTGGACGGACTCATAAACCCACTTACTCTGTATCTGTTCTTCATTAATTAAGAAGCACAGCTTTATTTATTTGATGACAATGCATTGTTTATTTTGCAGAGTAGGGTTTCAGTAGGTTCCATTGATCCCAGGCTCATGAGACTTACTCAGCACAAAAAGAAGCATGTAAACATGAAAAAGAGGATTTTCAGTTTTCACATCAGCAGCAGTAACTCAATGAGACAAGGCAACAGATTACTTCTCTACACAGATCAGACAGGATTTAATTGATGTTGGCAGAAAGTGAAAAGTGTACATAAGGTTCAAATATGGATTAAATCCACTATTAAAGTATTAGGAAAATGCAGAACCTGCATGTAGTACTGTTAAATATCTAATAGTATTTAATTAATTATGTAACCTGTGATGTGCTGAGATATGTATTGTTGTGCAGCCCTGTATGATGTTGGTTATGTCTGTATTGTGATGATATGCATGATATGGTTTGCTACAATCTAGTTCAGTTGTTTCCAATCTGTAAAGAGAATACAGACTCAGCACAGCCCTGTGGGACTGGAGACTGTGGCTGCACTTTCTGTAACAAACCCAGAATATGCAGCATGTATTTCTGGCTAGGATCAGAGTGTTCTTTTAATCCTGCGATAATTAATGTTGATGGAGAAATATGTCCTCTTCTGTAAAACCCCAGCCCCAAGGCTTTCTCCCACAGTGTTTTGACTGGGCCATGGCTGGCATTCTTCCTGTATCTCAGCATGGCATCTCCTTCCAGAGAAAACAACAGCGCTGGTTTTGGCTAGCAGACTTGACAAAGTATCAGCCAGGGGTCAATGGACCCTCAATGTTTATGTCTCTACAGTGATGAGGGAAAGGACAAGGGCTCTCCCTTGTGTGGAAAGACTGGGATTTGTACAGTATGACATGTATTGAGTCCGAGCTTTGTGTCTTGACATCCTTGTAGAGAACATTCCAGAGAAATGGACGCCTGAAGTGAAGCATTTTTGTCCCAACGTCCCAATCATTCTGGTGGGGAACAAGAAGGACCTGAGGAATGACGAACACACACGCAGGGAGCTGGCCAAGATGAAGCAGGTTTCTGTATGCATTTGTGCTGGCCCCGTTTTAACACCGACCTAATTGGTCCTTTAAACTGAAACCCAAACATATGGGTACCTTGATGTACCTTGATTTCTGGGCCCATTTTGTTTGGCTGTACCTTATTCACACAGGCCAAACAGACATGACGTTACTTTGATATTTCCAGTGCAGTTACAATGGAGTTTGATAGCAGATATATTTCATTTACTGTCTAAAATCTAAGTGGTGAACGTCCAAGAACAAGGACATTTTCAAGTCAACAAGCCAACAAGTCATGCCCTTTCTCTGGGGGTTTTCAAAGGAAATCACCACCTGAATTATAACTAGACGAGGCAGGTTGAGAGAAAGTAGGGTGCACCAAAATAATGAATTCCAACACCTTATCCCAAAATAACTCCTGGACTTGAACATCACAGGTAGATGATTTATAACAGCGTAAGTGTCTTCACATCCAGTATAATAACAACCCACTGTTTGTGTGTACGTTAATCCTCCAGGAGCCAGTAAAGCCTGAGGAGGGCAGGGACATGGCCAACCGCATCAGCGCCTTCGGCTACCTAGAGTGCTCAGCCAAGACGAAGGACGGCGTGCGGGAGGTGTTTGAGATGGCCACCAGAGCGGCGCTGCAGGTTCGCAAGCGCAAGAAGAGGGGCGGCTGCCTGCTGCTGTGAAGGGGAGGGGCTCGTCGACCAAACCACCGATCGGCAACTGAGGGGAGTTCCCTCGACTTCCCTCGCCCCCACACACAGAGCAACCTTAGAGAAACCTTTAAATCAATGGCTTCCTTGGACTATATTTACATCACCAATACAGATCTGCCACAGGCGAATATGAAAGACTGACACACCTGTTGTTTAAAAGCAAAACCAATCAGTCTTTTTTACTGTTTCCCCCTCTACTCACATTTTTGTTCGGTTTTGTTTTTCTTTTTTTCCTTCTCCACCAGCATACCAGCCTGTTTGTGCGAGGGGCCACCCCCTCCTGTATGTATGAATGTATGTTTGTATTTATATGTGCATATACTTTACATCCTGCCTCTGCCTCTGTGTTATGATTGTTTACAGAGAAGGGCCTTGTAGCTCACACACCCACCGAACGGCTGCTTCTCAGCCCACGGCCACAAACGGCAGACAGTCGTTCTCATGAAGTACTCCATTATTGCTTTAATAGACTCAAAATTGAATCCTATGAAACACCTGCTTCTCTTCATACTGCATATGTCTCCCAATCTCTTTTGGTCATCAGCTTCGGTCCTTATCCTTCAGCTATTTTCCACCCCACTTAATTTTCCACCGTGAATTCCCATTTGGCTGAGTGCTGAATCGGCAGAGTTCTCCCCAGCTTTCTCCGTTGACGTAAAGAACTAAATCTAGGGCCCGTTCACACTGAATTAACTAATTTGCTGAAACTGACATGAGCTAAAACGGCAACAGCTTCATAATGCACCTTGCTCTCTGCTATGGTGAGAGAATACGCTGGCTCTGGAGGAACAGTGGTCTACTGTCACAAACAATACTGCTAGTCACGCTCACACAGACTGGAACTGACATGCCACTGACCAGACCACACCAACGCCTTCCCATAACGGGCCCAACCTCCTGTTTATTTGAATTCTGCATGGTTGATTCAGATCCAGTATGCAGCCATGATGTGACATTACAGCCAGTGCACACAGTAATTGCCGATTTCTGCACTGAACACCTGGATGCACACTAGTCTGCAACATATACTAGATTGAATCATAGACCCAGCTAACAATATTTATAACGTGCCAACAACTTAGGATCACCGGATCAATTGCTGTCTTGGTTATTTGCGAAGGCTTTGTTGGTTATGCCCTTTATTTGACACCACACCAGCCAACAGAGCAGCTCTGTATCAGAAATACGTAAATGTGTAGACATTCCTTGAAATGTGATTGGGGGAAATGAGGATATGAGTACAGAGCCAATGTCCAGTGAGACAGTTCTTCTCTTGAATAGCCCTAAAAGCACTGACCCAAGTACTTCCCCGCATCTCTTCACAGGCAGCCCACTGATGCAATAGCAGTGCACCTCTTTGAGCCAATATGGTGGAAGCCTGTGTTTGCATGTCAGGATTGATGCAAAGAGATGCGGTGCATTTGCCATATCAAGCCTTGTCGAGAAAAAGCCCCTAATGCACCCTAGATAATTGGATACGTGCAAGATTGACCCTACATCTAGCTTATCCCAATGGTAAACTGCAGCTACGGTGATCTTGCTAACTAATCCAATACATACAGATCCATTGGGATGAGAAGGTAGCAGGCCTGGACTAGTTCTCCATGTCTGTAATGTCAAAGACCACAGGTCAAGAGAAAACACTGATTGTGATGATGCTTTACAAACAGGACTGGGGTATGTGTTTAATATCTGGATGAGACAAACATGTTAATAAAGTATTTTTGAAATGCTAAGTAATCCTGAGCAATGCAGGGTTTTGTTTTGTTTTCTACAAAGCTATAAAAATGAGTGAAAATGATTTGAAACGTCAAACTTTAAAAAGCCTCTTGAATGTTTTTAGTTCATTCATAAATACATTCCTAGTTGAGCCAGAAATCTTCAAGTAGGTTTTGGTTTCATCCTAGATTACATGTATGACCCTTACAAAGTAATATACACTAATACTTCTAATAATAATGTCGATAAGTGCTAAGTAAAATGATCATTTCTTAAAAATCTAAACAGTGCATTTGTGGTTTCCTCCATATTAAACATAAGGCGAACAGCAGAGGAGGCAGACAGAGAAAGAGAGAGAGCTCCCAACTTGTTCTCTGTAGGAGATGATGCTGCCCATGTGTTTTGGATGGCTGTTGGCCAGGTTCGTTTTGCCTTGTGGCTGCAGGGGTTTTTTTCAGGTTGTCCATCAACCCCTCCACCTCCGCTACATTGAATTAGGGACTGTTGGCTGCACGCTCATCAATACACATCACCCCTGGAAGATCAATGGGAAGTCCTGAGAGATGGAGTGGGGGAGGAAGGAAAGATATATTAAGAAATATTATCTCTACTTGAGTGTGTATGAGAGAGAGAGAGAGATATTGAAACACTGGAGCTCTCAATCACGGAGTTGCTCACTGGTAGTCTTCAGATCTGTAGGATGGACCTGAGAGAAAGGGTGACAAAACAGAGAGGCGGGAAAATCAATTGTGAATTGTGAAGAATTGTTTAAATCAGTTCTAGGATCCCTTCTAGAATGTAAAGGAAATGTGAGGTTTAAGTTTTCATTGGTATTCAAGATATAAAGTTCACTTGCAACTTGTAAATTGCAAATAAACTATGCTGATAAACAGATAGAGGATAGTGTTCGTTCGTTAGCTTAATTCCACACTTTAAGTTCCTCAGCAGTTTGTTGACAAAACAACCTTCAGTCAACCTACGTAAAGTAAAACTACAGTATTTGCATTCACAATATTATACTATAAGCCATTAGGTGGATTCTTTTACACACATGTAGTCATACCCATCTGGAGGTTGTCCGTCCTGAATGGGATCTTTTACTCTACTATACAAATACATTCTTTTTCTATCCTGTAGCTCATGATCTGCCACTGACACAACATCTGTCAGACATGAACGGAGCCCTGCCTGAGATGACAGCTTGTAGGCACCTTTAACATAAATTGTACAACACGTAACAGAATGTTCCTTGTCTGGAGGGTATAGGAAATAGGCTCTATAGACATGGGTGTTATATGCTCTTACTAAAAGCCTGCACCCCGTAGAGACCATGTAGCTCACGTTAGATAGATATCTTACTTGCCAGGTTCCTGCAGGTTACAACCCACCTCTCTGCTGCACCTGGGGTAATAGAGATTCATGCCGTCCGAGGCGAGGGCACTACAGGGCACTACAGGGCACCACAGGTTGCTCTGCAAAGCCTACGGTTGACTGGTCCTCTGTTCTGGGTAGGCAAGGCACTAATTGACATCTGCTACAACCACTGGTTCTGATACAATGTTCTGCCTTAGAGAAAAAACAATGTATCGAATTTATGTTGTACTGAGTGTACTTAATGGGGTATGTCATTGTAACAATTGAATCAATACCCATTTATATTTTTTCTTCACCTTGGTGTAGCCATTAAATCTGATCTACATCTGCCGCTCAGCTCAGAAACCCAGTGATAGATCTACAGCAGGTCAGGTCTGTAGGTACATTGGCAAAAAAATGTGTTGGAATATTGTCAATGTCCTCCTAAATCACCCAAAAAAATAAAAATAAAAATAAAAAGTCCAAAAAGATTAAAGATATTGTTTTTGACAGAGCCAATGGCAGGTTTAGCAGGTCCTTTATCTGCTCAATGTATTTCTGATATGGGCAGGGCCAAAGATGAACCAATATACTATACAGAGCAGTAATATAAAACACTAATGCAGAAAACATCTAAGGGCAAATTTATATAAAAACATCCAGAGTGCCTAATAGTTTTGCACAGTACTATACATCAAAATAAAATAACGATTACAAAGATTAGCTGTTGTTGGTACATTCAGCTCACTGGTACGGTTTGATACACAACACTGGGTTCACGGTTCGACATTATCATGATATATTGGGCAAAATCTGAAGAAAATTATGAAAATATTGTTTTTTATTTCTGAGGGAAAACAAAAACAATAGTGCAAACAATAAACAGTGTGACTACAGGTGAAACGTTTTAATGGTACAAAGTTCAAATATAATTTAAGACCAATTTCATTCAATGTCAAAGTTAAAACTTACTAGCCTTACGCTCTCTAGTGTTCAAACAGTACAAAAGAGAAAATAGTATTCTGAATGTAATTTCTTATATATTAGACCACAGCTAAAACATTTTTTTTTAAATTTCAACTCCACCACGCATATTGTGACATTTTTTGTGTCATGAAATTTCAGGTCACAAACCTTTGTCACACCCCTAGAAAAAAGCCTGCCAATGCTTTGGGAGGAAGCTTGGCTTTTGATGATTTGGGATCACTTAAATGCAACATAAAATATATGACATTACTTATTGTACTTAATAATAACTTGAGTCTGTCCAAAGCGCTTTGGAAAGGGGGTTGTAGGTTCAATGTATAACCAGACGATGGAAATACTAATCTAAAAAAGCAGTGCTGGTTGAGAAGTGCAAGCTAGACTGATGAGATAAGCCCTTGAAGTCGCTGGTGGGTAAAATTAATCTTAAAGAACAATTTAAAAATCATTCTAAAGATTAATTCATGTCTACGTCTGTTCAATTCATTGGTTTCATTTAATTGGCTCACGGGCGCCTGATTTCGTAAGTGTTTGGAGCTGCTGCGAGTTAAACTGATCTCCTGTTGGTGCATGGTGTCAAAGGAGTCCAGTACAGAGGTAGAAGAAGACAAACTGGTTTACTCAGAACTCGCATCAGTTCACTGTCCTTCGGCTCAATTAAAAAACAAAGGTATCCTTTCCAGTGCTAAGGAATGGGTGTTTGACGTCTCTCTTCCTCACACTTCGCTCCTCCACTCTGGGTCCAGGTGCTGCTGAACCATGCTCTCTTCAGTCTCCACTGGGAGGCGTAGTTCACAGGATGGAGGAGGGGAGGGAAGAAAGATGGAAAAACCTTAACATCAGTTCAAAATGATCATTATGTATGTATGTATGATCCCCATGGAAATAAAGATGTGTGTGTGTGTGTGTGTGTGTGTGTGTATCACCTTGAGCCTCAATGTGGATGTGCAGACAAGCAAGTCTCTCCACCACCTCCAGCTCGTCCTCTGTCTGGGAGAACCCAGTGTAGCCTCCTTCATCTTTACAGTACTGAATAAACCTAGAGGAGAGAGGAGGAGAGAGGCAGGGAAAGAAGGATGAATAATGACGCAAAGTTGGGTAGGAAGCGTGCTGCTCTCTTGAAAGTATGGCCCAATGAAGTGGCAAAATGACACCCACCTGGCCCAGGCAGGATCTGCATTCAGCACTATGGGGTTTCCCACCACAATCAGCAGGGCTTTGGCCCGAGTCACAGCCACATTGAACCTCTGGCCAAGGAAAGAGCAGAGTTTGTCAGAATAGTGTGTGTGTGTGTGTGTGTGTGTGTGTGTGTGTGTGTGTGTGTGTGTGTGTGTGTGTGTGTGTGTGTGTGTGTGTGTGTGTGTGTGTGTGTGACTTCATACCTTCTCATTCTTGACAAAGCCGAGGGTGAACTGTTGGTCTATCTCAACGTATTTGGGGCTGCTGCGAACTGTAGACACCATAATCACCCTCCTCTCCTGACCTTGGAACTCCTCCACTGAACCAACCTGACACACACATTTACACTTAACACTCTAAAATGGTACTGGCATCACCGGTGTACTGGTTACACATTGTCTGGAAAGGCTAAAATATCCAGCTGCGTACCTTAAGGTATTCCATGTATTTCACTTCGAGTTCGCTCTCCACTTTCTGCAGGCCCTTACGAATTTTCTGCACCTACATAATACCAAGAAAAACACATTTCCAGCTTTTGATATAGATACAAACAACCTTTTCCACTTTAAAGTGGATTTGATTGCTTCATGTTTGAACTAAACAAATCTGCAACAATAAACTGAACTGCAGTGTTATTGTATGTTCATGTGTCCGAATGTCTATGGAAGTGTTTTCCCACCTGTTTCCTGTAGGGGGCGATGATACCTATGTCTTTGGGTGAGATCATACCATGGCCCTTCTTGCCATGAGACTCCAGCAGTTTCCTCAGGTAGTCCATCAGCACCTCCACCTCTGCTACGTTGAAGAAAGAGGGACTGCTGGCCTCACGCTCGTCAAGACCCGTCACCCCATGGAAGATCACTGGGAAGTTCTGAGAGAGAAGAAGTCGAGGGTTTGGTGCAAAACAAATGGGACATACAAGTGACATTTTGGCTAAAAATGAGTATTATACATATTTGGAAAGCGCTTATTGAGCGTTTTATAACCATACAAATTTTAAATAAAGGGGAAACTCTAAAAGACTCTTAATTAGATGTGGAGCAAAATGGGTAACCACACTTAATTGCTTTTTAGAATATAACTTTTCTGAATCGTAATCTCTGCAAGAGTATGAATGACTATGAGTATGGAATTCCTCTTATGTTTTTAATTGAAAAAAAAGTTTTTAATTGTTTTTAATTGAAAAAAATGTAATTATTTAAAGTTTTGTTTTTGCTCTGCTATGAAATCACTTATGTCCCTTTGGCTCTAAACCCTCAAAGTGCAGGTGTATTGGTGGGTGCTATCTATGTCTATGGGCCTGTTTCTCTTTGTGTGTGTGTGTGTGTGTGTGTGTGTGTGTGTGTCTATCTGTTTGTTACCTCCTGGGGCAAGTATTGCCATCTGCAGTAGGAGTTGCGGATCATTTTATCAGCGCAAACCTGGAGCTCTCTCTCGTAGAAGAGTTCGTTGGGAATCTCCAGAATGGCAGGATGGGACCTGAGAGGACACGGGATAAAGAAAGCGTAGCAATGAAAAGTACATATAGGTGAGAAAAATCAGGAAAAAAAAGTCCAGAAAAATCAAACACATCATTTCTGTCAAGGAGCGATAACAGGAACAAATAACCGTCACTACCACCACACCTGTAGTTGCACAGCAGTTTGGTGACAAAGTGGTTGTTGAAGGTCTCATCATGCTTCCGGTACAGCGGGAAATCAGTCATCAGACGCTGCAAAAGGGACACACCTGCGGACAGCAAAACCTTTTAATTCTGCTCCAAAACCAGGCTGTACCAATAAACTGAATTAAAGTATTATGTGTGATCACACAGGGAGATGTATGTGTATGTGTACTTACCCATGCCATATTTGAGTGCCAGGGGGGATCGGAGGATGGGTCCCAGCTGCTTGGGGTCTCCAGCCAGAACCACCTGGCCAGACTCTGCCTGGAGTAACCCTTATTTCCATTTCAAACACAAATCAATCATCAGGAATCAGATGTAACAAGATAACTACGGAAAACATAACGGTGTTGTTTTCTATACCTGCCAAGGGGACTAAACATTCAGTCTCCACAGCGTGTCCTGCCTCGTCCACAAACACATGAGTGAAATGGCCTGTTGGGATGCCTCCTGTAACCAGCCTATTTAGAGACAGACAGTAAAAATATAGTTGGGGGCGTATGTTCTTGGATGTTAGTATTTTGGCTTCTAAAATGTAGGCAGCGGATGGAAACAGTGTAATTACTGTAGCAGCTAGTATTTGCTATCTTCTTGTTGGTGTCATGCAAGTGAGAATAAAATGCACTGTGAATGTTAGCATCTACCTTGCAGCAGTTATCAGGGTGGTGACCATGATCTTATACTCCATCAGATCTTCTTTTATGGGAAAAATGTAAGTTTCCCCTACCAGGTTAGAGCATGCCTGTGAAAATACATGCACCAGAATGTCCACATAGAGTACAAAAACAAGAGGATGTAAGCTCCGAGTATACTGGTAGAAATAAGTGACTAGGAATGAGAGAGTGTCAGGTGCTGACCTTTAGCTCGTCGGGAACCATTTTAGGCTCCCGGCTGGTGGCGTACATGCGGTACACCTTACGCTTCTCCACATGGACCAGAATCTTCTTACAGAGCAGATCAGCTGCGCTGTTGGACGGAGCACAAGCCAGGATATGGCAGGAGTCCTGGGCCTTCTCTATCTGCTTGATGGCCTCCACCAGAGTCACTGTTTTTCCTGACCAAATTATGTAAAAGCATTATCTCGGACGAAATCACTCCAACATCAATACATCAATATTACCACGACTCAACATTGAATTTCTGACTGTGGTGAAATGACTTAAAGGGTAATTCTGGGATTTTTCAACCTGGCCTCTATGTCCACAAAATCGCTTATCATACCTTTAAGTAGATCCCAAAAGTTTCAGAGTTGCTCCGGTCGATTGACTCAACCGGCAGTCGCGAAACGGCGGCTCAAGGCTCCAATGTAATCCAGGGGGCATGTACAGGCGGTCAAAGTACGTCCACTAAAAGTGCTTGATTTAAGGAAGAGGACGGTTGTTTACACGATCCTCTTCTTGCAACGAGTGAATCCCCTTGCTTTCATACACAATCTTTGTCAGAGTTGAGAGTTGAGAGTTGTTGTTAAAAAAGGTCTATTTCTGGTTAAAAACGGTCTATTTCTGTAGCGATCCTTTCGGTAATGTTGTCAGACACTTGTCAGACACACGAATAACAATCTGAGCCTGTCAGTGGCAAAATCAAGCACTTTTAGTGGACGTACTTTGACTGCCTGTACATGCCCCCTGGATTACTTTGGAGCCTTGAGCTGCCGTTTCGCGACTGCCGGTTGAGCCGATCGACCGGAGCAACTCCGAAACTTTTGGGATCTACTTAAAGGTATGAGGGTATGAAGCGATTTTGTGGACATAGAGGCCAGGTTGAAAAATCCCGGAATTACTCTTTAAAAGACTGCAACCCTGGCGAAAATGGAGAGGAAGAAGTACGCTGATGTTGAAGCAACATGTACGTACACAACCTCATACATGTACTGTACCTGTGCCGGGTGGGCCAAACACAAGGTATGGGGCAGGTTTGGAGGAGCCGGCTACAATGTGTTGTATAGCTTGACACTGCTCTGGGTTATCCTCCAGCTGTCGGTCAAACAGCCTACAGAGAGGTAGAGGTAGAGAGATCTGCTATCAGGGCTGAGAGTTGGAAGGAGTCAGCGGCCATGTTTATTGAGATCACCATTTCTCTCCTCTGCGTTAGACGTAACCTACTGTTCAGTCAAAGAGGGTAGGGAAAGAGGCTTCCCTTAACTGTTGAGCTCCACTCTTTGCTATAAGCATGACTAACCTGAGTCTGGATGGCTGTGCTTCTGGTTGCTGGTAGGGAGAGGTGGCCCCAGTCGGGAACAGCACCCGTTCCAGTCCTTCAGACAGCTCTACTGCTCTATGTTGGACACGCATGGTCAGATGGTTGACTACGAACTCAACACTGAACCTCATGCCATCGAAAAAGCGATCCAGCAACCTGCAGTCAAATTCACAGATAACTGTATGAATCTGTGATACTAACAACTGATTAGTTTGTTAATAACCAGACAGATATTTTACATTATTATATATTATTACGTCGACTTGAGCTTACTGTGTGCTGAAGCCCAGTTTGACCTGGTCCAGCTGGACACTATGGACGTAGCCTTGGTACTTCACCCCTGTTTCTCCTTCAGGGCACACCCGTATCCTGTCCCCTCGCAACACAGATGGACGGTTCTCAGACACACCAGGCACCTGACCGGTGATGAATGAGAATGAGTGGATGACTGACTATGTCCTTGAGAGCATGTGAATGAGCGAGTGGGTGAATGAGTCAAGGAAATGAACCTCCAGAACGAGAAGTTTCTTGTTGATGAAGTCCCTGAACATGGGGGCATGTTCTGCGTCCCCATTGGGGATGTTGTATCTCTTGATGTCCACCTCCATCTGAAGCTCCTCTAGATACAGCATCAGATGGAACCTTTCAGCATAGTTCTCCCTGCTCAGGGGACTCTCCAGCAAGGCCTTTCTAAAAAGATGAAAACAAAATATATCAATACAAAACAATACATTTTTATATCAAATCAAATCAAATCAAATCAAATCAAGAGTATCATCTAATGATGATGCACTGTGGTGGAGTTAAGGATGCAGTCCTGCCTGGGCAGCTGCCACATACAAGAGAGTGCAGGAGTGCCAGTTAGTGTTGGTGGACGGGGCTGGGTGGCTTTAAAGGGGAAGTCTGGTATTTTTAACCCTGGGCTCTATTTGTACATATTAGTCATTTATACTCCAAAATAGGTAAAAAAAAAAAACCCGCGAAACGGGCTGCTATGGCTGCAACGCAATCCTTTGGGGCAAGTGCACCGATCAAAGTATGTCCACTAAAAGTGCTTGTTTTTGCCACTGACAGGCTCAGATTGTTATTGGAAGTGTCTGAAAACATTACGGAAAGGATCCCTACAGAGATAGACCTTTGTTTAACCAGAAACCTTTGTTTAACCTCTTCCTGCAACAACTCACCTCATCTTTCAGATTTCAGAGCGAGACTTCTATTTCTGGCTAAACAAAGGTCTTCTTTAAAACACTTCCACAAAATGTGAACGTGTCTATGGTTAAGTGAGGTCTCACTAATGTTAGACGCAGTTCATAATAATGACATAACATAACATGCTTTGCTTTGTTTATGTTATTAATGCATTATGATAAAGTCATAAACCATTTATAGAAAGTGAATGTGTATAGCAGATGGTGAATTTACCTTGGATCAGAGAAGGTGTTAGGGTCCTTCAGTGATCTGATGAGCTGGTTCATATACGCTGGTACCTTGTACATATTCAGCCCCACCACCATTTTGAGGCGTATCACTGACTGACTGTTTGGAAGAAACAAAGTGGAAAAGGTTGGATGCATCGCTATGAGGCTTTCCAAACCCAATTTTAGTCCATACTATCTGGGGTGCATTGTAATACCCTTCAGGTTTCTGTCCATCCACAACAGTGTAAGGAGCTTCGAAGGTGACAGCGGGAATGGAGCGAGGTTTGTAGGGGGCGGTCGGGGCCAGCTCCATTCCCAGGGAGGTAACATATTTAGCCTCGATAAAGCGCACAATGTGGAAGGCAGTGGAGCTCAGCCGGTCTGGTTTGAACTCAAAGGCCAGTGTAGCTGGATAGAAACCAACCCAGCTGAGTTGGAAGTGAACTTGGATTTGATACTTGTCACCTGGGGACACAAAATGCATAACAGTCTAAGTTTATAACTGTGTATTAATCTCTCCCACAGCTAGAAGTCTGATTTTCATCTGCGCTATCAGTAAGATTACAATTGCTTTAACTTGAAAAGCAACTAGACTTGTTTTTAAATAGAGCAGCATGTAGCATTATAAATTAAATAAGTGGAAAATCTCATCTGTCTGTGTGTGTGTGTGTGTGTGTGTGTGTGTGTGTGTGTGTGTGTGTGTGTGTGTGTGTGTGTGTGTGTTACCTGGTGCTAGTGAAAGAGGATTTGCTCGAGTCACCTTGCGTTCATCTTCCAAAGTAAAGTACTTGAGCCAGTGCAGAGGGGTATAGTAGGTGAAATAGACTGGTTCGGTTCCAGTGTTCTCCACATATAGACATACCTTGTACTGTTAAAAAGAATAGAGTTACTCACTGGAAGTATGTTGAATTATACCACAACTAGAATCTCTTCATGTGAACACTGCAATTTGATATCCTACTTACCTCATGCTTGCCTTCCACACACAGGCAAACTCTCCCGTCCTCAAACTCAGGGTCTGAGGTGATACTGATACCATTTTTATCAGAGATGAACTGAGCCCTGTAGGTGTAAAGGGCAAGGATTAATCCACTTCGGGGACAGCAAGGTGGTGTGGTGGGTAGGAGAGCACTCTTCAACCCATGTAACTGGTTTCAAGCCAGCCGGTCAGCAAGCATCCACGTGCTGAAATGTCCTAGAGCAAGACACTGAATTCCACCCAGCCTCAATAGCGCTGCTCTGTACCCTCTGACCTCCACACGCAGAGGCACAACTAGCAAAACTAACAACTAACAATTAAAACTAACTCGTTACTAACAACTAACAAAAAATAGCATTTTATAGAGCATTTTTGTTAAATGTTAACAAAAATGTTAGATTTAAGAAATACAGAGAAACTGCTAACAAGTCACTCAAAAAAAAAACACTCTTGAAGAACATGCTATTGGAAGCAGGTGTGATCACATCTCTCTCATAACTGGGTCCTCTTACTTGTCAATCTTGAGTTTGTTCATGAGGAGATTGGCCAATTTCCTTCTGGCTCGAACCCCTGTCTCTGCTCCACCAGGGGAGCTGGAGGCCAGGACTGGCTCGGGACCAGACCCTCCATTCTGGACAGGCACTGGCTGCTGGCTCCTGTGTGAGCGCCATTGGTCCTGATATAGAGCTTTCACCTGTAGGGAGGATCAATTTTCATGGCCTGTGTGAATCTTTCATAGATTATGCCAATCTTTTTCAGGGTATCTAGAGTATACCCGCCTATCAGCCTGATTGCCATAGAAATATATAGCATGGTCACAGTAAACCGCCCTTCAGAAGTATTTGGACCATCTCTACTAGTAATAAACCATTGTGTATAAGTTATAAGAGTGCTTTTTTTTACTTAAAGGGGAGGTTTGGGTATATATTATCACTCATCAAGACCAATCAAGACCCCTCTTGGGACACCTGCAACACTAGCATTTGTAGGTAATGCTTGTGCAAGTAAACGGGATATGGGCATGAAACTCTTACTCTCTAAATCTCGCTTACAAGCCATTTTAAACATTCATAATATTTGTACTTACTTCTGCAATATAGATTCACATGTAATTGATTGTATGTCATTTCCACTGCAGCTGTGTCATACGCAATGAAACAATTAGCTACTAAATGCATTGCTAATAAAAGCCATCTTAAAAACACAATTTATGGCCTGAACTTTTTCCTGCCCTCTTGTGGCTGAAAACCACATCGCATCACACAGGGACAGGTGTCGTGCCAAAAAGTGATCGTCCGCCAAAAACAGATTTCCCTCCGTTCCGATGTTTATGTGTTTGGTATGTCTAATACCGTTGTTTATATTTTGAAACTAGACTGTAATTAACATGATTTACGGATGGGGTATATATAAAATAAAGAAATGGTCTCTTTTGCAATTACCCTTATGACTCTGCATTTTTTTTACCTGCTCTGTGCACTAGATTAGAACCAATCCAGTCCTTTTTACCAGTTTAAATATCTTTAAAGCGGCAATTGGCCTACAACCCATAAAGGGCAGTTTTCCACTTGTCAAAAAGTGATTTCTGCATGTCACTGAAAGGTTATTTAAACCTCAAAATGACTTGATTTTCATTTCAGAGTTATATTATAAAGATTATAGTTCACTCAGTCCTTTTTACCAGTTGAAATAGCTTTAAAGGGGCAATACAACCCATAAAAGCAGTTTTCCACTTGCCAAAAAGTGATTGCCAAAAAGTGATTGCAGCTCCCGCGGACGGCGATCAGTTTTTAGCGGTCGGTCACTTTTTGACACTACACCGGGCGTACACCCTGTCACCAAGCAATATGCCACAACCACTGCACCACCCAGGAACAGCTGGAAGGCCCTCCCGCTGTCATTACTCCATTACAGGCCTGTTAGCTTGCTCACTAAGTCAATATATTGACACAACAGTAGGAGGGGAAAAATCGTATTCTTTTTCAGCTGCTCGTAATTGAATAGCAACAGGAGGGAAACAAGGGATTCTGGCCAATTTTCAACTGTTGGTAAATCTAGAATTTTTTTTGGTAGAACTTGGCAAGTCAATATAGTGAGATGAACATGTGACATGTGACATATTGGACGTCATTTAGAGAGTCTATTTGAATATTTCTTCTCCTTTCTCGGGGCTTCCTGTAACAGGAAGACACGGAATCTATAAAAAGATCTTTGATCGAGGACTAGTCTGTGCCATGAAGGGGTAAGGCAATATGTTGAATTTAGACTGATTTAATTTAAGATGAAAGCCAAATAATTAACCTCTAATAACATCCACTGCAGTCTCGGGTTTGACTGAATCAAACAAGACACAAAACATAAAAATGAGCACACACATGGAGTAATTCATTATTTGGTGTCTATGCCAACAATAAAGTACGCACCTTGGATTTGAAGCGGACGTTCCCATGGCAGATCGTCGCCTTACCAGTCTTTCTCAGACCATAGAGGATACCACCGAAGTTCGGATCTCTGAGTCCTTCATTCCTGAAACGAGAACAGAGAAGTCATGAGAATAAGTTATTATTAGCTCCGTCATGCCTCCAGTGCTCATCCACAGCCAGGACGTACTCACCTGTTCCTAAACTCACTGTTATAGATGTCTTTGAGATCATTTCTGTCTATAATGGATGTTCGATTTGTCTCTTTCAAAAACTCAAAGAAGTCGAGTCCAATTTGACATTTAGACGCCACACTCATGTTACTAATATTTAAGGATGATGACGATCAACGTTATTGAACTGAAGAAAACGTCTTCTCGATCTGGATGGGGCAGCTCATCAACAACTGTTTATGTCCGCAATTCAGAGGAAATCCCACTAAATAATGGTGATCGTTTTTAATTCCACGGCACTCCAGTTGGGCGGTGTCTCTCGCGCGTGCCTATTAAAAAAAAGAGCTACAGCCCAGCCGGCCGGGCGATCAGCTTTATAGCGAGCGCGCCCAGACGGTCTTTAAACCCAAGAAACGAAACTCAAACCTGACGGCTCAGGAGCTGTGCAGTCAAAGTCGAATCATAAACAGGCATGATGGCTGGCATGACTCAGTCTCAAGTGTCGGTAAAATGTCACCATGTTTTGTTTTTGAGTTTTGTTTTGTTTTCCGGTATTTCTTGAGTTAAAGGTCAGTGATGTAGCGTGCTAATTCTCCGTTATGTCCAACTGCAACAATGACAAGGCTGCACAAGTCTGGCCAAGCGACACTAATAATACACTAACAAAAATAACTATAATATTACTTTAAAATTACTTTAGTGGTTTAGGTCAGTGCATACCTTACAGTACTTGGTGGTATTTTTTTATTTCCTATGGTATCGCTACAATAATCTACGGAAGAAGATTAGGGCCATTTGTGAAAAATGACTTATTTTCAATTTTTCACTTATGGCCCTAATCCTCTTCCGTAATAATCCTATAGGATAAACCTATTCGATGGTGTATAGTTTCATATTGTGATATTTTTACAGTAACCTAAATGTATTATGGCATTAGGCTGCTATAGTTCCTTTACAGAAGGGAAATAATAATAATAACAACAATAACAATACTACTACTACTTTTTCCTAAATCCTGTCTTTACTGCCTTCTTGTAAAATGATAAAACTGAGGAAAAAGGAACCTCATTCAGGGTAGGGTAGGTGAAAGTTGGGATTCTCTTCCTTTGTAGTCAAAGGTGAAATGAAAGTAGGCCACCAAGTTGACCTTAGTTCAAGCAGTTTAATACACGTGTGGGCAGAGATGAACATCACCCAACAAGGCAATTAAGCATGAGTCTGTGTCTAACAAAGGAACTGCAGGATCTTATATAGGGTCAATGTATACGTTCCAAAGACATGAAGTCATCCCTGGCTGGATGTCTTCTCCATATGTGTCCTGGGGACCCCTACTCCACACAGCCCCTGAGACCCTTCCAGTCCTAATACCAGATGTTTGTTCCTTCAGTATCCCCTAGACCCTGTGGACCATGAGGGTCCTTTATAAGAGTTAACCTACTGTTGAATAAATTCAGATCTAGACAGAAGTCCTTTCAATCAATCATGAATTACATGAGCACATTTATTAGCACACAGAATACAATACAATACAATACTATACAATACAATACTGAGCGCTCAGGAGAGATACGCACACATGAGTATGGTATGCAGATCTCTGCCAGAGGAGCCTCTGGACAAAGTGTATAAAGCATAAGGAAAACAAAAATAGGAGGGGTAGGTTCTAACACACTAGCAAAGTATTACCTAATAAGGGGGAGGAACAGGTGATGTCGTAGCTTTTACACAATCTGCAAGGCCATGTGGTTATTATGGTACAAGGCGTAACATTCTGGGCAAAGGCAGATCCTTAACAGTGTCACTACCACGACATCTACGTAAGCAGGAATATACAGAATGATAAGATACATAATCATAAGATACATAAGGGTGTACATAAATTCTTCCACACCTACAGACAGTGTACATAGTTAAACCATTTATAAATGCTCAAAATATAAATGATGCAAAATTAATATGAATCAGTTAATATACAATGATACAAGCATACACAGCACACTAATCATATTAAATGTAATTATCATGTCTATAAATTCACCTATCAGTAGGTACGTTTTACTCAGCATGTATATGGAGTACAGCGTACAGAGATGCAGCAGGTCAATAGGCTGCAATGCCTTAAAGAGGCAAATGCACACATTTATACACTGGAGGAAACAGGTGCGAGACTAAACAGAAACAAAAAGAGATAAGCTAGCATGGGAACGTTATTTTCATGGTCATAATATCCTGCACAGCGTGGAAAAGTACTAGGTCATTGTGACTGGAGAAGTAGTACTATTCCACTCTGTGCAGGATATTATGACCATGAAAATAAATCCTGATTTTAACACCTTATTGTAAAATGTATATACATTTATTATAAAATTATAAAATGGTCAGGTTGTAGTTCACCCAAAAAACTAAGATTGTCATTTTTCTTCTACCGTAAAGTAAGAACTGCACTTTGTTTATGGAGTTCCGTGAGGTAAAGAAATACCCACTCAACCAATCTTGATTTGGATAAAAACCTTTCCAACCAGAGGATCTTCATCAGCCGTACACACACACACACATCTTCCAGTCACTAAACCAGAAGGACCGGTCCACAGTTTGGCATAAAGTGCCACCTGTACCCTGTCAATCAATTGCTTTATTGTTAAATGTTAAATGACAACTCCCAGATGTAACTAAATGAGTTGTGAAATCTGGCTCTACTGGCTTAACAGCAGCCAAATAAAATCATTGTGAATTGTTGGCCACCATCTCATGCAGTTAAGATCTACACCAGGAAATGGCTGCCATGACTTCCAAGATGTGGTCGGATTGGAACAGTCCACCGCTGGTGTAAATATGGAAAACGACTGGTGTGACTCTACATAGCCAGACAAATTTAGTTTTTTGTTCTTCTCTATGTTTCATATTTGTCTGATGATGAATCAGAAACAGACATGGCTGGGATGACTCAGTCGGGAGCGGCTCAGCAATGTCAACATGTTTTGTTTTGTTTTGTGCAACTAATCCGTTATCGCTTGAGTTAAAAGTGAAAGTAAAAATTCTGAATAATACGGCTTGACACTTTTAAAAATGTATTTATTTATTTATTTTATTTTTTTTTAATTCACCAATTAGTGCATACAGGTTTAAAAGTGAATAGGAACTTCAGACATGAATGATGAATTACAATGAATTACCACTAGACTGACTTGTACTCCTACCAACCACGCACTCAAATGCCATAAGCTGGCAGAAAGCAGCAGCACCAGCCGCCAGTCATCTTCAGGGTAAACACCATGGACTTGGTTTATCTTGGTAGAAGTTTCAGTTTGGTAACCCAGTGTTGTGGTTCCTCTGAGCAATGAAGACAGGCTAGCTTTGCATGAGATGCAGAGGCACATAGTCTCTAGAGTCTCCAGAGCTCCAGGCATAGTAGTTGAGGGCTCGCAAGATAGTTTTGGAACTCAACTTGGGCAAGGCACAAAGTCTTTAGACAGGTCGCTGGCCAGGCATGATTAGGGCCTGGTAGTGCAGTTGATCCAAAGTAAGAGAGCACATTCTAAAACTTTCTACTCTATATAATAAGACATTTCTCAAGATTTAAAATTAATTTTGACATCTAAAGACACCAAACAAGGCCTCAATAGGAAGCTTACCACACTAATAATTGGCCATATTATAGAATGCATGACAAACTTTGGATGTATAACATACACATTATTATAAAATCTGGCCATTCTCGTGAGAAAACATATTGAGTTCCAAAACTAACTTCAACTCTTCAACGTGGTGTGGTGTGAGCCATGTGACTTGGTCTCACAAAGGTCTGCACCCATTAACCACACTGAATGATGAAACGCCACATTTATTTCCTGAAATAATGTCAATGGCCGGAGTCCATCAAGCTGCAGGACAGAGGTGTGGAGAACACATTCATCGAAGCAAATCCCTTAGAAGAAGCTTTTTGTTATTGGATAAAACATCAAAAGAGTATGCCGTAAGTCTCGAATAGAGAAGAAAGCAAGCAATGATTCTTGTGTACAAAAATAAACACTTGTCTGTTAAAAAAGGCAATAAACTGCGGTAGGGATGGCAGTATTGGATCTCTTGTCCAGTTCCAATTCTTCATTCTTCCGTCATTTCACGTCAAGTACTAAAGTCTGCGACGTCTCTTTCTCACAGTTCCTTTCTCCTCCATGGGTCTAACTCTTGCTGATGCTTACTTTGCTCAGTCTCCACTGGGGGGCGTAGTTCACAGGAAGACACCAAGGAAAGACACAAGAGGTGTGTGTGTTTATGTTTGTGTGTGTGTGAGAGAGAGAGAGCAAGACCCAGACACATTCATCACCATGAGGCTTGATGACTTTAGACAGCATCTTCAGCATCTTCTAGTCTCCTAGCTCCCAATGCCACAGTACCCTCCTTTATCAGAGCAGTACTGGATGAACCTAAGAGAGGAGACCACGTGGGGCGTTCAGGTGTTAGACAGCATTTCTCCAACCCACTCCTCTCTGTTTTAATAGTTCATTTAGTGAGGCCTCGTCGCCTTACCTGTCCCAGGTACTGTCAGTTCTCAAGACTGTTGGGTCTCCCACCACAATTAGCAGGGCTTGGGCTCGGGTCATCGCCACGTTGAACCTCTGAAGAGATAGTTTGGGTTAACTGTCAGTGTGTGTGTGTGACGTGGTGTTTATTACGTAAAACTGTTTGTGTAGTGTTGCTCACCTTGTCATTCTTAACAAAGCCTAGGTTGATGTGCTGGCGTTTCTTGATCCGTTTGGGACTGCTTCGCACTGTAGACACCAGAATCACATGTGACTCTTTACCCTGGAACTCCTCCACTGTACCGACCTGTCATAAACACAGAAATGCACTATGGGTTAAAGTGCTGTTTGGCGGTCTCGAAGACTTTCTCAAACACAGCAAACATAGAGGCATGGTCGTGTGTATCTCCATACCGTTATGTTATCCAAGTTCTTCACGCCAAGCTCTTCTCCCATCAACTCGAGGGCCATGGAGATTTTCTGCCACCTATGTGGCACCCAGAAATATGGACAACGTCACAGGATAACCCTGCCCTTGTGTTGTTGTTGTTGTTTTTCATGGTTATTACAGTGCTCGGAATACAATAAAACTGTAAAAGTGACACCATATGTCACCTGATACTTCTGTACATGGTCATAGAAAAGACAAACATATATACTGTAGTTACGTAGCTGATGATTAGAACCAAAGAGCTAATGGTAACCAGACAAGATAACTATGGGAAAATGTGCGTTCAACCCCCTACATGGACATGAGCTACATAACTCTATGCGTTTGTCTTTTCTTGACCCTGTACAGAAATATCAGTAGAACACAGTACATCACTTCAGCAATGATCTATGGGTTTATAACATCGGAACTAGTACTCACTTGTTTCCTGTATGGGGCAATGATGCCAATGTGTCTAGGCTTATTTTTACGCGGGACACTAAGAAGTTTTTTGAGGTAGTCCATCAACACCTCCACCTCTGCTATGTTGAAGAACGAGGGACTCTGGGCCTCACGTTCAATAGTACCCACCACTCCATGGAAGATGACTGGGAAGTCCTGAGAGAGGGAAAGAGAAAGGAGAGCAGGGTAGAGACAGAAGGGGAGGATTTGTCTGAGGGAAGTCCTGAGAGAGAGAGTGTATATTACCTTCCTGGGCAGGTGTTTCCAACTGCAGTAGGAGTTGCAGATCCTTTCATCAGCGCAAAACTTGAGCTCTCCTTCATAGAAGAGATCGTTGGGAATCTTCATAATGTCAGGATTTGACCTGAGAGTGAGTGAAGACAAAAAGAAAGGACAGAAAAGGTAGAATAATAAAAAAAGGGTGGCTGGATGACAGAGTTAGAAGTAACATTGTGAGAAGGCAAGGCAACACGTTTAAGCGTCACCGCTACCACACCTGTAGTTCTTCAGTAACTTGGTGATGAAGCGTTTGTTGTACTTCATTCCCTCGTCCTTCTTCATCTTCTTCTTGTACAGTTGGACACTCATCAGACGCTCCAACAGGGACACACCTGCACAGAGTAAGAGCTTCAAACTACTACTACCGCTTTTCATTCAGGGAACAGAGGTTCAATACACAGGAGAAATTAATTTTCCACTTGTTGATGTATGATTATGTGAATATATAGAACTTATGTTGGTTATCTCCCCACTCCGTTTATGAACTGTTCATTTTTGTTCACACTACAGATCCTTCAGAACAGGATTTCTGGAGTCCTCACAAACAGCTGTTTTTCCTTGTGTGTTGGTGTATGTGCACAGTGCTCACCCATGCCATATTTTTCTGCCAGGCAGGAACTGATCGAGGGGCCTAATTGTTTCGGGTCTCCAGCCAGCACTACTTGACCAGTCTCAGGATTCAGTAGGCCTGTGGACCGAAAACAAACAAAGCGATAAAAATCACCAGCAGGAGAGCGAACTAGGAATATCAGGCAGGTAAAACAAGCTGAACTTATTTGTCACCTGCCAAAGGGATGATACACGTTGTTTCCAGAGCGCAGCCGGCCTCATCCACAAAGATATGAGTGTAAAAGCCTGTTGGAATCCCTCCATTCACCAGCCTAAAGAGAGAGAGAGAGAGAGAGAGAGAGAGCAAGGGAAATACAGTGACAATAATAGAAACATTATTTTTGGCACGTGGGTCCTACACCTCTCTTGTATTGATGAGAGTTAATATCTCATTTGGCATGCTTTGCTACAATTAAGACGTGGTAATAATATAGTAGCTTAGAGTTTAGACTGCTAAGACTAGACTAAGCTAGTAGTAGTAACTTATTACACTACTCATTACTGGCAAAATAAATATACTGTAATGTGTTACCACCCAGAAGTGGTTAGCATCTACCATTAGCTACCTTGCAGCAGTTTGCAGGGTGGTGACCAAGATCTTATACTGCATCAGCTCCTCTTTTGACGGAATCACAACGCTGCCCGATTTCTTGTTAGAGTATTCCTGCAGAAAACAACAATGCACATATGCACATACACATAGACACAGAGAAGCACAATAAAGTATGATAACGCTAGCGGAATAACGTGAGATAATTCATGATGCTGTAAATAGACAGTAGATTAGAGGAAATAAGGATTGGGGGGGTCAGAAGAGTCCAGTGCTGACCTGTCGTTTTTTGGAAGTAGTTCCAGAGTGGCTGAAGGCGTACATGCGAAACACCTTGTCCTTCTCCTCCATGCCATCCAGAAGCTTCTCCCAGAGGTGGTCAGCAGCACTGTTGGAGGGGGCGCAGGCCAGGATGTGGCAAGACGCCTGTTTCTTCTCTATCTGCATGATGGCCTCAACCACAGTCACCGTTTTACCTGAACAGCATTACATATGAATGCATTAGACACATCAACGCATGTAGGTATCAGAATACATGTACACACATACACATGCTGTACCTGTGCCAGGTGGGCCAAACACCAGGTAAGGGGCAGGTATGGAGGAGCCAGCTACAATTTGTTTTACAGCTTTATACTGCTCATGGTTCTGCTTCAGCTGGCTGTTGAACAAACTACACACACAAACATTTGTGGGGTTGAAATTCTGGATTGGGATGAAAGCTGCATTGATCCATGAAGATAGGACTGAAATCAAAAATATCTTATTACATGTTTAATACGTTTTTTTTAAATCATTGCACTGATCTTTGCCCCTAGCAGGTAGTCTGACCTGAACTTGGATGTATGTTTCGTTTTGTAGGAGACGGGGTCCTCATTAGGGAACAGCGTGTCTTTCAAGCTGTTTAGAGATGCAAACTCTACTGCCCTGTGTTGGGTTCGCATGATCAGACGGTTGACAATGAACTCAACACAGAACTTCATGCCCTCTATGAAACGATCCAGGAACCTGTGGTAAAATTCACATATAGCTGTGTGAATTTGCAATACTAACCATTGCTGATGTGTTTGTTAGCAACCAGCAAAAGAAATCAAGTTGGCCAGCATTGTGTAATAACACACAAAGGAGATGAATTCAGCAAGTGTTAGGTCATGGTACGTTCTTACTCCTCGCCAAAGCCCAGATGGGCCTCATCCTCGTCCACGTGATGGATGTAGCCTTGGTACGTGGGACTCTCTTGACCTTCTGGATCTTCTGGATCTTCTGAAGGCCTCACCAACACCTGTCCCCCACACAGCAGAGATGCATGTTTCACAGTGGCACCTGGGACCTGGTGAGACAAAAGGTCATTAAAGGTGACTAAATCCAAGAATGTTGACACTTGTGTTCTGGTGGAGAATATTTTTTTTTCTTGGAGAGAAAGTTTGAGGTGTTGAGGTCACGCTGTTGAGAGAGATCAGATCCGATTGGTGTGAACACACAAAAATGTACCCTGAGAAACCCAAAGTGTAAGGGAGCAAACCGGCTAGGCCCAGACAGCTCAGTCAATAGAGCATGAGACTCTCAGTCTTAGGGTTGCAGGTTCGAGCCCCACAAAGTGCTAACTATCACCATTGTAAGTCGCTTAAGATAAAAGCGTCTGCTAAATGACTGTGATGTCACATTTTACGTGCTTGACTCTGACTTGTGTGTTACATTCAGTTGGCATCAGTTTGCGTGTGTGCGTGAGAAGACTAACCTGCAGATGGATGAGTTTTGCGTCGCTCTCGTCTCTGACCATGGGCACATCAACCAAGTTGTACACCTTGATGTCCTCCTCCATCTGGAGCTCTTCGAGAAACAGCAGCAGTTGGAACTTCTGAGAGTAGTTCTTCCAGGTCAGAGGACTCTCCAGCATGGCCCTGAAGAGATCCCAGTTCAACTTTAAGAGAGATTAAAGAATACCTGACGCTATCTTCTACAGGCACGGTAGACATTTTGGAATCAGAACACCATTCTCCCTGTCCTAGAAGCCTATAGCTTATGGTTTAGTGTCATTGTCTCATTTTCATCCCAAGAAAAAAATGATGGCTTTGTTTCATTGACAATGACAATGACAAATCTGGGTAGTCATACTGTTTAGTTTTACTCTATGTACATGTTCTACAGATCAGCTTATGCACCCTGAATCTGAAACATTTTCCGTTAGAAATGATCCAGGAATTGGACTTTGATTAGAGTTCATAATATTGCATACCATAAGTCCACCTCCCACGCTGCCCTTTTTTCACTGCAAAAGTCTTTTCCAAAACTGATTTTTGAATGTCTATGCAATGTCATTTGCAACATAGGGATTGCGTAACACTGGTTTCCCCGGTGGCTTTTATAATGCTGGCAGGTCTTTACTTTGGGTGGAGTGAAACGATTACAACAATACATCATTACTTAGTTCCAGATTAGATCCAGAAGCTATGCAGTACATTGCCCGGACATTTGTTTGCTTGTTAATAATAATAAAGCTCATACAAACTAATTTTACATCCTAAATAAAAGTGTGTAGACATGAAATGACATACTTATCTATACCGAGCTTGCCAATGGTGGAGCAGACACTAATGCCACGGAGGACTTTCACGAGTCTGATTACGATGTCGGGCACGTTATAGTCCTTCAAAAACACCTCGGTCCTTAGATGCATTCTCGCCGCACTGGTAGGGAGAGACAAGGCACAGGAAATAAGAACAATCTATCAATCTATCTATCTATCTATCTATCTATCTATCTATCTATCTATCTATCTATCTATCTATCTATCTATCTATCTATCTATCTATCTATCTATCTATCTAGACTCTCATCTTGTTGGCTCTCTCACAACAACACTAGAAGAGGTCTTTTGCATGTCTTCCTAGTAACAGTAAAAACCATGAGTAGCCAAATACTGTACAGGGATGATTTCTACACAGAAGGTCCAATAGGTCAGAATACTACATAAGTATCAACACACATTAACATTAAGACTTGTCGTACCGATCGAGAGGCCTCCCCTTCACAATTCTGGGGCAGGAGGAGGTCTCAGCGGCGGTGGAGCAGGGTTCGTACGGGGATGTTTGGGTGAGCTCATGGCCCAAAGAGGTACGACACGTGACCTCTAAGAAGCGTGCGATGCAGAAGCGAGTGAAGAACAAGTCTGGATGGTCTATGTTGAACTCAAGACAGGCTCGATAGACACCTGGCTGGCCGGTGTGGCAATGGACCTGGATTTCACATCTCTTTCCTGGAAACGGCATTGGGAGAGAAGCAGCTGAAGAAATGCAGACTATACGCAGTGAAAGTCAATGAAATTTGGGAGATATTTCACAGCTGGAAACGTGACGCTGGAAAAGTGTTGGTTTCAGCAACGTCATTGTCAAGCCTCGCATTAGTGTGTTGGGGGATTGAGGAAGCCTCATGAACAAAACAAAAAAAAAGTAACCGGCCTGAATTGTAAAGAGCATGATGCATACTGTGATGACCCCGGCCAGGCTGGATCTCAAACCTCCCCTTCCTGTATGTGATGGCATGCAATAAATACACCTCTGTAAAAAGTTTAAGTTTAAAAAATAAGACATAATTGAGCTACTCTTGGCGAATAAGAGTTCAAATTACAGCTTTGTCTATTGTTCTCCAACAGTAGTTGTTTTATTTCATTTTACTTTGATTCATGCACCTTGGTGGAGCTGTGAGATTGAGACAGTGTTTTTCCTGTCTCCCTTTAACGCTTTATTGATTTCCCATGCTGGGTCTTCCAAAAGCATTTCAGTTTGAAGAGGATCTCTGTGTGCACAATAAAGATTGGGTTTGTGTGAATGATATGGATTCCTACTGATCCTCACTGCAAAGTTGAGCAAATAAAAGTGTGAAATGAAAACACAGTTAACGTGACAGAATGACGAGTATCTCCAGAAATATGCAGGTGACACGTTCACTTTCATTACTTATTCGTCACTAGTATCAAGCATGCACAATCGTACAGCCGCTCTTCATGGGGGTCACGGTTGTGTCTCCATCATACCTGCTCGAAGCTTGAACGGCTTGTCTTCGCAGAATCCAAGATGTCCTGAGTGGAGAGTGAAGACGTCAACTGAACTCGAGCCCATTGACAAAGTAAAACGAATGGAGTCGGCGCGCATGTTGACAACATACACAGTCACCACCTGCTGTTGAAGGGGGAATACTATTACTATCATGATCATACAAGCCACGTGCACACACACACACACACGCACACACACACACACACACACACACACACACACACACACGTCTTGTAATGCCATTCATATTAATTGATTGATTGATATCCTGTTGTATCTAGATAACAACCGTGACTGTAAAACTTTAAAAAGTGTGTTTTGTGAGTTCAGACCACTAGACGTGTGTCGGTGCTGTGCGAGCTCATCTCCAAGGACATTAAGGTGCTAAACACTAAAGTTCAAGCTATAAAAATTCCAACACTCCATCCAACTTTCTTCACCTCTTCTTCACCAAGACATGTGAATGCTCATAAAAAAATAAATCTGTGACTGTCTCTATCACAATGTATTTCTAGACCTTCTCGTAAAGTAAAAGAACATGATTTACCTCGTGATCATGCACAGTGAAGCAAATCCTCGCTTCATTTGGCTCTGGGTCTGAGGTTACATTGACGGTGATTATCTGAGGCCTGTGTGGTTGAAGGACAGAGGGATACAATAAGGCTTGTATGAAATGATCACACACATACAGCTGCCAGCCAAACACATGCAGCACTTAGAAAAATCACAGTTAACACAACAAAGCGGTTCAATGATGACAATGTTAAAGTTTGATTTTAAGTGGCTGAATTTAAAGTTATTGCATTTTCAGAAAAGCCTTTTGGATTAACTCCAGTCCACACTGGACTTGGGCCGAATCTCAATTCTCATTTTCACCCCTACGGCCCGTTTTCGAGGGCTCCCTCCCTCCCTTCGGCTTGGCCCTCGGAACAGAGTCACAAGGGGTAGTGGTTGAAATCTCTCCCTATGAAATGGGACAACCCTTCAAGACCCTGATACGTCATCGATGACGTTTACGTAAACAGACGTAAATTTGTTATCGAACATTACTATGGCAATAATGGTATTATCACAGTGACATTTGCCGTTCATCTGATGGAGATAGAAAAGCATGGCGATTCATTCACAACTTATACGTTTCACGCTACCAATCGATCAAACAAGTCATCAAATAAAAAAGACCACTTCGCTCTACCCCTCGAGGGGTGAAAATGAGAATTGGGATTCGGCCTTGGGACACCCTACCCCTACACGTGAATGCGCTAAGGGCTAAGGGGTGAATTGGGATTCGGCCTTGGTCTTGATTGGCACCCCTCACTAAACAGTTGTTAAAATCCTTCCAATCAGGTGAGTTTGCAGTATTTGAACTGACACACCCACTGGAAAGCCTCCACTCAGCAGGTCATTTTATTTAGAGATCAAGGTCCAATACCCTTTTAACTTAACTACACTTATTTGCAAAACATCATGAAGAACATTACTGTTATCCTAAGCCGTAGTACCTAGTACTACATGAACAAATACTATATGACCTGTAAATATCAAGATCATAATCATAATTTCCAATCTGTCTGAGCTCTAGAAAACCAGGCCAGGCAGTTCTTACTGAAGGCTTGCTTACCTTTTGTTTTTCCTGTAGGTTTGTTCTCCTGTCTGTGCCTGTCTCTGCTGTCTCCGACCGCTGGCTGTTCCTGGTCCTATATCCTGGACCGGCATCTGCTGCTGTCGCTGGTCCGGGTAGACCTGGTGAAGAACCAGAATGGATCGTAAACCCTCTATCTCTCCATCTCTGTCTTCACATCCAATGGAAAGGTTTGGATGACTTAGTAACAGAGGTACGAGTGGGAGCACAGAACTAAGAAACCAAAGCAAAACTACATTTTTCAATTATTATATAGATTACATAAATATACCTGAATATGTTTCAATTTTCTTCACTGGTCAAATTAACAAGGGTCCCATTATTTTACAGACATCATCATTTATTATTTATTCTTCTATATTTATTATTATTAATTTCAACATGTGTCATTCTCATATTTACATTAACGCTCCAGAACAGTCCGTTGTTTTCTTTTAAAGTGTAATTTCATCATCTGTAAACAAAGCGCTGATCTGCATTGCCAAAGAGCTCGAATTTGGTTTCATCGGTCCACAGAACATTTTCCCAGAAGGATTTAGGTTTGTCCAGGTGGGTTTTGGCAAAGATCAATCAGGCTGAAACCGTTACCCCAGACCTCTCCAGGTCAGGTCCAATTTGGCAACCAACACCGCTTTTCACCTTGTTGTGTCAATACAGTTTGTAACAGTCCCCTCTTATCTCCATGAGCTGCTGTGAATCAGCCCAGCCCTGGAATATGTGCAGAGGTCAACAGGGGCCTCTGTGTTCCCTCCTACAAGCTTAGTTTCTCTTATCATCGGCACCAAGCCATATAGATTCATTTAGTTTCCCTTTCTTCAGTAGTGTGCTGTGCGGTGTACAGAGTCCTAACTAGCTTATCTAGGTTCCTGTAAATCGTGAGTGTGTGGCATTTTGTTGAACTAGTCTCTTCCCCCAGATTGATAATGTCATGATGAGATGTCAGAAGCATTCATACAGTGTTGATCACGTACAACCCTTGGTGCACTGTGACTCCTCCTACTTAATGACTCACTCTGGCCTGCAGATCAAGTGATCGACTTTTGGTTTATAAAAAAAACCGATTTATAACTGATTATCTGTCAGAAAAAAATAAAAAATAAACCGAAGATGGGGGGAAAAACCAAGCCTTCAAACAGTGACTAAAAATGTAACAGAAAGTTTTCTAAAATTACAAAGTGATTGAATGGCACTGAGTATGACACTCCCAAATCTTTTAACTAAAAGTGTGCAGGGTTCTCTATAAGGTTTTTTTTTATTTTTTACCGCCATCTTTGTCCACTAGGGCCTGTCTAACTATCTGCTTCATATAATGGGCTGTGTAACTATCTACATGGGTAACTTTCACTTTACTGTAGCTTGATGGGAGAATACCGTTAAGAATTTAGTTTTACGCGTTAGTCTTGAACGTATCACGCCTCGAATCATATCTTTATACTACCCTTTAGCTTTTTCCTAATGTTATAAATGAGTGTGTAGCCTGTTGTAGCCTGAATGTCTGACCTTCTTCCTTCGTGCATGAGAGGCACAAATAAACGTTATATCCAGCACATTGTCTTGTTACTGACAAGTGCAGAATTGTGTCCTCTTCATCCCATATCCCATTCTACCATGGGCATCATTATAGTGAGTCGGGTGTATGTGTATGTGCGTGTGTTCATACCTTGGCTGGAGTGAAGTTAACATTCCCTGAGGATATCTCAGCTTGGCCGGAACATCTCAGAGCATGGATCACAGTTGGGAATTTTGGAAACCAGACTCCATCCCTGCACGTTTTAAGTGATAAAAAATGGGGTTTGGGGTTTACAAATGAGTAAAACATTTACAAAACGACATTTATGCCTCTATAGCGATACAGGACAATATAAAAAAATAAATCCTATACCCCGCTCTGGAGTCTCTATATTGCTTGTTGTAGATGTCCCTCAGCTTTTTGTAGTCAGTGATGGATCTTCGTCGGTCATCTTCTTTCAAGAATTGAATAAAGTCGATACCCACCTCAAGGCAGTCACCCTGTTGCCATGTTGCCATATCTACTTAAAAACAAATCAAAATGGCTTTTGCAAAGTGCAAAGAGACGATCCTTGCCACCGTACAGCTGCAATAGAACGATACAGGAGTGAGTCCTATAATAATAATAACCCCTAACTTCCGGTTTAGCCTACAAAAATACGTCATCCCTGTGGGCTGATGAAGAAACGAAACCGAACGAAACGAAACCAAACTGCTTGAACGTGTTATACCGAGTTCTGCATGCATGACGAGATGTGTATGCACGCTGCGGAGATGTGCATGCACACCGCGGGAGCGAGCACACCATTCGTTTTACTTCAAGCCAGCGGAGGGGTAGTTGCACGCTGGCTTTAGGTAAGCGGCGATGCATTTCTCAGCAGGTACAACAGAAGCCCTGCCGAATAATGCACCCCCCTTAAACATTCTTTATGGGGGTCCCCTGCATCACATGCTTTTCAGAACGCATAGTGTGGGTATTCAAGAGTTTGCACTATAAATATCATGCTTGTAAACCTCACCTGGCCTTAGGTAAGAGGGGGTGCATTTCTCGGCAGGTACAACTCAAGTCTATGGAGTCAGTTAACTCTCAATAGTCACAAATGAATACAACACGATTCACAAATATATTTTGATTTATATAAAAATGTCTCTGTTCACAAATATATTTTTCAATGCACACGCAAATGTTACATTTGTGTGTGGATTTTTGAGAGTTATCTGATGTGGTTAGATTCACAAATGCATTTTTTCTAAAGGGCTTTTCTCTGTAGCCTATCAGACGTTTCTTTCAAGTTCAGCCAATCAAACCAGCGTGTGATTTCAATGCTGCGTTCAACGTCCCTAATCCCGACGAATTTGGCGTCCGGTAGCAGTACTCCAAGAGTCAAGTGTACATTTTTATTTTTATTTTTATTTTCGATTTTTATTAGATTTTGTTTCAAATTGACTATATATCGTCATTGATGAATAACATTGAAAGTTAGTACTAGTATAAAAATAAGAATTCTCTTCACATTATAAACAAAAAACAACACTATAGCGTGCAACTGATTACCCCTCTGCTGGCTTGTACTAAAACGAATGGTGTGCACGCTCCCGCGGTGTGCATGCACATCCCGTGATGCATGCAGAACTCGGCATAACACCTGTCAGTCTACCGCCCCTCCTTTCTTTTTAATTATATAACTGTGCATGTACACATCAGCCTACTTTCAAATATTGTCCATTTTATTGTCACGCGTCCTGTGTGACAAGTACGGCATGAATTTCATATGATGATTGTTTTGTACTTTTGTATTATTTTTTATTATTAACGTTATTATATTAATTGCCAGCCAACGGCCTGTTGAATAGGCCTGCCCTACATATTACAGGTCACTGCTAAATATAGCAGTACCACATTTTCCCCACTAGGGGGCGACTGTAGTCTGATTTTTGAACAGCCCATTTGTATTTCGGCTATAACTAACCGGTAGTCCAGACACTGTTAGTTTAGCAAAAATCAGATTAAGGGAGGTGATATATGGTAGCCTACCCTACATCTGTAATAAAATAGTGACCTTATCATAGTTCAGTTTTTTTAAATCTTCTATGGTATCACTATAATACTCCTATGATAGTGCTATAGGGATTTGGTATGATATTTGTATTGTATATTTTCAGTTTTGTGCCAGGATTAGTCAACGGATGGTGAGGCTGATTATCATTGATTATTTTGACATTATTATTGGAGCCTCATACGCCCAAAAAGTCCCATAGGAGCGACCCTAGAGGGCGCACTGGGTCTTTGGAGAGTGATGGTAGTGAGTTTGGGGGGAGGGAGTGGAGTGGGGTAGTGTGTGTGTGTGTGTGTGTGTGTGTGTGTGTCTTTGGGAACTGGACATGTCTGGTGATGATTCAGACAAAGGTTTGGAGGCGGCCAGAGGGAGTCGGAGGGACAGGAGGTCGGGTTTGTTTGACGGCAAAGCTTCAGAACCGCCAGAGGTGTTTGTTTATCCTGTTCAGCGTTAGTGCTGTGCATGTGTCTGTTTGTGTGTATATGAGTGTGTGTGTGTGTGTGTATATGTGTGTGTGTGTGTGTGTGTGTGTGTGTGTGTGTGTGTGTGTGTGTGTGTGTGTCCACCGCATATCTGCCTGCCTATCCATGTTTGTGTTTGAGGTTGGATTCTGTGTAAGCTTGAATGGTGACTCAGCCGGCCAGATTGTCTTACTACACCATCACGTTACACTTTGACCACGGGGGGAAACCCGACAGTGACTCAGTAATCGTCTTGCTGTCCGGGCGGCCATGACCCTGCAGTGGGCAGCCAGCTTGTGTGTGTGTGTGTGTGTGTGTGTGTGTGTGTGTGTGATAGCAGTGTGCATGTGCAACTGTTTATGAAACAACATGTCTGTGTATCTATACGTGTGTGTGTGTGTGTGTGTGTGTGTGTGTGTGTGTCAGTGACCCAGAGAGGCAGCCGGGCCGAGAAATGAGTTAAACGGCTGCAGCTGCATTTCCATGGCAACAGGGGTTTTTAATGGAGGGACATTATGGGCTGGAGAACAGGGTAATGACCGCTCTGGCCGTCGGAATGCCTTGATCTTATCACCATGGCGAGAGGGGATGCTCCCACTTTCTGATGGTCTAATAGCCCCTGCTCTAATAGACAGGCAGGCCGGGCCGCTGAGGTCATCCGGAAACATAGACCCCCAAGAACCCCCCCACCCACACACACACACACACACCCACACACACACACACACACACACACACACACACACACACACACACGACCCCACCTCCCACCCTCTCAGCTTTGCTTTGCCATGGAAGCTGACCTTTACTGTCTCCAGTATTCTGGTGATCTATATCAGTTGCAGGCGAGAGGTTAAAGGGTCTTACCTATTATAGCACGGCCTCTCTGACAAACAGGCCACACGTTGCAAGTGAAAAAGCATCGTGAGCGAAATGAAATCAGAAGGCATTTTGAGGGGAGAGGAGAGGAGAGGAGAGGAGGAGAGGAGGCAGGGGAAAAGGATGAGGAGACAAGAAGAGACGAGAGATAAGAGCTTGTTGAAAACCTGTTTGTAGAAGAATGGCCTGTCACTGTTTTGGCACCCTCACACACTCTCATACCCTCACACATCTCACACACCACGGCGGACTGTATACACCGGCAAATCCTATAAGTCCATTTGAATACCACAACAGTCTCCTTCTAATCTGTTTGTTTGAAATTTGTGATGAATCGGCAATTTTCTGTAGACCTTAGGCAGGCCTTATCCATACCTATTTGTCCATGTTAAGGGTTCAGTTATTTCTCCACGCGATTGGTTGGATGCCAGTGGAGGAGTGTGTGTGTGTGTGTGTGTGTGTGTACGGGTGCCTGTGTGTGTGTGTGTGTGTGCATGTGTATTTGTGAAGGTTGCTCTTTATCTCTTTATCTTTATCTCTGAGTGGAGGTTGGCTGTTAGGCTATCCGTCCCTCTCAGACACCCAATCTGTCTCTGTCACTGTGCTTGCACACACACACACACACACACACACACACACACACACACACACACACACACACACACACACACACACACTCACACACACATATATAGAATGGGTAATCTTGGTTGGGGTTTCTGCCCTCCACAGCATCACAACCTTTGCTGTCTCTGTGATGGATGTGATGGATGGATACCGCATCAGTGCCACATTGCTGTGAACTGGGTTGCCAGTTGTGTTTTCCGTTGGGCTTATTGGTACTGAAATGAAGAAATCTGGTCCAAGTGTCATTTAATAAAGTCTCTCTCTCTCTCTCTCTCTCTCTCTCTCTCTCTCTCTCTCTCTCTCTCTCTTTCTCTCTCTCTCTCTCTCTCTGTCATGATGGGCAGATAGACAGTGCTCAGTGTGAGTGTTGCGTCTGTACTGAAGTGTCCCATTGAGTTTGCTGAAGTGGACTTATCTCCTGCCATCCCTTCTCTCATCTCTCTGTCCTGGACCCAGACAGGGCTGAGTGCCACACTCATGCTGCCCTCCTTTACCCCAGAGAGGCCTCTCTCTTCTGGGCTCAGTGCCCCACTCAGTCCCTCTCTCAACCACACTCACACACACACTGGTGGTCTTTGCTTGTGAGGATGGAGACGAGAGGATGGTCGTCGTGATCAATATCTCTCTTAACGGAGCTGAGAGAAATTCCTCTACTTGTCCTCTACTTGTCCTTGAAAACATTTCAGTCACCTATTTTCAGTATCATTATGTCTTTTTTTTATTAGTACACTGTTTTAATCAGAAAGGATGCTACATAACACACAGAGGGCTTTTCTTAAAGTGACAAATTACCTTTTAAAAGCTAGTACAGGGATTTGGTGAATCCTTGAGGACCTCAGTGCAGCTGTTGATACTGTAGAGAATGCTATTTTATTTAATTGCCTCAAAGCAACAGCTATAACGAATATTCACCATCATAATTGGTTATCATCTCCAGCAGATATGACTTCTTGGGGTTCTGCGATGCTCAGCTTCAGCCCCCATCCTCTCCTCCCTGTACGTCCTCCCGCCGTCCCGCAGTATCCATCACCGTCACCGTCACCGTACCGTCTGCAGCCTCGCTCCCCTGTTACCGGGTGATTCCAGTGATCCGTGCTGTCACGACCCTGCAATAACATGTCTCGCAAATCAGAAACGAGCCCCTCCCAACTCGACAGGCTTGATTTAAATTCAGATTAGGTGGTCAGAAATGTAGGGATGTTTTTTTTTTGTAGAGGCCTACGTTTTCATAACCTTGATCCTTTGAAATGAGGAAGGTCATCCATCATTTCATTTCTTCTGGTCCCGACTAGACTACCTCTCTACCCCTGCGTCACTTTCGTTTCTCTCTTGTCCCAACTTTGGTCAGTCTAGACACAAGATTAAAGGTCTAATTAAAGGTTTAGTATAGAACAACCTGCAGAAATGTAACGTTTTCATTTTTATGTTCTTTTTATCATCTTGTAAATTTTCAAATATGAATTCCTTTATCTCCTCTGTTCTCTAACTGATGTGTTTTACTGTTACCTTGGTTTTATCGGTTCCTCTGTAAAACACTCTGTAAACTGTTTTTTGTGCTACATAAATAACAGTTATCGTTGTTATTATGTATGTGAGTGACCATGTGGCCTGTGGAACTGTTAGACATATACTTGGTTGAATTTCAGAATAAGAGGCTGTGGCTGCATGGTGGATGGTCCTTGTGGTGTGTATGTGTGCATGTGTGTGTGTGTGTGTGTGTGTCTGTGTTGTGTATACACGCACTTACATGTATACACACAATAGTTCCTTTAGGTTTTGCTGCGTGTACAGTGTAGCCGGGCGTGGGTTATAGTGTACTTACGCTTGTGAAGTGGAGTCGTGTTTATTGACATGTTTACCGGGAGTAGGAGGCTTTTCAAACATACACAGCTTTCTTTCTCTCCCACCCTCGCTCACTCTAAACTCCAGGGCGAGAGAGAGAGAGAGAGAGCGCTTTGCTGCAGCTGGACAGTCAAGTGCAGGGTTGCCATGTTCTGAGACCCCCGGGCCACCCAAAACCCCGACCCACCTCCAAGGCGAGCCCCTTGACGTCACGGTTTCTTTACAGCATCATCAGACTATGGGTTTTGCTTGCTGTTGTTGTTGTTGTTGCTGCATGCTGGTTGGCTCTCTGTGTGGTAAACAGCTGTTGGTGTGTGTGTGTGTGGTTTAGTGTCTGATAAACACATTAGACCCTTGTTTACTCTCCCCTAAACTGTCCCAGTTCAAACACTTGACAGAGATGGGACGGCAAGCCAATAATGAGGAGCATCGTTATAGCTGATATGACAGAGAACAAACCCCCCCCCATACCCCAATATTTGTGCTACTCTGAGTGTGGATATGTGTGTGTATGTGTGTGTGTGTGTGTGTGTGTGTGTGTGTGTGTGTGTGTGTGTGTGTGTGTGTGTAGTATGTGTTAGTTACAGTAATTATCTCTACATCCACTTCTCACTACCCAGGGAGATACCCAGGGAGATACCCCGAAACAATCAGGAGTGATTTTTGCTTTCCACTCTTATTGTGTGTTTGGGTACGTGGTGAGGGTGTGTGTGTGTGTGTGTGTGTGTGTTTGTTCGTGATGTATAGTGTACACAGTGCTGTGGGGTTGGTTCTGCTAGCCTGGCCCCTGCAGTCTCTGCACGAGAGGAGCAGTTTTCCAGTCTGAGCTGGATCAAAACACTGTCAGAACGACCCGGTCTGGCCCCTGCCTCTCCGGACAGGCTGACTGTCAGTGGAGTCTCAGTTGAGTTGGACAGTAAATATGCGGGTGCATGTGTGTCGGTGAGGTGCTGAGGATGTGCATCTTTGTGTTTGTTGAGTGAGCGTAAATCATTTTGTTATTGTGTTTTCTGTTTCTTTCTATTTTATTATCTATATTATTATGTACACAGGACTTGGTCAGTAGATTTTACCTTGTACTTCTCTAATTGGATGTGGTCAGTTTAAAAACTTCTCCCTCTCAGCTGGTTATAATGATATATAATGAGATCTGTCTGAACCGAGTCAGAAGATCATTGATCGATAACCATAGATAAGCGATTAAATTACAAATAGTAGGCAAAGACCAGATCAAAGAAAACTTTCCAACCTTGATCATACTGTATTGTATTGTATTGTATTGTATTGTATTGTATTGGATAGATGAGATCATGCTCCAGGTTGGGTCTTGTAGCATTAGCATTAATGCTGGGTTAAGCCTGTGTGAAAGCTCTATTACACTTGATTGAATTATCCCCTTACAGAGAGTGGGAGCCGAAAGCATAAACAAGCCTCTCTGGAGGGGGAGAGGGACAGATGAGCTTCCTCCTCTTGTTTTTGTTACACCAGTACTTTATTGTAAAACTGAAATGCTATTGTTCTGCTGGCAGCTCTGTGTAAATGTTTTGTGCGCAGGTATCTCTCCCTTCCATGCCGAGCGGCCGCTCTGTTTATCGTTGTTTACTGGCCGACTGAGGCTACTGTAGTGTGTCCTCGCCTGCGACCGGCTGTCTCAGAGCTGGTAGAAGGTGAGGCCTAGTCAGGAAAAGTGTGTTGGATAATGTCTGTAGGCGTATTACTGTTCCACTGGTCTGTAGACATCAGCAGCCCGGTTGTAGAGAGGGCACACTTGGTGTTAATCCCATCTACGTGCCACGACAATACATATTGCATCAAGATTAGTAGTCAAAACACAAACAAAACATTATCCCACATTCCACATGAAGAGTGTTTATGTTTGTGCGGTGTGTGTTTGTGGCGGGGTGTGAGTTTGTATGTATCCTGATGTATTTATGAAGGTGAGGAGACTGTGAGAGAGGTGTTGGCTCCAATGATGTAGTAAACTGATCTACTACAAGTCTAAGGCAACAATAAACACACAGTTCTAAATATGTTTGTATACAGGTAGACACTCCAACAGACACTCTCTCCCCCCGCCCACCAAGCTAACGCTAACCAGGCTACAGCCTCCTGTTCAATGGTGTTACATGGTGGTTATCTGGTAAGTGGATGAAAAATCGCCTGTTTTGCTGAAATGATGTTGCAGGTTCGACTGAACTTGTGTTTTTTTTTTCGTCCAAAAGTAAAAGTTTGTATATAATGTTCAGGAGTCCGAGAACACAACCCTGTGGTACACCATGTGTTGATTAGAAGCCATGAAGATGGGCTGAAGTCTGATCTGACTGTGTGTGTGTGTGTGTGTGTGTGTGTGTGTGTGTGTGTGTGTGTGTGTGTGTGTGTGTGTGTGTGTATGTGTGTGTGTGTACACTGGGATGGCTCAGTACTATCTATCAGTGTCACTCAGGTAGCCGTGGTATCACTGTTAGTGTCAGCATCAGCGTATGTCAGCTGGTATCACTCACTGGTATCTCTGCCTGTGAGGCCTGCACAAGTTGACCCTAACCCCGTATCTCCCCGGTTTCCCACACCTCTCTCTCTCCTGTGTGTGTGTGTGTGTGTGTGTGTGTGTGTGTGTGTGTGTGTGTGTGTGTGTGTGTGTGTGTGTGTGTGTTGTCGGCTCAAACCCCCAGATTCCTCGGTATGTTGATGGAATTCCGACTATTTGTCCAGGTCACTGTTGTTTGTGCCTTGCGAGGTGTGTCTGTAAATTCCCACACAGGGAGGGAGATAAACACACTCACACTGTCACACACATATACAAACCTCCTCACATTGCAGCCCACACCTTGTACGGTGAAGAATTCACTGTGACCGGTCCGACTGTCCGAGTCAGCGCTGACGACTCTCTCTTTTGACCTTTAACCTCTCCGCGGAGACCGTTGTCAGGCAAGCGGCAGAGCCCGCCGGCGCATGTTCTGCTCGCAAACGTGAAGCTAGACATCAACATCAGCAGCCATTATACACCAGAGGTGAGTGAGTCATTTTACATGGAAATTGAGGAGGACAAATGGTGTTATGTCAGGTCAGACAGATGCTCTGCACATGCATGTGGTTTCATGTGTCTGGAGGTGGAGGGATTATGGGGGTCCCACGTCTGCATGCAACAGAGTACTGAACTCTTGTTTCAGCGATAGAGGGGAATGTTTTGGGGGGAAATTCTCACAAGACCTGTGATCTGGCAACCCCGTTGACTGAGACTGAAGTGTTGAGTTAGTTGCACTAATACATAGATAGATGCATCATGGGTACTTCTATGATGTTGCTGTGAACTATCCAAAGAAAGAAGAGCAGAGAGGAGTGATCAGGGAATATTGAGTGACGGGGGGGGGGGATGTGTTCTGTGTTGTAATCCCCTCTTTCCCCTGAGGCAGGCATTGCAATAGATACCCCCCCCCCCACTCTCTTTCTCCCCCCCCCCCCCCCCCCCCCCTCTCTCTCTCTCTCACTGTCTCCCCCTCAGGTCCTGGCAGGTTATGTAAATATTAGTCTGAGCTCCCTAATAAATCTGCACTTCCTACTGCTCCCACCGCCTCCCAACCAAAACCTGTTCCCATCAAACCTGCACCCCCTAATACCTAGTGACTAACGCACGCCCCATCAGAGAGAGGAGAGAGAGAGAGAGAGAGAGAGAGAGAGGGAGAGAGAGAGAGGATGAAAGAGGAACGGACGAGTTGACGCTGCTCTACAGTAGGCCGGGTGTTAAGTCAGCAGAGCAGGTGCTGTGCTGAAGTTCACCTCATCTCCATTCATCAGGAAGAGCTTTGCTGCGCGAGGCAAAGCCGTTAATGTTTAGGAGGTGTCAACAGGAGACTGATAGAGAGGTGGGCGTCCATAGTGCTGAAGGTGTTCTGTTGATGCTCCTAAACTGTATGACCCCTGACCTCGCAGACTCCCCCGCCCCCCCCCCATCTCTGAAAAAAAAAAAACTGTCCCTCAGGGGTAAACACAGCCCGCCACACACACATACACACACACTTGTATGTTTGTGTGTGTGCGTTCTGGCCTGAGTGACAGAGTGCAGAAAGGCTTGCGAACTTACTGAGGATCTCGCGAGACGGGTGAGGAAGGGGGTGAGCACAGGGTGGTTGAGCCGCCTGCAGGTGTGTACATGTGTGTGTGTGTGTGTGTGTGTGTGTGTGCGAAACAGATCGCATGGGTGCCTCTCTGACACCGGACCACCCCCCCCCCCCCCCACCCGCCCCACCCCACCCAGGATGAATGTTATGGGTGTAGGGAGGTCGTCGGCTACAGGTTGCTGGCTAGATTCCCCCACTGAAAGCCTGTGTGGGGAGCAGGGAGGGAGGTTGGGGGGGGAGACGGCGGGGGAGGAGGGGAGTGGCAGGCGGGGCGGGTAATGATGATGAATCGTGGGGAACACAGTTCTCTCTGCTCAGATTAAGATCTGTGCTGCTGATGAACACGCCCGCCAGGCCTCTCGGTAACCCGATACACCTCCCTCTCCCCTGCATCTACCCGTCCCTCACCTCAACGTTCTCTCGACTTCTCGCTCTCTCACACCTCTCCTCTTTTCCTCTATCACTCAGCAGGGGGAGTGATAGACTCTCACAAGCCTCCTGCAGTCTAGGTGGGCCCTGTTCCCCCCCGTCCATCTACCTCCAGGCTGTGTGTGTGTGTGTGTGTGTGCGTGCATGCGTGTGTGTGTGTGTGTAATCGGAGCACAGTCTCTATTCTCTATTCTCAGAGTTGTTGTCACTTGGCCACCGGAGCTCAGACTGACATGCATTACAGCCTGGACATAAGGTTGATAAATCTACATAGCTGTCACTGCAGACAAATGGAGAGAGAGAGAGACAGGAAGACAGACAGACAGACAGACGGGAAGACAGACAGACAGGAAGACACATAAAAGGGGGAAGAATAACTGTGATGATGTTGAGTAAATGCAGTCTGTGTATGTCAGTACCGTTTGATGGTTTCTGCTGGGTACGTTATTCCCACCATATCAACATGTGTGTGTTTCTGCAGTTTGGTATAAACTACTTGTGCTTGTGTTCTCATTCTAAAGTTTCCTTGTAAGTTGTGAGCCCCCGCTTGGCCTTGCCGTGGGAAAGTGGTGATTCCACCTCCTCAACGCCGCTGCTGCTGCACGATGCCGTTCCTGCGCCCTCGATACCGTCTCGACCGTCTCGACCTCCTCGACCGTCTCGACCTGCACCGCGGTTTCCCCGTGATTACTCCGCTGAAGGAATGCCCTAACCCTGGCATCCAGGACACAGATACTCTGCCACAGGACGCGGGCACTAGAATAGTCTCAATGGCTGCACCGGCTTGATAATGTTACCCTGAGGGACAATAAAGCTTATCTTATCTGGGGATATGGGCCTCCTGTGGCTATTATAAGATCACTCCTGGGGTTTTAAGGGCGTTAAGGGCTCCTTTTAGGACCGATGAGGTGAGTAGACTGAATGGTGGATAGCACATGGCCTGAATATTAGTTAGTTAAAATACGTTGAATTAAAATTTTCATTATCAATGAGTATATATTGATCAATTCTGAATATGGAGGCATCTGATGTGAGTAATGTAGGTTTGGAAATATCAGATTTTCAGGTCAGCTATCTGTTAAAAAGGTTTTTGTGTCTCCTTCCTGTATCGGAGTATCTCCAAAGCAGATGCTTTGCATTTCCTGTGTCATGGAACTGGCGTGACCAATCAGGCCTGAACATGGCTGCTTCCTGTCCCAAGCCAGGGTGAGGAGAGATGATCTTATCACCAGGGGACACATTTACCAACACAGCATAGGGGGTTATAGTATTACAGGAGGTTGTACTAGTGTTATATCTCTCACAGTGCGATGCTTTATAGTCCCCCAAAGAAGAAGCACTTTCTGTCTGTCACACAACCTTGACCTCATTGTAGTGGAAATCTGATGAAGGAAACATAAGTACATGCACTGTAGGTGAATCACAAGCATGTGTGCATGCTATGTATTTGTCTTCATTTCATTCTTGTGTGTGTGTGTGTGTGTGTGATATCCTTTTGAATTTATGTTATCAGAAGTCTCTGGACTCAACCTTGGCCCTAATTAAACCAGGGCGAGGCTGGTCTGGACGGAGAGGCTGGGGGGCTGAGGCAGAGAAGATTGCTGGAAAAGTATTCCCTTTGATAAGCCGGCCAAGAAGCCTTTGATTAAAGTCTGTCCCTGCAGGAACCCACACTAGGTCCTCTGTGGCACGACCATGTCCAATCACCAGCTATCAACAGGCTGGGGTAATTACAGCCATCTAGTCATTAGCCAGAGACCCACCTGGAATTCCTCATCGCAGGGTGGGATAGGGCAAACGGGGGTCGGGATTTAGGCCGGGCCTTTAATCAAACACGTCCCGCCCCTTTACTGATAGGCCCCGCCCACCTCAATCCACATAGAATCACCCTTTGTTAGCAGCGTAGATTATATTATTACGGCCCCTGTGTTTTTCAGCTCATGCACTGGCCCTGTGTGTGTGTGTGTGTGTGTGTGTGTGTGTGTGTGTGTGATGGGAATAACACTGGGCGGGTTATGACAGCAGCACAACGGAACTCACTCACTGCCTGTTCAGTCACACTGATTAGTTCTGCTCTGTCTGCACTATCTAGTCTCTCTCTCTCTCTCTCTCTCTCTCTCTCTCTCTCTCTCTCTCTCTCTCTCTCTCTCTCTCCCTCTCTCTCTCTCTCTCCCTCTCTCTCTCTCTTTCTTTCTCTATTTTTTTCTGGGTAAAAAAAAAACATAAATTCCAGCGTCGTACTAATGCACAATATATTTCATATGAACATCTGTTTTTATAATAATAAAGCAATATACACAAAGTTATACGAGCAAGCTGGAGAACAGAGAAGGCGAATCCGTCTGTAGTTGTGTGTGGGCAGAACGAACGGCTGAATGAGCGTCCAGGTCTTCCTTCCTCTCCACGTCTGTGACACTGAAACCCCGAGGACGCTGTATCATCACAATAAAGCTCTTATAGTGCTCTTCTCTCTCCTCCCCTCAGCCAACGTAGTGCAGTCTCATCCGCAGATGAGAAGTGAAACAACACTTTACAACTTAAATAAATCACTTTTACACAGCTCTTTCTCTCTCTCTCTTTTTTTTTTTTTTTTTTTTTTACAGTTCCATTCAGAGTTCTCATGACGCATCCGTCCGTCTATCCGTTTGTCCGTCCATCTGTCCGTTTGTCCATCTGTCCATCTCCCTGCCCTCCTGCTAGGCTTCGGTTTGGCCACACGGCCAATGAATTGACGTCCGCTGTCCACTTCTCAAAGTGCACTTGTCAAGCTACTTCCCACCGTCCAACCAAGCATTCATTTTGGTACATAAACGAGTGTATTTCCCCCCCAAAAAAATGTGTAAATGATGTGAGTATATGATATTGTAATAATACTGGATACGCTTGAAGGCTCAGTTAATGTAAAAATGTGTCTTTAAAGCATCATGAAAGCAGCAAACCATTTGAACCCAGAACAACACACTAGCAAACGGCCTTCTGGACTAAATCTTTGATATAAGCCAAATCCACTCCACCCCCCCCCGCCCCCCCACCCCTCCAAACATCACTCACTGCTCACTGGTCTCACTGTCCATCATCTGATCCCATTCCGGCACCAAATGATGAAAGGAATTCTGGGATCTGTAGTTCAGTCACAGGGCCATTCATAATGCGGGGGGTGACAGTGTGTTCGTTATTGACGGGTACTGAATTCTAGTGCTGAATTTTAGAGAAGCCATGCAATGAGGAACCAAGAGAAGGGGGGGTGGGGGGGCTTAGAGCAGTTTTGGACACACTTTCCCAGAATGCCATGTTCCACAGGATGTCCTGCGAAAGGGGGGAGGGGCGGGGTTTTAGCGTTTCCGAGGCGGCGCGTCCTCAGGTCTGGTCCAACCAGTCGGCTCGCTTGGGCGCCTTGCAGGTGTGTATGTCCACGGCCTCCTCGCAGTCCTTGCACTCCACGGCGCAGCACCACTTGAACTTGCACTCGCACTTGGTGATGCGCTTGACCCGCATGGTGTCGTAGCCCCGGCCGCAGCACATGACCTCGCACCCGTCGGTGCCGCGCGACGTCTTGTTGCAGACCCGCCCGGCCGTGCCCAGGGAACCTGCACACAAGAGGACACAAGAAATGATGGTTTTTGATGACAGTTTTCTGCTCTACTTTTTCACCATTCCTGAGGGTTTCCAATCAACAGGGTTCTGCAGATTTATATGACACGCTCACATGGAAATATTTCAATTTCAATATTTCAAAATAGTTCAAGTCCTTAGTGTCTTCAAAAAACGTGGATGAAATAGAGGACATTGTTTGATATCATGCAGCAGCTTGCTAGCCACCAGCTTGCTAGTGCTTAACAGTACGCTGTTACCTAATGCAGGGGCATGTTGTCTGGGTCTTGTGTGAATTTCATCCCCACAGAGATTAAGGCTGGTGTTCGGTGGGAGAAGCTCCCTGTTTGAACTGCAACCTATCACAACAAGCGGCCCGTAGAACAACAGACCCACACACACAACTATGCACTGTTGGTAGAGTGGCCTATAGTTACACTGCCTTTCCCAAGCCACTGCTCCCTTTGAAGCCAAACTGTGTGTGTGTGTGTGTGCGTGTGTGCGTGCGTGTGTGCGTGTGCATGTGCGTGTGTGTGTGTGTGTGTGTGTGTAAGGGTTAAATGGACAGTGGAGCGTGACAGACAGACAGGCTCTCACACTCTGAGGCCCACTCTGCCCTCGAGCTACGCTTAGTTCAGACACACACACACACACACACACAGAGAGAGAGAGAGATTGTGACAGACAGAAAAGAGAGGGTTTTTTTGAAAAACGAGCTGCTTGTGTCCCTAGGCTGTGGATTCCACTGGGAGGGCGAGGAAGAGGGAGAGGATGGACCGAGGGAGAGGCAGACAAAAGGGAAGGAGGAAGAGGGAGAGGTGGGCAGAGGAGGATGGAGGTGTTGCCTCATATCCCGAAGGTTCGTTTGAGAGTATCTCAGTGTGTCGTAGCACACGATCAACCATCCAACCACTGTGTGAAAGTCGCTTCTAACCACGGTTGTGTGTGTGTGTGTGTGTGTGTGTGTGTGTGTGTGTGTGTGTGTGTGTGTGTTGACAGAGACTGAAGAGGTCAGGTGGTCACAGAACGACCATGTCCCCAGGGTACAAGGATATTAGCTTCCCCAGACATCACAGGTGCCGTGTTATTTAGCTAACACCACACACACACACACACACACACACGCTAGTCAAGCATGAACATACACACAACATACACATAGCAACCCTTAAAACACAACACAGTCGGGGCAATCCATCAACATCCACGTCTTCCTCTCTCTCTCGCTGCCTCTCTTCCTCCCGTCTACCTTCCTCTGCCTCTGCTTACCCACCTGCTGCTTTGTCCTGCAGGCAGTAGTCCGGAGAGTTCTCGAAGTAGACCAGGTCGTTCTTGGTGGCTTTCCTGAAGGCCTTGTTGGCGACCGCGAAGCCCGTGCCGTCCTGATTCATGGTCACCTCGATGGCCCCGTTGTACTTCCTCCTCAGGTAGTCGCCCGTCTTCCGGAAGTCCGACATGGCCATCCAACATGTCCGCAGCGTGCACGAGCCGCTCACGCCGTGACACTTGCACTCCAGCTTCATGAAGCGCTTCACCGCCTGAATACAGAGAGAGAGAGAGAGAGAATGGTGAGTTTGGATTCGACTGTATGAATTCAGAACTCTGCACACTCGCATGTCCACCTACGTCAGTGGCGGCTCGTCCATAGGGACGCTAGGGGCGGCGCCCCACTTGATTGGATGGAGAAAAAATAAAAAAATAAAAAAATATAAATATATACAGTGGTGGCCAAAATTATTAGAACACTTGGCATATTTAAGAGGTTTCAGTTGTTTTTGTTCAATTGGCCATTAAAATACCCATAAAACGAATGAAATATATACAAAGTCATCATTATACTCTATAAACCAGAATAGAGCATCATAAGGAGATTTACGTCATTTTCCTTACAAAAAACAAGCTAGGCCTATTTCACTGTCAATGTCAACAGAAGAAGCCAAATTACTTGTGTAATCATTGTCAGGTGTGATGGTGGTTAAATTGATGGTGATGCAAGAGTCTTAGGACACAGCTGTGTGATTCTTTTGAATTGCTGCAAAAGGTGGAATACCAAATATTAAAGTTAAAAGTGGATAAAAACAGTAGGACTCACTTCATCTGATATTTGTTGTGCTCAGAGCAACCATCTGCATGTTTCATGAACATTATGAAATGAAATCATGTTTTGGAGGCAAGAAAAGGTCAATATTTTCAGATCTGTCAGGTGTTCTAACAATTTTGGCCACCACTGTATATATATATATATTTATCTGAACACATTTCATAGATCTATTTATAATTCATATAAATGTTTTCTAGTCGATACATGTATGCTGAATAATCGGCTTTGGCTGGTTTGCGGCCTTGCGAGTCGTACGTCCCTCACACTCTACATTGACATGCATTGTCACCTAGTGGTTGTTGGAAGAACTGCACTTTCGCTTGAGGTCTATGACAGCATTTGGGGCGCTGGGCAGAACGCCCCGGCCATTCTCATTTAACCCCATTCAAACGAACATTGTAGTCATGGTCAGTAGATGGCACAAGAGACGTGATGAGTCATAGTTGATTGACTGCGCTCCGATACTAAAAGAAATAGCACTACAACCGTAGCAGTTAAAAGACCAAAGCCCTGTTGTTTGTGCACTCGAGTGGCTACAATGTTACTCTATGATCACCGTGTCTGTCATGACCCGCCCCACTTAGTCAGCCAATCACCGGCCGCCACTGACCTACGTCCTGCAAAAACTGCACACTTACCGTTCTGCCACAGCGGTTGTTATGTAGGTTCATGAGCGCCCGTGCGTCTCGGACGGTCCTCTCCTTGGCGTCTATGAAGGCTTTGGCGAATTTGATCCCGTAGTTAATGTTGTCGCTGCAGCCGCCCCAGTCGAACTCGCCCCTCTCGTCGCTGGCCCGCCCGCGCTTGTGGGGGTCGCAGTTACACGTCCTGAGCTCCCCCTGGCTGCAGGCGCGGGTAAGCGCGTACACCACGCCTGCCGAGGAGATGGCGTAGACGAACGCGGCTTCACGGCTGCCTGAGAGAGAGAGAGAGAGAGAGAGAGAGAGAGAGAGAGAGAGAGAGAGAAAGAGGTTAGACTTTGGTAAAGGTTAGAATAACAAAACCAATCGACAACTACACACGTCACGCAATGCAATGCATACCCAGAGAACTGCACCGCCTACACGTTAACATGAATACACACACACACACACACACACATGCAGCCATGACCAGGCCTGGGTGTGAGCCATCGGGGCGTGATGGTGCAGCTGACGGGGGCATATCAGGCCTGGTGTGCAGTATAGGACAGCTCTGTTTAAATATTATCATGGAAATAATCCCAGCAGCGGGGCTCTTCCCTGCACACATAAATTGTTTAAAGACAGACACAGTGATACCCCATTAATCAGCACCAGCATGATGTCATGACAGCATTATCTACCACTGCCGTTCTCATCTGGTCTCTTTAGTTCCTCAGAACATGACTCATCCGCCCGCACGGTCCGAGACGCATATAGATTTAGATACGGGGTTTGGTCACCGTTGCTTTTAGCGTCAAGAGTCACGCGAGTTCGACGCTTCACCCAGAGCCAAAGCACATCGATGGATTTCAACCTGGTGACTCAATACTGACAAAATGACGTGATGATCCAGCCCTTTTCTTTTAGTGGACACAATGAATGGTGCGCTCCCGCAAAATGACCACACAACACGTATCGACCGGGCCAGAAGGGGCGCCGACGTGGATGCATCTGAAAACGAGCGACGTACAAATTCACACTGCACACCTATCTGAACCTCCCCCGGGGGCCAGGAGGGTTCATGTGAGCCGACCTGCTTGCTCTGTATTCACAGGAATGTCCCATTTCATCTTTGGGGTTGGGAGCGGCTGGGGAGGTGTGGGTGGGGAGGTGGGGTTGGGGGGGGGGGGGGGGGGGGGGGGGTGGAGGAGCGAGGGGTGTACGTGGGGGGACGGGAGGGGGGTGTTGGTCATCACTCAACCTGTGCTGTTTGTCCGCCAGCGAGAATATCTCTCTAAATATTTACATCTACATTACTGTTTATTCCTCTCCACTACACACACACACACATGCACACATACACACACGCACACGCACACACACACACACTGCCTGTATCTCCATATCTGCTACTTGCTTCCATGCATCGTCTGCTCCCACACATGCTTCGGATGGCTGAGGGAGGGACGATATCAACCCGAGGAGAGTAAGCGATGTTACACTTTGCAGAGACGAACACCTGGAGGCTGGCTGCTCTGCAATCCGCATCCGGATGAACCGCTATGAACCGCTATGAACCGCTATGAACCGCCGCGATTGCCTTGTGCACTCTTTATGGCATGTGCTGCGTGCAACGGTGAATCGCAGATGCACCATCGTGTCCGTGCTCCACCCACAAAAAAGTTTTGTTGTCTTTTCAGAAGGCAGCAAGCAAATGATGGAGCGACCGGTTGATTGACGGGCATGCTCTTTACACCGGCCCACTGCAGCACGAATACAGGATAGATTTCAAATAAACGCATGATGGGTGGCTTCTGCTACAGCTGCCACTGCAGGGGAAAATGCCAGCTGACTCCAAGACACCAAGTAGCCTGGCTCACAGGTCTGCTGAATTGAGGAAATACTCACAATTCAGACTGTCTGCAGTAATAAAACCCTCCATAAGAAGGAATTATGTACACACTGGCTACGAAGATGGGGGGTGGGGGGGGGGAAATGTGTATGTGTGCATGCATATGTGCGTGTGTGTGTGTGTGTGTGTGTGTGTGTGAATTTGTTACAGAGCATCGGAGTCTGGCAGGAGTGGAATAACAAGACGACGGCAAGCCCGCGTCTCCGAGCTTTGTGTGTTTATTGACGAGGCGCAAGGCCTTACAACAGTCCATTAGCGACTATAAACATGGAATGCCGGCGTGCATGAGAAGGAGAGACGGGAGAATGAGAAGGGGACGAGGAGGGAGAGCGAGAAAGGAAGCGAGGGTAGGAGGCAGGCGAGGAGAGGTGGTGCGGAGGGTGAAGGAGAGAGGGCACAAGAGAAAAGAGACATAATAAGATAGCAAGGGGATGCTAGCTCCAACATCCAGTCTACCTGATCGCACGCACACACACACACACACACACACACACACACGCGTGCACACACTTACTCCGTAGCATGACGCGTCCGAACACGGTGTGGTCGCGGTCCAGCGTGCTGCAGTTCCAGCGGTGGTGTCTGAACTGGTGCTGGCACTCTCGGATCCACTCCTTGGCGCCCTCGCCGATGGACTGCATGATGTCCGGGTGGCGCTGGCAGAGCTGGCGCTGCTTGTTCACCAGGCCCGGGATGTTGTCGCAGATCACCCGGGCGCCCAGCGCACCGATGTACCTGGGGAAAGGTGCGGCGAGGAAATTTCGAGGTGATTGGGATGAATTTAACACGCTAACTAACACGCGTCACTTACGGGGGAAAGGGTTTTTAGTGCATATGTGTCGAAGTGTCCGTGAATTGATCATATGGGAAGTATTGGTTGGTTTTGGACACACACACACACACACACACACACACACACAAGGCTGTGAGTAGCATGAAGGAGAGTGGTAGTAACAGTCCTCAGTGAGTCAGAGTTCACTACACTTAACAGTTTAAGGTTTGGGAGTAGGAGGGGTGGAAACCATTTACTCTGTTCTCCAAATAAATAAGCACTTAACCTCTCCCCATGCGACCTGTGTGTGTGTGTGTGTGCGTATGTGTGTGTGCGTGTGTGTGTGTGTGTGTGCGTGTGCGTGTGCGTGTGTGTTTAAACGTTTCCAATGGGGCGTGTTAGAGTTGAAATCATGTCGTCACAAATCAGAGTAAAAAGTCTGGGGCCTCCAATAACCCTGTCAGACTAAGACCCCATTTACTCTCTCTCTCTCTCTCTCTCTCTCTCTCTCTCTCTCTCTCTCTCTCTCTCTCTCTCTCTCTCTCTCTCTCTCTCTCTCTCTCTCTCTCTCTCTCTCTCTCTCTCTCTATGCATCTCCCACTTTTTTTTATCTTGAATAGACTTCAACAGTATCCTATCAGGGTAAATGCTGTGCCGAGCTTACTCAAAACAAACTCAGCTTTTGCATTCATGCATGCATACGTGTGTGTGTGTGTGTGTGTGTGTGTGTGTGTGTGTGTGTGTGCGGGACCCCTTCCAGCTCGGTGGCTGCGAGGCTTTGGCGGGTCAGTGAGGGGAGGTCAGGGAACATGTAGCTGTGTGGTCGTGTTTTATGAGGCCGGGTGAGAGGATCCATCCTCTGGAGGCTCTCGACTCCCCAGAGTGGGATTAGAGAGGAGTGCTCATCAAAGGAAGGAGCCAGGGCAGCAATCACACTTCATTTTCTCCCTCTCTCTCGCTTTCTGGGAGTCAGGAGGACTTGTGGGTTTTTATAGGTTAGTAAATCATTATCCACAGGTCTAAAACAACATGCTGTAAAGCCCCAGTACTGCACTGTGGATGATAGGGGGAAGACAGGCAGACAGACGAATAGATAGGGAGACATTTCAGGTTTCTGTTGTCTTCAACCAACAACTTCTCCTGCTGTTTTCTATCCCGTTTGAAAGCTAAATCAAGAAGGATGAGCCAAAGTAACAGTTCAACAAACTCGATAATCTCATCCATATCTCCTCATTTTTTCTAGTGTCATCAGTAAGACATCGCCTCATCGTAAGCTTGGGACTTCCCTGAAGATTAGCCACGGATTAGTGTGGCTCAAGTGCCTAAGAGAAGTAGTGTTTATTGAAATCATTTTTCTTTATTGTTATGGTTAAAATGGTCAACGGGAACTTGGCCATATCAAACAGAAGCCAAACTTACAATTGCCTGACATGGACACACGTGGATTTTCCCTCTTCAGGCTAGTTCACTTTATAAATTATTGGCCGCAGCCTAGAGGCTGTAGAGATTCATTATTTCACAAGGACATTTATCACAGTATTGAGTATAAATATAATACATTTGTACAATAGAAATAGATATTTTTCACATTCATTAAAAGGCTGGGACTCCCTACTATCATTTTGTGACCCCCTGGGGAGTCCCAGCCCCCACTGGAGAGCCACTATCCAGATCATCACTTATACCTGGAGAAACTTGATGAGTACGGTGTCTGAACACATTTGAACCCATTGGACATTTCTGATTGAAGTCCTGTTTGGACTGTTGTCCTCCTGAGAAACGTGTTAATGTGCACACCTACGTTCACAAGAACATCATCCACTTATATCCCCTTTTGTTGTCTCAACAAACGCCAAACTGAATTCCCATCAAAACCAATAATGCCCAGCCAAAGCCCTTACACACTCTCTAGCTACTCCCCATCTACACAGACTATTAGACATTCCATCACCCCCATACCCACCCACACACAGACACTTCTCCTATAAACACATTCACACACATGGACATTTTCACGTATGTTATTGCGCAGGCAATGAGATATTTTCACCCCTCACCTATGCTCTAGATGGCTGGTTTTGGGGTATTTTAGTGAAGTCATTGCTTCATTTGTGTGTGCGCGTGCCTGCGTGTGTGTGTGTGTGTGTGTGTGTGTGTGTGGTGGTACCTGGTGAATTAATGACTGTTCGGCCTTGCCGAATGCAGGCTCCAGCTGAGCTGAACACGCGCAGAGCCAACAGCGCTGACATAAATTACATTTATCGCTCTATTATTATTGCTCAATATGGCAAGCCAGCAACTGACACGAAGAAAATGCATTTTCGAAACAGAGACGTGACTCTCATTCACAAACTCGTAATTTAGGCTATATGTTCACCACTAAATTAATGTTACTATGATGATTTTCCTTTTTTTAGTAGCTATGACCCAAATGAAATAATATAAAACTATTGTTTTAAAAGTATAGGAAAACAGATTTTTTTGTTCACGGTCATCGACCCATAAAAATAAATAATGCCCCCATTCGTAATAAATTAATATAAATTTCCGTTAAATAAATACTATCTGTTTATTTAAGACTGCAATCAAAATGAATAAATAAGAGTAAGAATAAGACTAAAAATAAAAATGTTGCCAGCAACATAACGACCTAGTCTATTTTCTGCTGGTAAAACACTGGTCCAAATTAGTTGGAGTAGCTTTTAGGGTAAAATGGTGCTAAAAGAGTCATCATAAGTTAAATTCGTTGGCAGTTCTAACGAAAGACCCGGAGCTAAGATGTGCCAGGTTCTTGTCATATAATTAAACGATTAATAAAAGCCGCATCGTTCAAATGAGTGGGATGCTATTTTCCTTCCCTGAATAACATAGATATGCGTACAATAATTATAGTCAATTTAGGTTTATTATTATTAAGGCATATTGTTATTATTATTATTATTATTATGTTTATTAACAACATAAACTTTTTCTGCGACACCTTTCGTATAATATGCTATGATTTATGGGAGCTGATTTAATATAAATCAGCTCCCATAAATGCTGGTGGCAGGTAGGTAGGCCTATAGGTGTCATAGGTGCAGACACGGAGGCTACTCACCACCACGAAGAGTCCACTCGGGGCGTCACCAGCAGCAACAGCAAGAGACACGCACAGTATATCCGCGAAGTGGCACCGGGGCCCTGGCATGACGATGCCCTGGACGAGTGTCTGACTCCTGGTGAACCAAAGCTCCTCATCCGGGCTGCCCGTAAGCTGTGAACCTTATTAATACCCAGCATGGCTTTGCGCCTTTTACCCAGAGGAGTTCCAAAACAAATTGAGATTTTAGAGAAAAAAAGCCCAACTTTAATAGATATGGTTTGATGTAAAGTAGGCAAAGCAGCCATACAGTATAGGCCTCATTATCCAGTGTGTGGCTCCCCGTTGCGCGGCTGTCAGGAGTCTGAGGAGCGCTTTTTCGGTGCCATGTGCGCACCAGACGCTCCACTGGGCGGTTATGGTTCCCGACTGGAGGTTTACCTAAGGAGACGGGCAACAAGTGTTGGCTATTTCACCTCTGGCGGCAGTCAACCATCCTCCCAAACACCTATCCTTGGTCTCTGCTGAGTTCAGAAGCAGAAATAACATCCAAACCAAACCCGGAGCTGAAGGTGGTATAGGCACCAGACTCGTTGCGGTTCTGCTGGCTCCCTGACTGTCTGCTGGGTCGGATGCTTGCGGCGGACCTCTCCTTTATCAGTGCGCGGGGGATAAAGTCACAGGCGCTGAGCCGAGGGGAGCTGAGAGAGAGTGTGAAAGAGTGTCTGGTTGTGTGAGAGAGGGAGAGAGAGAAAGAAGGGTGGGGGATGAGGGAGGGCTCGTTGCTGACAGCTCCTCAAGCCCATTGGGCAAATGTATAGGGGTTACAGAGTTTGAGTAGGAAGGAGAGATTGAGGGATGGATGGAGAGAAGTGTGTGTGTGTGTGTGTGTGTGTGTGTGTGTGTGTGTGTGTGTGTGTGTGTGTGTGTGTGTCTATGTTGACGATGGGTGAGTGGGTCGATTTCGAGGCGGTTCCGACGTGAAGAATTCACCTGTAACCACAGAAGTAAATGATTATAGATATAATCATTTTACCGGCCAAAGTAGGCAAATTGGATTAGTTATTTTTTATGTTTTTTTTTTTTTCTTTAAATATAAAATGCGAACATTTGGATGTAGAAAACATTTTAATATGAGACATATGAGAGAGTAACTGCCCCTGCACAAAGTCCAGATAAATTGAACACACAATTGTTAATAAAGTCAGAATTATTAATTTATCTATAATCTATTATCATGTCTATGTGATTTGTGCACTTTCTATGCCCTCATGCAATATGCTGGACCCCCCCCGCCCACACACACACACTTCAAATCACTGATATCACTGTCTCACAAGTTGCTGCATATTGCAAACATTATTACACATTTTTAAAGAAATTATTAAAATAAAGATTATTTCCAGGTATGATAAACCTCAGAAGGGTTTCTTTTACAGAAATGACAGTGAAGTATTAGTTCTGCCTGCAGCCACCACCTAAAACACAGCAGAAGAAATGAAAGTCAGAGAAAAACGCAGGGAACGTGGGACTGGGAGAGCAGTGCCAAATCGTCCAGTGGAACAGCACTATGGCTTAAATATGAACCACATGTGCCGTGTAAGAGAGAGTGCTGAGACAGCGCTGGAATAAAGCATGAAACACACCCTCCCACACACACACACACACACACACACACACATACTCACACCATATAGTGTCCCTTGAGAGTGACCATCCTTCCCATGTGTGTGTCTTCAGAGTGTCCTCAGGCTCGGCAATACACTATCGTCCAACATCCACTCTCATCCACTTTCTCTCCTTGTCCTTGACGGGTTCCTGACAGAAAGACACACCGAGATCTCTCACAAACTCAAAACCATGTTCTGACTTGCTTACAAACACCAGTTCATGTGCTATTTCTGTCATCATAGACATATACTTCTCTGGGGAGTTTGTGATATTGGATTAACCACAGTTGATTCAGCTGACCCAATAATACTAACGAACAGGTTAACAATCCGGCAAATCCTTGTCGGAATTGAAACTATTAGAATTAGCTAGCTGTCGCAAACTGCTATTTCATCAAAAGCCTGGGAAAATAATGATGCTAAAGCTGCTGGTAAAGCTAAGCTTCTTTTAGAGAAGTTTGTATTTCTGCTTAGAGCAGGAAAGTATACAGTCTGCTGTCAGAATGGGACATGCACACACACACACACACACACACACACACACACACACACACACACATTTTCAGTTACAAACACACACAAACGACAGAATGGGTACACGTTCGTGAGAGGCTGTGAGTTGGGGCAAAGCAGCTAAACTCTGGTGAATATTTGTGCGCTGCAGCTTAGCTCACGATTTTCTGCTAAATCAAAAGGAATTAGAGAAGCACAAACACCACTGAGTTATGCTCTCTCTCACGGGGCTGGAGCTGGAACCGACCCTCTCTCTCTCTCTCTCTCTTTCTCAGTCTGTGAACTTGACCCCAGCTTTCTCTTCATAAACAATAACAGAGTCAAGTGGCTCCTTGTCAGTTGGAGGAAAAGTTTGCCCTGATGTACGGGGTCCAACCTGGCAACATCTCCTCTGAGGAAAAGTACTGATGGGGCTTGTCATGTTTGAATACTGCACTGGGGTGAAAGAGGGATAAGGGTGAGATTTAGAGAGGCAGGGGTTTTGGGCTAATCCAATTGATTTCTGTGTTGATACATTATAATCACTCAGGATTATTTTTTAACAAAAAGTTGCAGGGAAATGGTGTAATGGGTTGAATGAATCAAGGGCAAGCCTGAAGCATGCACTGTGGGTGGAAGAGATGGACTAATGGCCCAGTAATGTTTCCCTTGTGGGGCTTATACTGCAGGCTGTCATCAGCCAGGCAGCCCAGGGATGAGCTCAGTGTCTATTCTCATCCCCCGGCAGGCTGCAGCAGGGGGGACAGCCTGCCGTCAGACCTGGCCCGGCTCCCATACTGAACAAAGGACAGGTAGACAGAGAAGCAAAGTACAGGGCAGATGGGAGGTGAACAGAAGTTAAGGAGGGAAAGGTGGGGAGGGTTGCTGTATCTACCTTCATTCTGCCACATCTCATATTGACCTGTGTTTCTGTGACTCATGATGATCATGCATGAGAGAATGGGAAATAGCCAGCAAAAGAGAAGACTCAGCTGGCTTTCTGCAAGCTAAGGTGAAAATGTCATCATGAGACAAATTGTTCTATCACTGCAAAAGCAAAACACAAGTTGATTCACGCAAATATTTTATCTGCATTTATTTTTGTGTTTATTTGATGCTGTCACAGTGTGTGTGTGTGTGTGTGTGTGTGTGTGTGTGTGTGTGTGTGTGTGTGACTGTGTGGGTGGATATGAAAAGAGAATTTCTGTGCGTCAAGTAGTCATGAGGATAACAGTGCCAGGCTTGAGTGATTGTCTAGATATGAATCAGCTGAAAATCCAGTGACATTATCTATAAACCTAATGAAAGGTCAAAATACAACACACACCCTAAAAATACCTCTGTCCTCCAGGGCCGGACACACCACAATGTGTCTGTGTGTGTGTGCGCACGCCAAAGAATCAGCTCTGTGATAATTTATTGTCCTGTAAATTTAGATCTGCTGACAGAGATGAAGTGCCTTGAACAAACTCAGTGCCGCTGGAACTCCAGAAGCCTCGGAAAAGGTATGAAGGAATGCAAATCGAGATAAAGTTTGCATGTGTATAGATGCGCACACATACACACACACACACACACACACACACACACTCGGAGACACACACACACACACACATGCACAAGTACTGCTACATTATGTACCCTTGGGTTACATCATGGCTGGCCTCTACGGGGCTAAGCCCTGAGTGCATGTGACCCTTTCTTTCTTTATCCCCAGGAGAGCCTGTCAGTAATAGATTTTATAGTTGCTGTGAACACAGAGTGTCAGTAGATGTGATGGTGATAACTCTATAATAGAATGTTTACTAGATAGCCAGAGGATGCTGTCATGCTGGACCAATTTGGAGTGCAAACACACACACACACACACACACACACACACACACACACACACACACACACACACACATAAACATTATGATTTTTAGAGCCGGCGATAGGTGAAAGAGATCAAAAGAAGATCTGGGGCAACATGGCTTCTTTGACACCTCACACACACCTCACACACACACCTCACACACACCTCACACACACCGCTACGCTATGATCTTTAGCAACCATTACATCATCAACAACAACAGGTAATTTAAAACAAAAGAAGCCATATACAGGCAATAAACAGATGGAAGATGGACACTGACAGACAGACCGAAATAAAGAGACAGACATTGATCCCAAATTAAAAGCGTATAGTTGACAGGTCTCTCTGCAAAGTTTCTCTGTGATCTTAGTTTTACTGTTCTTTTAAATGATGCAAAAATAAACCATAATGGCATTTCTCTGCTGTAACTATGAACTATGGCAATTAAGATTACATGTGAAGCATTTTGTCAATAGCTTACACCAACCAGTCGTAAAATGATATTGATACAGAATTGGATACATCTCTATAAAGAAATATACAACATCTAAAACTAAATTAGTTTCCATATAAATGCCTCTTACATGCATCATCCATATTAGACATCTGGGATACACTTCAGCAGCAAGCTGACTGCTTTGTCCGGTTAAAATGAGCACAATTCTTCATTGAAAAGATTGTGTAAGTCCACAGTAAAGTTTACTCTCATGGATGCCGGTGCAGCACAGTGTCTCATTTTCCCTTTTGAGTGGAACTGAGTTTCTGCTGACTAGTTTCCTGTTCCAGTGGGGAACTGTCTGTGTGACGCACACGGCAGGTCATGGGCAGCTGGTCACATGGTGGCTAGCTGAGGTAGCATAGATACAGGGCTTATAATGTTCCTATCATGACTCCTGAATCCCTCCTCTGCCCCTAGTTTCCACACAGCATCATGAGTAGATCAACCCCTAAACCAATACCAACGTCAGGCCAGCAACTCAGGTCATCTTATGACTGGGATCCAGTGTTTTCCACCTAAATCAGCAGTGGTTGGCCAACTAACTCAGATAGGGTTATTTTGTAGAAGAAAACAAGCCAGCCTTAATGTTTCTCTTGCCTTTTCACAATATTTAACTTTTCTCCCGCTCAAGTCGGAAATAATTGAATGGCAAAGCCAGATGGTGAGAAACCTAACCTTAACCAAAATGATTGTGCTTATCCAGCTAATAACATGGCAGGGTAACAGTATGCTCATTATGATCCTCACCCATCAGACACATCAGAGGTGCAGGGGTGAGGGGTGTGTCCACAAGGTAAAAAGAGAGAGGCACTCTGGGAAAGAGCTGGGTCAGCAGGACTGTCACACCACACAGGCAAAGTGACTGGGTGCTGCTCACTGGGGCAAAGGGGGCTTAGCTCCTGCCTCTTTGCCCTGTCAGTCCTAAAGTGTTTTTTGTTTTTTTTTTCTAATACAAAGAACAGAGGCAGCTTGATTTAAAAAAAAAAAGAAAAAGAAAAAAGGCTTCTTTAGAAAAGTTGTTTTTTCTGGCTGATGGGAGTTACTGTTTTAATACAGGTATTCATGATGTGACATTGTGTGTCATTAAATAAAAGAGACAATTTAATGGATCCATAGTAATTTTGTCCATAAATATTACTCAAGGTCCCTATAGTGGTTGTCGGCTAAATAGCTAACTCGATTAGCGTCTTGTTAGCTAATAGCCAAAACCACATTTCAATGGTCCGATCAGAATGAAGCAATATTCACAGGAGGAAAGACTGCAGCATGTTTCTGTTTTGGTTGCGTTTCTGTCTGGACCAGAGCGAACGGTGATGTTGCCTCACGGTCTCAGAAAGAACAGCACCCTGCCCTCAGCACACACACTCCCACATCAACTGGGGACTCAGAAAGCAGCAGGTATCGAAACGGGATGGAAACAGATGAATAGGGTGCCCTTTTTGTTGCCTTGAGCCCCTGCCCCTCTAAATGTCCGGGCATGGCCCTGCGTATACATGTGTGTGTTTTTGTATAGGTTTTGTATGTGTGTGGATGTATGTGCCTTATTGCTTTCTATATAGGACATCCAAGTATTTTCACAATAATATAATTTGTTACAAATGATATGGGGGTCTCCGGGACCAGAGTGGAATGGGGGTTTGTGAGCTAATTTGTGGCAGTCCATAGCATAAAGATGTATGGACCTTATGGTGGTGGTTATATGGTGTGTTGGAGCCTGAGATCTGTGATGGAGGCTGTATAGGCCTTCTGGTGGAGACCTGGTTGTGGACGTTATCTGTGCACCTATACCTTATGATTGAGGCAAAACTCTGCAGTGAAGGTTATATACCTGGTGATTTAGGTTGAAATCTTCGGTGGAGATTAGGGCTCTTTGGCAGAGGCTATGTGCTGTGAGCGCTCTTAAGTTGTAGGTGAGGTCTCTCCACGCCCTGAGTGATGAGAGCAGGGTTTAACCGGCTGCAGGTGCGCCTGAGAGGCGGGTAGGGCCTTTGAAGTGGAGGCCAACTGGGACCTAGGCCCATCTCTGACCAGCCCAGCCCGCCCAGACACATTCGCTTTCAATTAACACTCCTCCTTCCCTCTCTATCGTTGCTCTCTCACTTTATATCATTTCTGCTTTCTTTTTCAATACTGATCTATATTTGAATTCAGATGAGAAACATTCTGCCTGTGGTGCAATCATTTTGATTTCCCATGTGTTAAATAACCATGCAGTGCTGTTGAATGCACCACTATCATGAAGCTGGCATCATTTTTCAACGTACGAGTGGATGTGCTTGTGTTTAAGTGAGTGTTATGCACAAGTACATGTTATTTGTCTGTGTGTGTGTGTGTGTGTGTGTATGTGCATGTGCATGAGAGTGTGTGTCAGTGTATGTGTGTGTGAGCGTGCGCTGGGTTCTTACCTCAGGCTCCATGAATCTTCTCGGTGTCTCGGGGCCAGGATGAGAGTCCAGAGGACTGCGAGTACACAGCGCTCTGACACCCTGATCTATCATCTCTCATTTATCTTTCTGTGATGAAATCATGGATCAAGTCACTCTCACGCTCTATCTTCCGAACAGGACATGTCCTGTCTTTGGCACGGCCAAACGAGCAAGTCATATCACGTCCATTACGTATTACTACATTTGATTGAAAAATAATCAGCAAATCCCGTCGTGGTCCATTGGCCATTTTTGTATATGAGCATGCACACACACATACACTCATTAAAGAGTGAAAGAGAGAAATAAATGGCTGTTTCGATGGTAATCTCCCTGGAGGCAGCCACATCTGGCTCCTGTTAGCCACAAGCGTATAAAAATCAAATGTGGTTTAGTCCCAGGCATGCTATAATACGGGTGCGCAAGCAGACACACACACACACACACACACACACACACACACACACACACACACACACTGGGAGGTAGGACTCTGGCATGGTGGTCACCCCCACCAGTCCCAGCCCCTCCATCTCTCTGAAGTGCCAACCCTAGTGAACCCTGCAGACATCAAGGGGCTCAGACAGGGACTAGTGTTCCTGGCACAGCAACAACAACTCATCTACAGCCACCATACAAACATATTAAACCCTTTTGAATCCAGTGGATACCTGTCTGCCTGGCTTCTCCTAACGTCTGAGTGTGGGTGGGGGTGTTGATCATAATAACGTCCTGTCTCCGGACCAAACAGTAGGCATTTTGTAAATACCGCTGAATAACATTGATGTGAATCGGAAGACACACCGTAGCTTCAGAGTAAATTGAAGTGAAAATACGCTACTGTACAAAATACAAAAAAAAACTTTCACTCAAAGCATATGAAGAGAATATCAACAGAACCTAGGAACAGATTTCGGGGACGTAAACAGACACTCACGGACAAGCCGGTGAACTCGGACCAGACCGACTCTGGATCCCAGACTTCCAAACAAATCTGTCTCACTCCCTTGACACGTGGCAGCGCAAAGCCTGACTGGAATCGTGACTCACCGATCGGGATGTCATTGTTCGCGGGGACGATACTTAAATTGCTGACTCACATTTGAAGCATGTGTGCTCGTGAGTGTGTGTGTGTGTGTGTGTGTGTGTGTGTGTGTGTAATCAGAGGGTGTTGAGTGTAACTAAGCGTCAGCAACACCGTTTAGCGAAGACGTTAGCGAAGCCAGACACGAGCGAGCAAGCGAGCGGTGCGATAAATAAAGGCCCGCCCCCCCCCCCGCCCCCGCATGAGACCCGAGTTTAACGTCAGTTGTGTTGTGGCTGTCTCTAAATGTCACTGAGGTCAAAACCAACTCGTCCTGTGTGTTCTCCGAAGCCCGGCGGGCACGTCTGACAGACAGAAGCTCTGCGAGTCTGTCTCTGGCCTTCAATTTCCTGCTCATAGTAAATCCCGGATAAAGCGGCCATCTTGAATGCAGCTTGGGTGGGATAGACGGTACTTCAATAACTTTTTTTTAAATTATTGATATTAGCATCTGATGTTGGTAGTAATATCACCGGCCTGCAGACTGGCTGGCTGGTTGGAGTCTCTGCCGGAGTACTCGCCCCGAGGTGTACACATGTGCATGCATGTGTTTTTGTTTTGACAGTTTGGAGGCTGATATTATCTAAAGCCTTCATGACGCACACTGTCCTGTGTGATATAACGACACCGGTTTACCAACTCCGTATATAAGGCTCTCTGCTCGCCAGGCCCACGTCAAAAAAGCTGCGAGAGACTGTCAGCATCAAAATGAAAACATTTTCTTGGTGGAGAACATCAGATTTCACGCCATCTTTCAACAATAGGTGCATTGTGGTCGGCTGGAGGAGGGCAGTAAAAGCTGGCGTTTCCCCGGCAGCAGGCTGGCGCTAGTCCTGGCCTGTCAGGGTGAAATGTTGCCCCTGTGTCAGCTCTCTGTAAACTCTACTATCTCTGACTGTGATGGACGGCCCGTCTCACAGTCTCTGGAGATCTAACACACAGCTAGTCACAGGTTGTGAATGTTATCGGCTCGTATAGCCGAGGCTTAGCTCAACCTCTGGACGGCTTTGAGGGCCTGAACGCATCTCCTGGGTAGTTAGCGCCAGGATTGTGGAGATGGTAAGGATCAGAGCTTGAGGTCTGGTCCTGCAAAAAGACACACACTCCTCTAGTCTAGCTGCTGTTTAGGTTTGTAAGTGTGATATTGTAGAAAATCTTTGAATCAGCCCTACATGAATAGCTATGCCTGTCATGTCTAAGCCCGGCCACCTCCAGGAGACTCTTATTACCCATCTGACTTCCTCCACCTACCCTCATTCTCCCAACACACACACACACACATGCACATACACAAATGTTGCAGCACCCAGACCTCTCACCATGTGCTTCTAATCAGGATCTAAAGCACTCTTCGGTGGTCTTCTGTCTCTCCATCCTCCTCCTACCCTGAGCTCTTTCACTCCTTCAGCATCCTGCAAAACAAAAACACCTCTGTTGCTGATGTTAAGCACCTTACACTGCAAAAAAATAATCTAGTACTGAATCTTTTCTTTAAACAAGTGAAAAGAATCAAGTGTCATTTTCCTAATACCAGTGGAGTGATTTGACAAAGGGATATAGATGTTTGATGACATTGCATAAACTACAAATTAAAGGTATTCCCTCAGTCCTGCAAAGTGCCTTATCAGCCTGATCTCTGTGGGATTTGAAACAGATTGTGTCTCCCTCGGTGTGTGTGTGTGTGTGTGTGTGTGTGTGTGTTTGTACCCTGTGGCAGAATGTTAGCCGGGGAAACACATGTCCACATTAAGCTGCTTCACAGATCAAGCAGATATGACTGGGGATGCAAGAAAAGAGCGGGAACGTATATTTGCTGCAGCGCGGCTGTCAGTGACAATATCACATTTCTTGGTGAGTCTTCGTGTCCGTTATCCAACCATTATGTCACTCTGGCGATGTTGCTTTTGAGGCTGGGTAAAGTACATGGGGAAACACGATCAGATCAGCGTCGGCTTCATTGACTTTGACAAGGCTGTTTTGCGATACGCATGATGTGAATTCACATTTCAACACAAAGAACTTCACACGTTTTTTGCAAATGTCTTCGGGAATATAAAGAATGAACAAGTAAGAGAGGGGAGGGATGAGAGCAGAGTGACTGATTGCAGGGCATCGGACCAAATGGGAACCAGAGACTGTGAGATGTCAGAACTGCTTCAGATTTATACTTTACCTGCTCCCCTGAGATCTGCCACACATACACCCGCTCTGAACAGAAAGCGAGGGGGCGGGAGGGATGTGAAAAAAAGTGCGGGCCAGAAGTCACAGGTCAAATGGTGCAAGAAGATTAGTAAAAGAAACCTGCAAAGATGAGCAAGATATGGAGAGGAGCGCAAGAGGGGCAGGTCTGAGGAGGAAAGAGTACGATCAGCTGGGTCTTATTTAAACCAACCTTTTGTACTCTCAAAGGAGCCTCGTACGCCCTTTTGTACATCTGTCCTCCGCATGTTGGACTTGGATGGGTGGGCTGCTCCTTTCTGCCATTGCCCTCTCCTCTCGCTGCTCTATATCTTTCTCAAGGTTAGAGGAGAGGTTAGTCAGATGGCTCACTTGTAAGGTTCGGCCGATGCAGGATTTTGAAGGCAGGTACCGATATTTTCCTACTGGAGTTGAGGCAACATTTTCAATAGATTTTCAATAGATTTTAATTTCACAATTTGTTCTGCCCCAAAAACTGATTAAAAAAAAATTATTCAGCAGAATCTCATTTTTGTCAGCATGGAAAAGCCTCTGAAAAAACTTTTTTTTTTTTTGACAAACACATTTTGAACAGCTGAATAAATGAATTAAATGTGTACATTTCATTGGACGTTTTTTCTGTAGCTGTGCTCAGTGAGGACCCTCCATCATATCATCAGTGGAGAACATGACACAAATATCGTCTCGGCATATCGGCTGGGTAGCTGACCACTGCGCTCCAGGCAGGAGACAAACAGCTCTGAACTGACCACGCTTGTCCCTCCACAGACGCCTTGTCGAGTGTACTGTGCGAAACCACCTGACAGACACATACGACAGGACACCAGCTAACAGACCGCAGAGCCTGTTACCTTGACTGGAAGCTGGTCTGAATTAGACCACCTCGCCCCCTCGGCAGACCTCAGACCCCGATCCAGACCTAACGCCTGTATGAATCACAGCTGGCCAGGTGATATCTGAATCTTGACATTTGTTTCTTTTCACCGGCCAACTCGGTCTCTCTCTCTCTGCCCATCCTTTTCTCTTCCGACCCACCGTGAGTTAACTCACTGTTTAAATGAGGTGTGCCACACCTGTACGGCGTTAACTCTGAGCTGATACATCACTACGTTTAGCCCCTGGGCCTCACGGACAAGGCCCCCCTAAGCTCGGCCGTAAAATCTTTATGAGTATGTCAACCGTGCTTTAACATCACACCCTGTTATAGGCTGCATCATCAGAGATGGATGCTGCTCCTACTGATTACTCTGTTTGCGGCTGACAAAGCATGTGCTCGTGTACACCAACTGTAAAGAGACAACCAACTTCATATTCTTTCAGAACACTTTGCAGATGTATGCCAATAGTACACACATACATTTCTGATCTGTGGAAAATGATGGATAAAATGGCATGCAAGTAGTGTGACAAGGAGTGTACCAAGTGGCAGGTGTGTGTGTGTGTGTGTGTGTGTGTGTGTGTGTGGAGGCGGTGGGTGACAAATGGTGTTATCTAAAAGTGTTCAACTGGAATTAGAAGGTCAAACGCACCACCAGACTGTATGTATGTATGGCTGCTTAGGGGGAAACATATCCAGATGTGTGCTAGTATGCGTGCGTGCAGAGTTCTTATGGCCTCCAGCAACTTTCTCTGATCATAGAACACACACACACACACACACACACACACACACACACACACACCACAGAAAAAAACACACATGAAAGCTCTGTCAGGAGGAACACCTCAGGCCCCCGCACAGGAAGCCCCCATTACAGCATGTGCATTGATAAAAACGGTCCCCCCATCTGCCCTGTGGCTCCCGATAGCCATCTCCTCCCCTCAGTGGGTTCCCACTCAGGCTGTGCAGGTCCGGCGGTATAACTGGCCCCCAGAGAAACAGCATAATGGAGTTAAGGACCCTGTTTATGCTCCAGATAAAACATATTTACCCTTACTGGCTGTTCTTACTCATGCCAGATTCCCCACATTGCTGGTGGCATACACACACACACACACACACACACACACACACACCAGCACACACTTTACAAGCTGCAAGTGCATGTGCTGCACTAATGGCAAAATAGTGGCGTGTATGTGCACGTGTGTCTGTGTCTGTGGCGGGAGTAGCTTTGATGTAATGTGGTTTCTTATGATCACACTTCAACAGATCACGTCTGTTCTGAATGCCTCTAAACACAACATCTGGAGCTACCAGAACACGAGACGATGCACACGCACACACACACACACACACACACACACACACACACGCACACACACGCATGGACACACAAACATTCACGCACATATACACGCACTTCCAAGCAGATAGATTTTTTTATTTGATTAAATTTACTTTTACTTTCCAGAACCACAGCACATATGTAGTAATATTTCTTTATCGATCTGCATCAACGCTAAAGATAAATAAGGCTTGAGAGATATTAGATATTATTATTGTTTATTTTTTTATTAATTTTTTTTACAGCAAGACCATTTTATGTCTCATGAAAAACTGTGTGGAAGTGCCATTCATTCTCCCTCTCTGTCCTAGATAAGGTACGGCATCAATCATGCTGAACTGCAAGATGTCTTTAATGGCAGTCAATGCATTTTTCACGTGCATGTGCATGTAACTGTGTGTCTCAATCTGCCACGTAAGGATGCAACGCTATGAAGTCCTGTTAAACTGGGAGTTGGACTGAGACCATGTTTTTTCCCTGCAGTGGGAGCGATCTCATCTTGACATTGTAATGTAGATGAATGACTCTGACCTGGCAGACTCTGCTCCATCACTTCTAATGGAGGAGAAAAGTCATAATTCACTACTTGTGCAACTCTGTTGGCAATCGGTCTGAATTACAAGGCTGTGCACCGAGACAGTCTTTGTTTTTTTATTGATTGGTCTTAACGCAGCGGGCTGAGACGGTGATTGACTGGTAGATAATGGACGCAATGTACCTTTCAGCCCCTTCAGATCAGTCTCTCCTGACCTCGACGTTTCAGCGGCTCTAATCAGCCCCACTTGATCTGGAAGCCTCAATAAATCAACGTCCTCTGACTGGCAACTCATTGGTACAGTGGCAACGTTTTCCTTAAGACTTCATAACAGTGTAACCACTAGATTGATATTTAAGGTTACAGTGCTGTTGTTTGAGACTCAGAGTGTTAGTTGGATTCAGATTAGACCTTATATCTTTAGACAACAACACAATCTGGTGGCAGAGTCTTCATGAGGGATGGTGATGCTCTAGTTTATCTAATATACTGATGCTGAGTGTGGGAACCAGCGCTCCTTCCTTCACACTGACAGTTTACATAGAGAAGTCTGAGCTGTTGTCAATGTTTCTCACTCTCAACAACAATCTCCGGGGGACTAAAACTAGATACAAAAAAAGTTCACGCATGCTCACATGCTTGACACACACACACACACACACACACACACACGGACAATATTATGTACAGCCGTCCTTTTCGCTGTGAGGGATAAACACCCCGTAGTGTGGCCTGATCTGTTTATGAGTTAGCCTCTGGCCAACCAGGGTCGTGGAGGTTGTGTGTGTGTATGCGTGTGAGTGTGTGTGAGAGCGTTAGGGGATGTGTGATGGAGGGATTACAGGCGAGTTGACCGCCCTCTCTTGAGGCAAAACAAACACAAACACAGCCAGAATGTTAGACAAGTTCAGTGTTTAAAGTTTTTGGTGGAGGAATTAGTTTGTCTTGACTGCAACGTGTCATCCATCACGGAACAGAACACATACAAATTCCACATCTTCTCCACTGTCGAATGTTGAACTCGCTCAGTTTTCTTCATGATTCCCTATTAAGAAGCACCACATCAGGTTGAAAGGCCATTCTCTTGGTCTATCACCTCTCTCTCTCTCTCTCTGTGTCTCTCTCTCTCTCTCTCTCTACTTGAGCCGGTGAATTGTGTTGATAGTCTCTGTGGTGGGATTGACATTCTCGGTTAGTTACGGTGTGTGCTCCCACTGGTGGTCGGACCGTCTTTATCCCCGTGGGAAGAGTCTCCACCCTGATCATAGCAGCCGCTCACTTATCTGTCTGTCTGTCTGCCATTTGCTGCAACGTCAAGTACGAACACGCAAGTAAGCGTCTCACTGCAGCGTCTAAACTGTATCTGTCCTATGCAATTGAATTTGAAAAAGAGTATCTATTTTGTCCTGATTCCTCCCTTTATCTTCCATTCCCTCTCTATCTGGCTTCTTTCTGCTTTTTGCTCACCTGTCTCACCCCACCCTCTCCCTGAATGACGCAAATCGAGGCCCAAAGAGAGACTAGCAGCGGTCGTACCAACCCAAGTAGCAGCGGTCAGTCCTGGTTACTGGGGTTGCAGCTGTTCCCTGGACCCACTACTGATTGCAGATCGTAACACCCCTCTGACAAACATAGAGCGGTCCACGGGTCCTGGGAGACATGCTTCTGAACTTACCCACTGGGATGTTTCACAAGAGGCCAGCGGGGGTGTCAATGGGAGCCAAGAGCAAGGTGAGGGAGTTGAAGAAGAGGGTAGATGGGAGAAGCAGGGGAGACATAGATGATATGGGGAACACATGGAGAAAGAATAAAGAGATGCGCGCGCGCACACACACACACACACACACACACACACACACACACACACACACACACACACACACACACACACACACACACACACACACAAAGTTCTATTATTTCCAAGTTGATTTGTTCCAGGACATTAGAGTGCAGTTAGAAAGGACTGGCCTCACTTCATATTGACATTGATCTATTTTCTTTTCTTTTCTAGGGTAAAGCTGAATGGTATCAGTAAGACCTCATCAAATATTTTCCATCCTCCTGTAAAATGCATGCAATGCATTACATGTGGGCACAAACCTCATGCAACAAAATAACTCAAGCAGGGTAACATCAGCCTGCCAGTGATACTGACAGTGCTGCGCCTGTCCTGTCCAAGTTATAGCATGTCATATTCCTGGGGAGAGGGAGACCCCTACTGGTAACAATTGATTACAATTGATTACAAAAAAACAAAACTACCTGCGGCTAATCTTTTAATATCATCCTGTGACAGTATAATACATGTAATCATCAGGTGATGCACCGATGCCCATTTATATTAAATGTTACAAAGGACTCCCTGTCTCCTGTTTTGTAATAGTTCATTCAGCATCCTCTCCTATTTTGGACTGATGCCCAGAGCGATGTTACTGGACTATTTTGTTTTGTCAGGATCAGCATGTTCCAGGAGTTTGTTCCAGGGGCTTGTTAGATATGATTTAGTCCAGACTTGCTGTCTATACTCTAGGTGGGGAGGTTACAGTGGGGAAGGTAAAGTTATGATCAAAACAGTCTCTCTTTGTTCTAACTGCTGTTGAATAAAATAACATGAAACCCCCCCTTGACCCCCTCAAGGACCGCTGGAAGTGTCTGGACCCAACTGCTGTAGTCGTAATGCTAAAATGTGTATTGCTCTTGTTGTTGTCCAGCGCAGTTTACTACCTTGTCTAGTCCTCATCCAAGGACAAACAGGGCCCATAAGATGAGAGACAGCAACTAAGTTAACTCATCTCACTCACACACACTCACACACACACACACACACACACACACACACACAAAGAAAACACATGTTGGCTGCTCTGTGAGGCATCCCTCTGTGTTATGCCTGATGGTTTCTAGTGACCAAAAGATAGAGCCGTACCCCATAATGACAGGGTGGATTAACACACAGGCCTCAAACATGAGTGGCATAAGTCAAAGGTCAATACGCACAGATGCAAAGGCTGTGTGTGTGTGTGTGTGTGAGTGAGGGGAGGGGGGAGAGTCAAAATCATTTTCTGCAAAGAAATTATTGTACAAATGCAGTAATATGTATTATATAGCTTTGTAAAATGAGTGTGTTTAGTGGTTGTGTGTGGATTAAACCCTCTCAATCTGATTACATAACGCATCTTGATTTAGCTTGGTTGGAAATCATTTTTTGTAGGCACAGAGTTGTATTCTGAGAAATCTCCAGCCAGTGGAAAACCTCCTCCACATCCTCCAGTCAAAGTATACATAAACAACAGCCCGGTCCAGGCCATGTTGGTTATTGATGAATTATCTATAAATTGCGCAGCTAATAACTGATAAGAGCAATCGTCAGTAAAAATGCGTTTATATTTTGTGTCGTCATGTCCGGTTTAAAAAAGGGAAGTTCTCACTGTCACGTGACCTTTGTTTATACTCTGGAAAAAAAGCAGTGAGTCTGACTCTTACCCAAAAAGTGGCCAGTTTTTCTTAGTATTGGACGGACACACTTTTGAGGTAAGATGGGCCTTTAATTTACACACCTGTGCCGTTCTGAATGTGCAGCATGCAATATGTTGAAATCCAGGTATGATTTCGTTTGCGCTTGGTTTACCATGCTAGCCAATGCTATCTGGTGTTAGCTTGTTAGTAAGTGTGTCCCCAACAAGAGTTGTCAACGCTGGTTCTGCCGGGTAACGGTGTGTTGAAGTAGTAGGTGTGGTGTATTGTTACATGTTAAGTGAAATCCGGACTAGGCCACTCGTCTGACAAAATCAACTTCGTTCCAGCATCCATGCAGCTCTGTTACTGCGCGTCTGGACGAGACATCGCTGTTAAACAACAGCAACAGCAGTTGAAGTCACAATAAATGGTTGTAATTAAGCTCCGTTTTAGCTAAAGCCGTTACCTTAGATGCGTAAAGGTCCTCCAGTATAGTTATTTCAAATCATAGCTGTAACAAGACGTACTTCTAAGCCATCGTCAAGCCTTCTGTTCATCAGCTTCTGGCCAAGACGTCTCACTAATAATTTACATTTGGAAATAACCTACTTACTGGAAGAAAGAGACATTTTGTTGAGACCCAAACAGCAAACAGCGTTGTACGGTCGTCAGGGCTAGGCTAGCCAGTTAGCACTGCTGTGAAAGAGACTATAGGCTTATTGTATCTCATGATTTCCACATGCTGCTGCACAATCATCTCACACATAAAATATGCTACAAGTACCTGGCGAGATGCATGTCTGAAACTTCTGTAGATAAGAAGATCTCTTATTTTTGTGTGTACCCAGTGATGGATCCTGTTTACCCTTCAGAAAAACAGAATGGCACTAGTGATCCTGACAGCTTGGACGTGACATCCTGGGTATCCGTGTGTCCCAAAGGCCTCTGGAAGGTCCAGCAAAGGCGAACACACAAGAGGGGTCAACAGACTACTTCTGATGCTGGAGATGATAGATGTATGATGCTTTTCTGTACTTACATGTTACTTCAATGTAAATGATCAATTCTCAGTCCAAATGCTATACTTGAGTTGAGTTGTGCAAAAGTGTAGTTGCTACATAACACGTAATACATCTTTGTCCCATACAGCGTGGTCATCCAGTCACTATCCAACGCTGGGTTCACTGTGTCGGGTGCGAGTGCGTCTCAAAGTGGATCCTCATGAAACTGAGAGTCCACTATCTGATAAGGGAGATGAGAAGCGGTTGTCTCAATCTGACCAGCCAATCACAGAGCTCATAGAGGTGCAGGCTACACCCTTTCCACGCTGTCAGAACTCTGTGCTGCAGGTTCCGCTGGGTGATTGGACGACGCTGAGGCTAGGGGGAGGGTCAGTGTGATATCACAGAAGCATGTGTGGAAGGGATGAGAGCTGGAGAGAAATGTGAGGTAAGAAGAGACTCTCGTGTTCACAAAATGAAGCAACTGCATTGTCTACCACTCTCCCTAGCTCTTATTTTATTTCTTTTCACTTCTCTCTCACGTGATCATGCTGTGGTCACAGGGCAATATGGCTCTGACCCTTGCATCCTTTACCACTGGTCACTTGTAATTTTGGTGATCTTGCATCTCAAGCGTATTTTACTGTTGCACTCATTGTAAGACGCTGTGGATCAGAATATCAGCTAAATGCCTGAAATGAAGAATATGCATTAAGAAGTAGGAAAACACAAATTTTGTATAGTTTTCATTCTTTCAAACATGAAAGTATACACCAGGTCTGATCATTGTATTTGCTTGTCAGATATTACTTTCTCCACTGGGAAATGGACCAGAAGCCTCTGTGCCCCAACCTGCAAATGGAAACCAGACTTTATCTGCCACGGTTGAACTGCACTCTTTCATACCTGGCAAGCAATCCTGGGAGATGTCTGCTGGTGAAAAGTGGGACTGGGTGAGGTCACACAAGGAAAGGGGTGGAGTGAGATTCAGGAGTGGGGATGTGTGGGGAGCTGCGGATAGCTACAGTCGGGCCCTCAAACTCCTCATCACTCTCCACGGCAGTATCGGTGAGGCGGAGAGGGAAGGACAGGAGCTGGGCGGAGAGGACCAGAGAGACAAAGACACCTGTGATAAAACACAGAATCTGCCCACAGACTCTCTGGTTCCTTCAGCCAGCGAATACAAAACCGTCAAATCAGAGCTCCACTCCAATCTGTCCTTGTGCCAGCTCAAACTGAACCAACCTGAGCGGGCCAGGGCCAATGCTGCTAAGGCCACACAGCTGGAACCCAGCGGGACTAAGGCCTGGTACCGGCTGGGCCAAGCCTGTCAAATGGTGAACGAGCTGGAGGAGGCCAGGCGGGCGTTTCGAAGACTTTTAGAGATACAACCAGACTCACCTGCCGCCCAGAAAGCACTAAAAGATGTAGCAAGCAGAGAAAGAGAGACAAACACACAACTGGGACAGAGACTCAGCAAAATGTTCAGCTGAAGACTACAAAACATTTAACCCAACAGGAGGGTTCAAATCTTTTGATCTGTAAGCTACAGATACTGATTCACCTTCCAATGAAAGCCATTCATCTTGAGATGTGCGGCTTTTTTCCACCTCTGTCTTGATTCACCATATCAGTCAGCTTATAGAATGTGACATGTCTGAATGTACATTTTTTGTAGTAAGGAGTCGATGACGGGAAGGCAAAATGTTGTATTATACAGTCAATAAAATAATAAACCAACAAACATGTATAGTAATAGAAATCTTCATAGATGTAATTGTCTAATGTTCCACATGGTGTCAGGCTTTACCAGCTTTGGTCCTATAGCAACACATCTCACATCTTTTTGGCACAAAAGTTGATGGTCCTTCTACAGCCTATATCCCATCAGGCACAGTGCTAAGTGAAGAAACCGTACCACGCAATACCTTTCGTTGGAGTTGGGAAAGCGTGAACGCCAGATAACTGCTACATATAACTGATTTGGCTTCAGAGGTGTGTGTGTTAACTGCACTGGTGCTATTTTGTTTGAGAGCGACATGATTATAATTATTTATTATATATTATTGATTATTATATACAAGGAATTAACCTTCCTTGTACATTAACTGTTGTCACTTGAGACAAAGTGTCAAAATGCTGAAACCCTCGATCGAACCAGTGACCTCAGGAACAATATCTACTTTGGTGGGGGAAGAAGAGAAGAAAAGTCCAGGCTTTTAATGCATTGCTCTCGTGTTTCATTGAAGTCATTTATGAGAATAGATTAATGAAAATCTCTACTTTTTCGGGTTTTGGGGAGGCGTGTTGAGAATTATATGGTTCCAGGTTCGGTCCCCACCTGCACTATACAAAATAAAATTGTTTTATTTGTTTTATCATCCAAACGGGCCAAAAATAATTGGCCTATTTCACTGAGGAAAGCTATTACACAAGCTACTTCATTATTTTAGGCAATGAGTTAGATGACCACAGTTGGATTTTTTTTATTCATGAATTCACTCACACTTCACAAAAGGCACAAGATACATCAGGCTAAATTGTGAAAAAGCCTCTTAGACAAGGGAACCAAAACTTCAAACTTAGGAAAACATAACTGTACATTTGTTTTGTGTTACAGACGGTTCTCTCCTATCGCTGGTCAGTTCCTCTTAGACTTGTGTGCCTTCCTGGTGTCTGTCTGTGTCTGGGCTGCTGTGAGCTGCCTCCACGCATCCACAATGAGCGCCAGGGGTATGACGATCCACAGCAGGTTCATGAACACAAAGTAGAACCAGAAGTAGACGGGGTGTCCTAACTCGCTGTGAGCATAGCCATCTCTGTGCTCAGTGTAGAAGTAAAGCACCGCTCCATACAGCTGACCTGGAATCAAGATTGTGCATTGAAATCTTACATGCAGAAATGATGAACCAGCAATTCATTCGATTCAGAGAACTTCTTTGGAGAGGTAGGCCCGCTTTTCCCAAAAGTATACCACTGGATGCCATTCAATCAGTGCACTGTGCTTTATCACGGGCGATGGCTTCAGAGCTCATCATTGTGCCCTGTACAAGTCAGTAGGCTGGTACTCTCTAGAGTCTAGACCTACGGAGGAAGCAGCATGGAATTTTATTTATTTATAAAGCTTTACTTCAAAGCGTCCAAAGCTTTTCTCATTTAAGGTCTCAAACTACACTACTAGATCTCAGGATCCCTGGATTACTTTAGACATACCACAAACTAATTGGGGTAAAGCTACCTTCAGTGTTTCTGCTCCCTATTTGTGGAACGCATTTCAGGAATCACTTAAGTTGACATCACTGGTATCTTGTGAACATTTTACACACCTGGTGGCAGAACCTACCATGTAATCTTTGTTCAGAGTGCACATGCTATGAATGTATGTATGTGTGTGTGTATGTATGTACAGTACTGTGCAAAGGTTTTAGGCACGTGTAAAAACATTCCGTAAAGCGAAGATGCTTTCAAAAACAATGAAATTTGGAAAATGAAAAAGTTTCTAAATATGTAAAAATGTACTATAAAGAGCAGTAATGCAAAAATTTTACCATAAAATGATAGAATGGTCTTATACTGTCATACTGGCAACTTCTGTAAGTAATCGCATCCTCTTACCTAATGAAATGATGAGTTGCAGTACAAATCTGTACGGCTTGTTGGTCAGGAAGGCAAACACAGCCCAAAAGCTGAAAGGTCCCCATAACCATGCAGTCACCGTCTCCATACAGACAGTGAAGTTATCAGCTCTAGATAGAAAACAGGGGAGTACAATAAATAACAGCTTTGTGCTATTAAGTAACACTTGATTATTATTGTATTTCTACGCAAAGATCAACTTACATTACATATCGGCTGTCTCCTTTGGAGTACTCTTTCCCTGTGGGTAAGAACAGTGAAACGTATTGACCCAACATGCACTGCCTACATCCAACATCACACTTTTAGATGTTTAGACACTTTCAAAACATTTTCTCTTGTCTGTACTCACACAGCTGCGAGAGGAAGCTCTGGTCTGCTGGAATGATATGATAATAAAGTGAAAACCAGCCCTCAATGACGCCATGTATGAAACCACACACAGCAAACCAGCACACCGCCAGGCGCCTCCAAACTCCCAGTCTGCCAGCGGCCCCCTCCCGGCCGGTGATCATCCAGGTCACCAGCAGAAATGCCCCAGACACAGAAAACAGAAACACCAGGATCTCTGACATGGATCGGTCATTTGCCACATAGCTAGGTATGGACAGGTCACGTGGCCAATAAGGGTGAAGAACCCCAGTTGTTGAAGTGGCCTCCATCATCTGTTAGGAGAAATGATAGGCAGAGCTGTTAATAAGACTCCCATTGGATATTTGAGACAAATGCATAAAATCTCTCTTTTATTCTTACCAGTGAAGCTGTCAAGAGGAGTGTCCAGGTATACAGAGTTAAAAAAGGTGAACAGATGAATATTGAGTAAAAGTAAATGTATATGAATAAATGTGTACTCGTGTACACATTTGTAACACATCAAGGCAGATGCACCTAAACACGGAACCCAGTTGAATAGGGGGCGGTGACATGTGATTACATAGACCAATCAGACAGCCGTATGCATATAGATAGAGACACATGCGATCTGCCGGCTCGTTGATTGGTTTTTCATCTCGGAACATGGATGTTGTCAACGCAGGTCGCCAGTGAAAATGCATCTCTCACACCGATGACCGCCCTCTTGTTTCTTCCACCGACCAATTATTCCCCGAGCCAAGCCCATTCAATCTTTCACCAGACAGTGAACTGTGAAGGTACTTTATGAATGTATTTCAGCGCCAAAAATATATGCGCAGTGAAAAAATGAAATGTTTTGAAAATATAGGTGCTCAAATCTTTCGTGCTAAATGAATAGAGATTAATCTATAACTGTCAAACCCCACATGACATGAACACGGACTGAAACCAATGTAAATGACATTTTAAGATAAAATAAAAAAATAAAAAATGAATGTAAACCGCAGAACCTGCCCCACGGTTGAACATAGATCACATAATATGACGTCATAGCAATAACATGACCATGGCCACTACATCAATGTGGCAGGTATATGGCAGTATTTAATCTTTTATATAGAAAATCAAGATAACCCTGATGAACATAGGTTTGTTTAAGAAAAAAATTTCCTCCCATGCCGTGTCAGGGGGTTTAATCCCTGCCGTGACCCGGATTCGAACCGGGGTTGCTGCGGCCACAACGCAGAGTACTAACCACTATACGATCACGGCAAGCTACTGGGAGTCATGGCAATTCGGCCGTTGTAGCGCTTTAAGAAACGCTACTGATGGAAAGCTTTGGTTATGGAAGTTATTTTAGCAATAGCCCACGACATAACGCATTTCGACTGTGGTATAAATTCCCTATATGACGAATTGTAGTGGGTTATTGCTTTTATAAAATGGTTACTAAATTATTTCCATACATTACCACATTACATTACATTTCCATCATACAATATCTTATATTTTACTTAAGCAATTACAAAAATACCATATTGTGACAAAGTAGTCCCAAGAAACGACCAAACTTCATCTCCGACTTTATTGAATGTTCTAGAATATGGAACAACGAAAAGGCCGTGGCCATGGTAAACGTGGCATATGGGATTATATACAATGCATATCGACTAATCAGAGGACTTGGTTCAGCCTATCCGCTTTATAATGCTGTACAGGTTTCTGTCTTCTTGGAGGTCAGACTTTGCTAGACGTCGTAATAAATTTGGGTCGACGCGCTAGAGACACATAAAACCAGGCAACTTCTACCAGTGTTCACAGTTACGTTTTACATTTACAATTTACCTGCCGTTCCGTTGTCTGTTAGCCAACGTAACTGTCACCGTAGTATTAACATGATGGGAAATACAGAAAACTGCTACTTCTGAAGCCATTATTCTTAGTGTTATTTCAATTTTCTGTATAAGTCCCATATGGTCTAGCGGTTAGGATTCCTGGTTTTCACCCAGGCGGCCCGGGTTCGACTCCCGGTATGGGAACTTCGATTTTTTTGGTAATGCAACATTATGTCTCCAAATTATTTTAGATTGGAAGGAAATCAAGCATGAACTATGATTGACTTGTAGCAATTCTGAGCAATTCCAAAATAAATACAATACAGGTTCGGGGTGTACACTACAAAAAGTACAGTTTACATTTACAGTTAAAAGGAAACATTTTTACGATCCGGTAAACGTGTGACGTATGTAATTATGTCACGTAGGTTATGTCACATGATTTTAAGCGGAAGTAGTGCTGTCAAGTGTTCTCTCGTCAGATGTGCCTCCGTTTAGGGTGCGCACTTACTATCGCTTCACGGTAGCCAATTCTTCTTCGTACTCGTTTTTTGGGGGCACGCGAGACACTTCAGTGGTTTGCTGCCCTTTGAAGGTTCTTTATCATATTGAGGTAGAAATCTAATGCTCAGTGTAATGCTTTCAGATGAAGTTCATGGAGACATAAATCAAAAACTGTACTGTCAAAATTGATGATGTTCTCTTTATGAGTTGTTAGGGGAATTTAGATCAACAATCTAGTGTAGTTGTTGAGGCACATTTGGGTTAGCCCACTTCAGGCAAGTCCTGTTTTTTTCCTCACAATTACAAGGAAGTTTAAACGGCCATAAATCTATACTGTCGAAATGGATGATATTATCTTTTTGAGTTGTTAGGGGAAGATAGATCAATATTCCATTTTCAGTGTAGAGACAGACTTTGGGATGCCTGTTACAGGCCAGCCCAAATTTAGAAGAAAGGCTCGGTTTTTCCCAATTCCAGTGTATGAATAGCTGAGTTGTCCATTTGATAATGTCGTTTTTTAAATGCATTTACGGCTCTTTCAATTTCATCTGGAAGCATTGCATTGACGAATATAGGAGTTCTACGTCAATATTAGAACGAACCTATAGAGGGCAGCAAAACGTCGAAGCGTCTCGTGTGCCCCAAAAACACAGAAAACGAAGAAGAAGTGGCTACCGTCAACAATATTAACTGGACTAAGTGCGCACCCTGAACACAATGCAAGTCTACCACACAAACAAACAGTCAACGTTTGGGTTTGTGACAATTGTCCTCGTCGAGCCTCTTGTATATCTGACACAAGGGTCGAGATTGTAGCAAAAAACCGAGATGGGTCTATCAGAGTTGGAAGAATCATCTCTTGACGAAATTGACGAAAAGCTGCTTCGTTTCATGGACCAGCTGGAGTTACTGGAGGAGAAACGAGCCACTCTCAACTCCCTCATAGAGCAGGTGGGCCTGTAAATCCAGATTCTTAAAACTATACAAAGTTTACCTGTAATTCTGTTTTAGGAAGGGTAGCAACCCACCGCCAGCAGCACAAGGCAGAATGTGTGTGGGGCCTGTAGACTGTGGTTAGCCAGGCCATACTGCAAAAATACATTTAACATATACTGTCCTTCTGAAATTCATACACAAAAAATATATCAACAATATTTGGAAGGTGCTCTTTAGTGGTGGGGTTGTCCGTTTGTCCTTTTTGTTTTTTAATATAGTCCTTAGGTGCACTTGAAATAAACCTGACTTCTAGCAAATAGTAGGCTGATGGGATCATAGTGTGCACACCTCCTCAGCGGGATACCCAACTCCTTAGCTGCCACTCCACTACTGATTGAAGGTAATTCTTTATCGCACTCATTTTGTTAACTGTATATAATTCTTGGTGCTTCCCTCTCCTCCAATCTGGTGCATATCTGTTATGGATCATGCTCGCCACAGGGATGGTTTTCCATATCCAAGGCACGCTATTCCATGGGAAACAAACAGGTCTCTGCTCTTCAGTATGCCAGGGAGATAAAGCCACTGGTCTGCGTACATGCTAGGTGAGGAGAGGCATGTTTCATGGAGTTGAATGTCCATTTTGCAGAAGTATTGTCTTAGTATTATTCACCTATTACCATTATTTAACTCTGTATATATGTAAACGTGACATCCATCTGCTATACATCCTGGTTCTATGTGCCCTAGTACCATCGTTTTTGTATTTTGTACCTTGCCTTTTGCACATTCTTTTTCTTGTGATACTGTTATGCTGCTGCAACCCCAGAATTTCCCCCCGGGGATCATAAAGTATCTATCTATCTACTTTGATTGTTACAGAAAACTGGACAACAGTGAGGTAGACTTCTGCACAGAACATGTTAGGCAAACGTGTAATAATGAGCCTGGAAATGATGCAAGTCCTGTAGAGGATATTGGACCTCAAGAAGAAGGTGAGTCTGTCATGGCCAGTGTGATGTCTCAAATGTCTGTTATTTGTCACAACTGTAAACTAATAAAATCATCATTTATTGGATTTCATAGGTGTAAGGAGAAGAATCAAATCAAAAAAAGACCTTGCAGAAAAAGAAGAGAGTGAAAATGAAAATAGTGAGAAGCCCTCAACAGTAACGGAGCCTCCAGTGGTCAAACGTGACCAAAATTCTCCTCAAGACCCACTGAAATGGTTTGGGATTCTGGTACCGCAATCTCTCAAACAAGCACAGTTGTCATTCAAGCAAGGTGTGGTGTTATACTTCACTACATGTTGATATTGTAGTTTGATAAATGTAAAGCAATCCAAAAATTCTACCACTGCTATACAGTCGCTACAGAAATAAACTGGTTGTACTGGTTGGTACAATGGGCCTACATGGTGAAGAAAGCTACTAAGCACTCAGTGATGATTATGATCATGAATCTCTGGCATGTGAAGGGACGGGGTTTAAAGGTGTAAAGTGCCTTCTGAGAATGTAATCATGAGTATAATTAAATTTTGTTTACTGTCAGATGCACTGAAAACAAAGGGGATATTAATGAAGAAAATAGGAACATAACTTAAAATGGGCACCTGATTCTGCAAAAATATGAACCTAACGCTGTTGAGAAGAACACTGTTATTTTATGGGTAACTGATTGTATTGATGTATGGACTATGAAACCTCTGAAACAATCCCCAGTGGACTAAATCCCTTTCTTCACCTTCTCTCCATTTTCTGCTGTTCTAGTTATAGAGCTGTCTGCTGAGATCGCTACCCTTCAGAGTGCAGTGCTCAACACCAGAGAGGAGCTGAAGCTCGGCATGAAAGAGAAACGCTGTCTCCAGGAGAAAACCTCCGCTACTCCGTTGGGCAAGGTCACAGACTAACTGATCTCCGTTCAGTCAAACCTGGAGAAGAGCAGAGAGCAGACTCCAGTCATGCAGGATGGCAGGTTCAAGTTGGAGTCACAGTGGGATACGATGCTTCAGGGCCCGTCCAACTCCAACAGTGATCCCTGGTGGATTCCAAGCCTGTACCATCAAACAGCTGATTAGGGAAATGTTGGTCAGAGTGAAAACTACACATGTAGCAATTATTGATGATGTATTGGTAATAGATTTGTTTTAACCTGTACTGTTTTGTCTGTCTGGCAAATGTGTATTTGAGATGAATTGTTTTGTGATTGCTGCTTGTTCATTTGAATTCTTACTCAGGCCTAGTTGAATCAGTAGACTATTGTATCCATGTATTTATAAACAGAAAACCTGTTTTATTCTAATTTCATTAAAATGCTTTTGGATCCAATCTGTGTATTTTGTCATGGCTTTTCTAAGGAAATGCAATGCGCTAAGTAAGTGATGTTTAATCTGGTGTAATAAACTAGAAACCATGTACTCAAATGGATTGAGGGACCAGTCCCTTTAATTTCCAACCCCCTTCAAAGTGGTGTCAGAGGAAAATTGCTTCTTCGTCATTTACTGGTCCGCATATCCAACACAAATATTTAACCGAGCGCCGCCGCCCTCGGATCCTCGCGGAAGCGCGGCAGCTTGCCTGGGAACCTCCGAACATTACCGGGAACTGTCGAAATAGTAGGAAACGAAAGTCCCGTTTATTGTGTGTACTTCCTGGTCCAATTATAAGAGATCGTCTGTCCGTATGCGTGCATGAAACACGCCGCTCTGCCTCCACTTCGGTCGCGTCCGAAGGTACGACGGATGCAGCTTCACTATTATATTATTGATGTTTCCAGATATCCGCAGCAGCGAGTGTAGCCGGGATTGTGGCGGATTTCAGGCGTGCAAGCGACGCAACTCCTGCTTGGAATTCAATTTTCTTTTGTCCGCGCAACTGGCAGCAACATTTTGTGATCATTACGACTGAGAAGTAAACACATTGGCCTGCGCTCATGATTAGAGGCGAGGTAAGATTCATACCTCAGACTCACATTGTCCTTGATCGCAAGTTCATTTTTACTTCTGAGAAGAACTGTGAGCTCCAATGGCGTCAATCTCGAAGGTGTCTATTCTGGATTACTTTAATATTGTGTTTGAGGGCGAAAATGGCAAGATCGAGTCTAATTGCAAGGCTTGTGGCACCAGGATCCAGGCGAAGCGAAGTGTCACGTCCAACTTCGTAACGCATCTGAAGGTAATGATTTCAAAATAAAATGTTCTTTATCCCCTGCCAACATGAAAGCACGAACTGAACCCTCTGCTACACTTATTCTCGGCCTTGCCCTATTTCTGTTGTTCATGCATGCCTCGGTAAACACATATTAAGACGGTCCTTACGACGTCTTTCTGGGGCTGTATATTACACTTGTGCAACTCTTAAAGTATATACTGTGTTGTCATCAAACTGACTGTAATGGCAGTCTGTTGCTTTTCTTGCCCGTGTATCTTCTCTAACAGATATTAAGACAAGACAGTGTGGCATAGAGACGCAGACACCAAAACAGTGAATGAGCTCGAGCTCTCCCTGTCCGTCAAAATAACACACTCCTGTCTTTCTCTCTCTTTTGAACTCAGCGTAAGCACCAGGCTATGTATGATGAGTTTGTGAAAAGGAAGGATATGAAGAGAGAGGCTTACTCCTCTGGTTCACTGCACAGTTTCACCACCAATGGAGGGAATACCCGCTACACCCACCCTGTCAGCACAGGAGGAGGAGGAGGAGGAGGAGGCGGAGGAGTGGTGGGAGGAATAGGAACCCTGGAGGGAGGAGTGGGAGGAGGTGCTGGAGGAGGGGTGACCAAGTTCGACAGGCATGACCCACGGCAGGTGTGGGTTATAGTCCACCATCAGTTAACAATGCAGATAATCAAGCTCATTTTTTATTGTGATTGATGAAATCCTCCCAATTACACGGCACTGCAGCAGTAATAGTAAAGATCCTTTATGCTTGTCACTATTAGGTTCTCATCTCTGAGGCCATAGCTAAGATGATTGTGCGTGACCTGCAGCCGGTGTCCATGGTGGAGAACCAAGGCTTCAGAGAGCTGCTGAAGCTCCTGGAGCCACGCTACACCCCAGAGCCCCAACACTACCTCCAGAGCCAACTGCTCCCAGCGTATGCCTACCAGGCCCAGCTGGCCACCCGGCAGGCCCTGGCCTCAGCACACGCCCTCAGCCTCAGCTTGGATCTCTGGAGGGGCCTCTCTGGAGCGACGTCAGGGTACGTAGCGAAAACCAACAAGGGGGCCAATACATACGTGGTTTAATTCTCTCTCTCTCTCTCATGAATTCATGTTCTTCCTCTGTAGGTACCTGGGTGTCACCTGCCATTTTCTCACAGTTGATTGGCAGATGCGTTCAGCCCTTCTGGCATGCCTTCCCGTGGTCGCCGGAGGCTCTGGGAATCGCGTGCTCGCAGATTTCGACGAGGTGTCCCACGCCCACGGTGTGTCCGGCAGAGCGTTCCGCGTTGTCGCCGACCCTTTCCTGGCCACAACGACCCTGCAGCCGTGCTCTCTTCCTGGGTTCCACATTCATGGCAACGGGCAAGAGGAGGAGGATGAAGAGGAGGGCGACCGCGGTCACGATTTGGAGGAAGGAAGTAGGAACGGGCATGGCGAGGGAGGAGGAGAAGAAGCAGAATGGGAGGACTCGTGGGAGCAGGGTCTGGGCGTATGTCGGGTGGACTGTTTCTCGCGCTCGCTCGACCAGTGTGTCAGGGAAGGGCTGCTCTCCTGCCCTCAGCTCTCCTCCCCCCTGGCTAAAGCTGCCTGCTTTTACAACTACATCACCTCTGCTGTGCCGCCAGAGAAACTCAGCCAGGTGTTCGATGGTCCTGGGATGACGATGGGGGGACTAGGAAGCGGCCCTCCTCTTCTGAGAGACTGGGCTGCTCAGCTTAAGGTGTGTAATGCATCCCCAGTTATATAGTAGATGTGTCCTCAATAAGTTTTAGTTGCGCAGACTCAATGTAGTTGCCCCAGCAAGATTTACCTTATTGTGCGACTTAGCTCCATTAGCTTTGTGCAAGAATACCTTGAATGTGTTTCTATGGACTTTTGACTGATGTGAATTTGTTGGTGTTTGGTTTGATCAATTGTGTGCAGGTGCTTCGGCGGCTGCTGGACTCAGTGGAGTTCCTGGAGGAGGTGAGTGGCCGAGGCGAACTGGCGCTGGGTGGTCCAGAGAGGGCCCTGCTGAGGGACCTGACTGACACTCTGGAGCCCTTCACTGAGGCCTGGGACATGGTGCACGGGGACAGGCAGACGGGCAGACAGGCGGACAGACATGTATCCATCAGCCTGGCCTTGCCGTGTGTCCTGGGCCTCCGTAAGCACCTCTCTGAGACCTCAGCCCCCCACTGCCCCTCTCTCCTGGTCGGCCTTGGCCAGGCTGTAGAACACCGGCTGGCTCCTATCCTGGAGGACCCCCTCTACATCACCGCCACCACCCTGGACCCCCAATTCAAGCTCACTTGGAGTAGCAACCCCGACTGGCACAGGCAAGTTCTCCTAGAGGAGTTGACCAAACATTCCCCGGCCTCCAGCCCTGTAGACCCCAACACAGAACTCCATTCGCAAGCCCAGTCCCCGCCAGCCTCGGCTCCATCTCCGGTCTCCTCGCTGTCTCGGCCCTGCAAGCTGTTCTCCTTCATCAAGCAGAGACCCACGACGCAGGCCAAGAGCCTGGAGCAGGAGTTGGCTGTCTACCTACGCGAGGAGCCCACAGACGAGGAGGCCTTGCATTACTGGCGACGTAAGGCAATTGACTTTCCTCTGCTTGCCCAGGTGGCTAAGAGGGCCTTCACCATACCTGCTAGTGGCACTGTGGTGAAGAGCATTTTCACTACTGCAGGGCGCTGTCTGCGGCTGGAGAGAGGCCGTTTCTTACCAAAGAACCTGGAGACGCTCATCTACCTCAAAGCCAACTACAGATTGTTATGGACTTAAGAGTTTAGTGTTTCTCTCATCTAAGGAGCCACTAAAGGTCGCCACAGAGCTAGAACCTTCTTTTTTACGTACAGTAAAATGGCTTCTAGGATACTAACCCACTTTCCTCTCCAAGGAACTTGAGCTAGCAACATAACAACATGGTCCCTTACACGTCATCAGTTGTTATGATGAGACGACACAAAGACTTACGCAGAATTCAGAGTGGAGGTCCGATTTCCATTCTTGAGTAGGGCTTTTCAGACTACTGTCGGTGTGGAACGCTCTGTGTCTGTTTCCCATGTAGCCTGCATATGGACTGTCTTACCACATGCTGTGGACCAAGGAGACTAGAAGTAGATCGATACTAAAGCATTTACTTTGACACTGTAGCCTGATCAGGGTCTCCAGACACACACAAGACCACTAAGCCCCCACCCACCATCCCCCCACCCCCAAAGACAGCTTGTGCCTGTATACTACCAGCCAATAACGACTCCAGTGAGATACCAAGGATAACCAAATGGTTGTTTTAATGCATAGCATACAATTTATTTACACAGATACACAATAACCCTAGAGGTTGTGATGAAGTCAACTTGAGTCAATGTAGTCATCAAAATGATTGAGGGGTGGAAGACATTTGTTCTTTTTTGGCTCTGTATGCCTCATCACTGGGACATAATAAACGAGTTTCACTCCTTAATGCAGAGGTGTGTGTAGTGTGCAGGTGTGCATTCATGCGTGTGTGTGTGTGTGTGTATTTACACACCGTTTTTCTGCTAGTGGAGGGAAGCTGAAAGCTGCGTGTGAATCTCATTTTTGACCCTAATGCATTTATATCTTCCTCTACCAATCCTTCTAACCCCACATGCCCTCTGACAGAGAGGAGGTCAATTCCATTTCAATTTCATTATCAACTTTTTTTTTTTTTTTCATTTTCCAATTTCATGTGCAATTCTCCTCCTGGATTGTGTGGAATTGAAATGAGTTTGACCCAGCTTCTGCCCTAGAAACCTCACAGAAGATGTGTGCATGTGGTACACCGGGGGCTTTTTCTTTGTGTGACTCCACTGAATTGCTGTGAAACCACTGTGCTGGGCATTAGTTTGAAGGAGAAACTGAGTCTTGCAGTGTGTGTGTGTGTGTGTGTGTGTGTGTGTGTGTGTGTGTGTGTGTGTGTGTGTGTGTGTGTGTGTGTGTGTGTGTGTGTGTGTGTGTGTGTGTGTGTGTGTGTGTGTGTGTGTGTGTGTGTGTGTGTGTGTGTGTGTGTGTGTGTGTGTGTGTGTGTGTGTGTGTGTGTGTGTGTGTGTGTGTGTGTCTTTATTCAGGGACTGTGTGTTACTCTGGGCTGGGCCAGCAGGGAGGCTGGGTAATTGGAAGTAATTCCATTACAGCTGAATTTGAGGCAGCAGGCAGTAGTCATGTCCTCCTCTGTCCTTTTTCTCACAGCCCACCAGGCTCACAAAACCAGACTACCTAAAAATACATGGAAATAAATGGGAAAAACTAGCGACATATTCTTGTTGCTGCTCTCGTCTACAACCACAGGGCATAAGATACACGCTACCTAAATACATTGCTTGATGTGTTGGCTGTGATTAAGAAACATCAATCAATTTGCTTGTGAGTGGTTGTGAAGGGAATGGCATAGACCTGATAAGAACCGCCACTATCTCTTTGTCACCAATGGCAACCCAACCCCCATCCCGGTGTCACTGTTTTTTTTTTCAAAGCAGCTTTTCTTTCCATGTGAAGTGAAAGCCACTTCAGAGAGAGCGCCTTAATCTGTGTGAGATACAATGAGATTACGCCCATAGATCATTATTATCAGAGATTGCTGTGATCTTAATGATTATCACCCCAGGATGTCTCCGTAGATTTAGACGTGCTGCCAGATATCTGTGCAATTGTGTCCGTGTGTGTTTATCTTGCATGTCCTCTGAAAAGTGTGTTTTTGCTCTTCCCATGGGTGTGTTGTTGTTTGTGAGTATGTGGAGCAGCTTGAAGCCTCCCTCTCCCTCCCCCTGGCTGTGACAGCTCATCCATTTGAGTTAGACGAGCAGGCTGGGCTGCAGTCCTATTGGTAATTGCCTCTGAAATGAATTACTTGGCAGAGAGTGAGACTGAGGGAGGGGAGGAAATTGTAATTGAACTGCCCCCTCCCTCCCGCCCTCTCCCTTATGCCTCAAGTTATTACATCTGCAGTGCAGAAAGCCATTTTGGTTGTGCACACACACACACACACACACACACACACACACACACTCTCACAAAACCAATTTTCCCCTCCCCCATGCAATGGCCTCAGCAGAGGACCATATTGATGCAGGGTGATTTCAGAGATTGATTGTTCATGGACACATGCGCACTGGGTGGCACCACACTCTTACACCCTTATTCATAGCACAGTTAGACGAAGCTGCTGCATATTCACAGTGTGTGTCTGTGTGTGTGTGTGTGTGTGTGTGTGTTTGTAATAATGACCCACCCCGACCACACACACACACACCCATTTGGGATGCCCTTTAGGTGGCCTTGGTATAATGCAAAGTCCCAGCAGGCTGCAGGACTTCGGATTTGGCAGGAATGAAAGTGGTGTTCAGTATCAGAAGAGAGCCCTGGTTACCCGTACACAGAGACACACACAGCCAAAGTATCGTTATTAATAACCGGTCTGTTGGCACGTTGACAGACACAAAGACTGATGGAGTGGAGAGCTAAGGCTTTTAGTGTATGTTTGTGGTACATTTGTACACCAAATATGTAACCGTCTGTTCTTAATTTGGGCACTGTATTAAGTATGTAAGAGATATCAGCCCTTTCTTGCCCCACCTATCCACTTAGACATACAACACACACACACACACACACACACACACACATTGTTGTCCCTTGGCATTTCAACAGCCAGGGCATGGAAAGTGGGGGAGTGAGTTAACTGAGCCACGTATCACTGCCTCGGTCAGACACACAGAGACCCTGACCGCAGCACACAATAGCATCTATTTCTGTAAATGCACTCACGTTATCACTCCTCTCACACAGACTGACACTCTCTCTCTTTCTGTGGCCCTCCTCTTTCTTCACCTCTCTTTTCTCTCTCTCTCTCTCTCTCTCTGCACACACACATCACACACATACACAAACACAGGGCCATGGCCGACAGGAACAGCAGCGTGAAGAGGAAGGAGAAGAAGGTGGAAACCAAAACGCACGAAGAGAAAGACAAAGAGAAGGAGAAAGCCAAGGAGAAAACGGCGAAAAAGTCTGACAAACCTGTAAAAAAGCCCGACAAACCTGTCAAAAAGCCCGAGAAGGCGCCTGAGAAGACGCCCGAGCAGCCCAAGGCGGAAGAAGAGAAGAGGAATGGGGGAGATGCAGAGGCAACGGAAGGAGCGGAGGGCAAGAAGATGGAGGAGAATGGAGAGTTTCAGCCTATAGAGCTGCCACCTTTTGAGATCATCACAGGGTGGGTATCAAATACACACACCACAAAGACGATACGGTATATCACTCTCACACACATTTATCTTCATGGTTTATTTGCTTTGTAGTTGGAGTTCTTTTTTTTTTTTTTCTTGATTCAGATCCAAATATAATGCTCTTGATGTCAGTGAAGAGGGATAATAATGACTTGCACCTGCTATCTTCCCTAACCCAGCAGTAAGAATAGGGATGAGTCACCGAGTCAGCACAGACGCCAGCCATCGCTCTATCACTCTCCCCAAAGCATCTGTTCCACCACTCTGTGCCTTTTGAGCATTCGCCATTTGATATCAAGGCTAAAAGAGACCTATTTGTGTAATCCCTCCATTCATGTACAATATAACAGTAGTTTCATCAAGAAAGGAAGGACATGTATTTTACAAATATATATATATATTGCAGCATTCAAACTGCGAGTCATCCGGGGCCCAACACATCCACAGGTCAGGATGATCTGGAAGCCAGCAATGTTTAGAGTCTATGTTGTGGACTCGACATCATCGTTTTATTCGCCTTTTACTGTGTTGCATGGTTGACTCGGATGGTTAACAAATTCCTCATCATAATCTGTGTTATGTGTGGGCAAATAAATGCATTTTGCGGTTCCTCTGTCATATCTGCAACCCGCCCAAGTGAAGGGTGACAGGGATTGACAGATCACTCGGGCAATATTGTTGCTAGATACAGCATGCTGATTGTTTTTCACTCGAGTCGCGCTCATGCCAAAAAGCCAGAGGCACGATGACAGATGGCGCTGTCAGGACAGAAATAGTATTCTTTTGAAAGACTTGCTTTGATGTTCCCTGTAAAGAAAAACAGGCTACTTAATATTAGTTTGGTGGAATTTCTCTGTCACTTTCCACTCTCTCTCTCTCTCTCTCTCTCACCCAGGGAACAAATGAGCCCGTTCTACTTTAAGTTTCAGTTCAGGAATGTGGAGTACTCATCAGGGCGGAACAAGACCCTGCTGTGCTTCAGAGTGGATTCAACAGGAGGCAGCATGGAGCCTCTGAAAGGTTATATGGAGGATGAGCATGCCACAGCACATGCTGAGGATGCCTTCTTTCAACAGGTAATATACACTGACAGATTCAGCTGTTCTTAGTATCATGTTACACACACATATGTGAACTCTATGGAAAGTTCCTTTTCTAATAGTTTGCAGTCATTAGTTCTTTCCTCCTATAATGACTTTGTTTTTTTCCCCTTCTCTATGCCCCCTGTGCACCCCGACTCCTACCCCTCCAGGTGCTCCCGAACCAAAACTCTTCCAATGAGTATGAAGTCACATGGTACGTATCGGCCAGTCCCTGCGCGGCTTGTGCAGCCAAACTGGCCAACATCCTCCAACAACGCAAGAAGATCCGTCTCTGTATATTCTGCTCCCGCCTCTTTGAGTGGGAGCAGCCGGAGGTCGTAGAGGGGTTGAGGGCCTTGGTCAGTGCGGGCTGCAAGCTGCGGATGATGAAGCCATCTGACTTCCTGCATGTTTGGGAGACGTATGTGGAGAAGGAGGAGCAGACCTTTACCCCCTGGGAGGATTGTCAGGAGAACTACGACTACTACGCGGAGAAACTGGCCGGTATCTTCAAGTAGCTGTGAGTCCATCAGATCAGTGATGGTAGTGGGCCTAGATACTTTAACATAAACTGTTAATATAACTGTCAGATTTGGCTGAATCATTATTGTGCGTGATTCTAACATTTCATTCATCTTTTTTCTATTACAGGTGCACTTGATGGACAAGGCTGTCTCATTGGCTAAACCCCAACAGCAGCCTACCCATGTGAAATTCCCAAATTGTATCGGATTTTTGTTTGAATGAACACTCATGGAAATATTTATTCTTTTGTATTTTGATATTTTAGGTAGGAAGACACGGCAGGCTTGTTCTGTAGCATGACCTAGATAAATACATCACACAATATCAGACTGGTCCCTTTAGGGTAAAAAAGCAATAACATACAGTTGTTGAACCATTTCTGATATTAAAAAGGCAGAAGGACTATGGAGAAGAATTATATCTACTGACATCTGGTGTTTGTTCAAAGAATTGAAGCTCTAGCTATAAGACAGAACTAATGGTACTGTACATGTTTGATAGTTAGACCGCTGATTTATGCTTGTCTGATCAAAAATGGTCTGTTACATATCTTAACAGCGCTCAACACTCGATTCAACACTACAAATAATGATGTGAATAAAACAGAAATTTACAAACCTCAGCAATTTGTAACATGCAACCATGAGAGTAATGTTCAAAGAAATGTGTAAGCAGTTTTTAAAATAAGTATCTGCTAAAATGATGCCAATACATCTTCGCTGAGTCATTATTTGAAGGACATCAGCCCACCGTTGGTGTCTGCTGTATCGAGGCTCTCAGATGTCACAGCTAGAGAGAAAGAGAGAGGGGAGATGTGGAGACATGGATCAATATTACATTATGGCTCATAGTATGAAAGAACTGGCAATGGGCCCATAATCAATACCTCAGAGTAAATGTGCATTTGTAATATGGCTGTATTACCTTGGTCCTCCTGGGTACTTATGGGTAGGGGTGTTGACTCACTGCAAATTGCACCATTGTCATCCCCATCTGCAGGAGGCAACCAATCAAAGATACATTGTCAGGTGAGAGATGAACCCAGGGGTCTTTCGGGTCATTTTTATCTTATTGATTGTTTTTTTTTCCCCCATCAACTCTATTATTTCTCTGGGTTATTTACCTTTAGTTGGAGCAGTCAGTGCTGCCTCAGTAATATACTCAGCCAGCGGACAGGGTGTATCTGTAGGACAGAGAAAGGTAGTTACAATAAATACCACGTACAAGAAAGAAATATAAAAAGGCTTAAGCAGGCATAATTCACAACATTAGAGGAAGTTTCTCAAATATTGGTTTCAGGAACAGCTCTAAAATGACTTCCTCATGGTACTATATCTGTAGCATGCTGAAACTACAATTTTAACCCCTGCTAGAGTTTTTCTGTGTGACCATACCATCGCGGGCCTTCAGCTCAGCCATGGTGAGCATTAAGTTGGTCTCTTCTGGGTTTGCTGCAGCAGCATCAGCTAGAAGAAATAAAAGTATGTCACCTCACTGTGGTTAAAATGGGTATCATTTTAGGCAAATTACATCCTCATAAAATAACAGGTAATCTGAATACATTGTTTGACATTAAGTGAAGCTATCAGGATGCCGCTATATTACTGCCACATTTGATGCTTATAATTCTCAGAAAGATAAAGCAGAACCTGGATTGCGGATTACTCTGAGGACGACGCATCCAAGAAAGACAGCGATGATGCCAAAGAAAATACAGCCAGAGATGGAGAGAAGCACCCTTCTCTTCAAAACTATAGAAGAGGGAGAGAGGGAGGGACAGAGAAAGAAAAGGAGGGATAACATTTGTAACATAAGTATCTCATCAGGCAAATATAATTATTGTCTAAGCAACACAATTCAAGTATTTTCAGAGAAATCCTCACAGAGAAATCCCCACCCCTCCCACCCTTTCCTCCTAGCAGACCCAAGTAATACTCACGGAGGTTCCTGGTCTTGAAGGGCTCACTCGGGGTGGAATAAGATGGCCTTCCGGTACGGGTACCCTTGCACGTGTACTCGCTCTGGTCAGGGTCATCCTGGGGTGTGACTGTGTGTTTCTCAGAGTGAGCCAGATTGATCTCTTGTCCCCCTCTGGACCTGTAAATTTATATTTATAGGTGTGATCACACATAGTACATGAGATGTGAATTTAGTACACACATTCATTCCAGAGCATAAACCAGAGATTTGGATCATACCATGTGTAGTTCCAGAAGTCTTGGCTTCCGTGCACCTCGCATTTGAGTACTAGGCTATCAGTGGAGAAGACTTCTGACCATCCAGTTAACAGGGCCATGACTGCCCATGGACGCACTGTAGAAACACCATCAGAAATCAGAGCAACTCATTCAACTCCTGCATGCATGGAGACAAATTTAAGGAGGATGTCACCAGAACCTTACCTTGAATATGAAGGTTTAGAGCCTGACTTGAGTCTGTGCTGAATGCTGTTTTTTGGCCTCTTTTAGCTTGGCATTTATATGCTCCAGTGTCTGCCCTCACAGCAGACCTGATGTTATAATTATTTCCAGATATAGTGAATTGCTTTCCATCTTTGTTCAACAGATACTCCCATCCAGAGGAAACGTTAACTTCACAGGTGAAGGACAGGGATTCTCCGACAAACATCTCCTCGTACTCTGGATTCTGCATCAGTGTAGCCTTTGGCAACTTATCTAAGGATAGGTAATCATCGTCATCAATATGTTAACATTTCAATGTAGATTACATTGCACTGCACAAGCTAGCCTTCAACCAGATGGGCCTTAAAGGGATATTTTGTCGTTTTGAAAGTATATATTTTCACCAGAATAATTCACCAAAACTCCCAACGTGTCTCTTTCAGACTTGACAGCCAAAGGACACTGACTCTCCAGTGTACAGTTTGAGTCATCAAGGGGTTGGGCTTGCAAAATGCAATGCAAAAGAAATGTGGATGTTTATTTTTTGGTATCATCAATTGTTGTTTACTGCTTGTACAAACAATAGTAACCAGAGGAGGACAATTTATTGAAAACCTTCTGGGTCATCCAGAACACTCAGCATCAACCTTGAGAAGGAGTATGTTGCTGGATTCAGTTCTTACACATCAAACACATCAAAACTCACCATGTACTGTGATATTAGCTGTATCGCTGAGAACAGAGCTGATTTTCCTGGTTTTGTGAAGACCTATACAGGTGTAGGTTCCTTGATGTGTTTGGGTAGCTGAATGGATGGTGAGTGGTGATCCTCCTGCACCCATGGACGTGGTTGAGTCGGATTGGAGCGGCTGTCCATTTCTGGACCAGGTAAAAGTCCAGTCAGAGCTGCCACTAATACCACAGCTCAACTCCACTTCCTCAGAGGGAAACACATCCGACCAGCGTGTCTGTAGCACCAGAGCTGGCTTGGGTGGGTCTGGAAGTATGCAGCAAATGGAAAAGAAAGAAATGTTCAAGATTTTAACAATAAAGATGTAATGTGTGAATTGACTGATGGCCAACCAAGGGGTATCTATAGACTATTGTTGCTGCAGAGAATCAGATGTACATAATAATAGAAAAATATTTAAGAATATACACATTCACTAAAACATTTAGTACATTCAACTCATATAAAATAGTTGTTTCTACTTACCAATAATCGTCAGCGTCTCACTGTCCTCTGTGAGGAATGTTGGTTTGCCTCTGGTAGCCTTGCATGTGTATATCCCACCATCAGAGGCAGTAGGAGGGCTGATGGTATATTTGGTATTACTACTGTCAGCAGTGGTGAGTTGTTGTCCGTCTTTGTACCACTGATACTCCCAGCCAGAGGACACACTAACGCTACAGCTGATGGATACTGCTTCTCCAGCATAAATCTGCGTGAAACCAGGATCCTTGCTGAGTGTTGGTTTGGGCTTGTTGTCTAAAGTGAAAGGACAGTTCACCCCATATCATCACTGCTTTAGTTCATTATTTGAAAAGATTTTATATAAAAAAGATTCTGTATATCAGTCTACTAGTAAACAAGATTAGAAACAACAGCTGCTACAAATATATGCAACATACACAACATCAAAATGAAAAATAAAATGAAAACAGGTATTGGCACTTGTTAAGTTAGCTGAGACAAATGTATGTAATGTTTTACAGAAGCATCAAAACTCACCATGTACTGTGATATCAGCTGTATCGCTGAGCCCAGAGCTGATTTTCCTGGTTTTGTGAAGACCTATACAGGTGTAGGTTCCTTGATGTGTTTGGGTAGCTGAATGGATGGTGAGTGGTGATCCTCCTGCACCCATGGACGTGGTTGAGTCGGATTGGAGCGGCTGTCCATTTCTGGACCAGGTAAAAGTCCAGTCAGAGCTGCCACTAATACCACAGCTCAACTCCACTTCCTCAGAGGGAAACACATCCGACCAGCGTGTCTGTAGCACCAGAGCTGGCTTGGGTGGGTCTGGAAGTATGCAGCAAATGGAAAAGAAAGAAATGTTCAAGATTTTAACAATAAAGATGTAATGTGTGAATTGACTGATGGCCAACCAAGGGGTATCTATAGACTATTGTTGCTGCAGAGAATGAGATGTACATAATAATAGAAAAATATTTAAGAATATACACATTCACTAAAACATTTAGTACATTCAACTCATATAAAATAGTTGTTTCTACTTACCAATAATCGTCAGCGTCTCACTGTCCTCTGTGAAGAATGTTGGTTTGCCTCTGGTGGCCCTGCATGTGTATATCCCACCATCAGAGGAAGTAGCAGGGCTGATGGTATATTTGGTATTACCACTGTCAGCAGTGGTGAGTTGTTGTGTGTCTTTGTACCACTGATACTCCCAGCCAGAGGACACACTAACGCTACAGCTGATGGATACTGCTTCTCCAGCATAAATCTGCGTGAAACCAGGATCCTTGCTGAGTGTTGGTTTGGGCTTGTTGTCTAAAGTGAAAGGACAGTTCACCCCATTTCATCACTGCTTTAGTTCATTATTTGAAAAGATTTTATATGATCATGTAGGAATCCAAAAAAGATTCTGTATATCAGTCTACTAGTAAACAAGATTAGAAACAACAGCTGCTACAAATACATGCAACATACACAACATCATAATGAAAAATAAAATGAAAACAGGTATTGGCACTTGTTAAGTTAGCTGAGACAAATGTATGTAATGTTTTACAGAAGCATCAAAACTCACCATGTACTGTGATATTAGCTGTATCGCTGAGCCCAGAGCTGATTTTCCTGGTTTTGTGAAGACCTATACAGGTGTAGGTTCCTTGATGTGTTTGGGTAGCTGAATGGATGGTGAGTGGTGATCCTCCTGCACCCAGGGACGTGGTTGAGTCGGTTTGGAGCGGCTGTCCATTTCTGGACCAGGTAAAAGTCCAGTCAGAGCTGCCACTAATACCACAGCTCAACTCCACTTCCTCAGAGGGAAACACATCCGACCAGCGTGTCTGTAGCACCAGAGCTGGCTTGGGTGGGTCTGGAAGTATGCAGCAAATGGGAAAGAAAGAAATGTTCAAGATTTTAACAATAAAGATGTAATGTGTGAATTGACCCTAACTGATGACCAACCAAGGGGTATCTATATTATAGATATCTATAGATACCCCTATAGACTATTGTCGCTGCAGAGAATCAGATGTACATAATAATCGAAAAATATTTAAGAATATACACATTCACTAAAACATTTAGTACATTCAACTCATATAAAATAGTTGTTTCTACTTACCAATAATCGTCAGCGTCTCACTGTCCTCTGTGAGGAATGTTGGTTTGCCTCTGGTGGCCTTGCATGTGTATATCCCACCATCAGAGGAAGTAGGAGAGTTGATGGTATATTTGGTATTACTAGTGTCAGCAGTGGTGAGTTGTTGTCTGTCTTTGTACCACTGATACTCCCAGCCAGAGGACACACTAACGCTACAGCTGATGGATACTGCTTCTCCAGCATAAATCTGCGTGAAACCAGGATCCTTGCTGAGTGTTGGTTTGGGCTTGTTGTCTAAAGTGAAAGGACAGTTCACCTCATATCATCACTGCTTTAGTTCATTATTTGAAAAGATTTTATATGATCATGTAGGAATCCAAAAAAGATTCTGTATATCAGTCTACTAGTAAACAAGATTAGAAACAACAGCTGCTACAAATACATGCAACATACACAACATCATAATGAAAAATAAAATGAAAACAGGTATTGGCACTTGTTAAGTTAGCTGAGACAAATGTATGTAATGTTTTACTGAAGCATCAAAACTCACCATGTACTGTGATATCAGCTGTATCACTGAGTCCAGAGCTGATTTTCCTGGTTTTGTGAAGACCTATACAGGTGTAGGTTCCTTGATGTGTTTGGGTAGCTGAATGGATGGTGAGTGGTGATCCTCCTGCACCCATGGACGTGGTTGAGTCGGATTGGACCAGCTGTCCATTTCTGGACCAGGTAAAAGTCCAGTCAGAGCTGCCACTAATACCACAGCTCAACTCCACTTCCTCAGAGGGAAACACATCCGACCAGCGTGTCTGTAGCACCAGAGCTGGCTTGGGTGGGTCTGGAAGTATGCAGCAAATGGGAAAGAAAGAAATGTTCAAGATTAAGATAAATAATAAAGATGTAATGTGTGAATTATAATACAAAAATATTTAACAATATACACATTCACTAAAACATTTAGTATATTCAACTCATATAATGTATATTTGAAGGCAGGTCTTTGTCTATAAAGACAACCATTGAATTTGAAATCTCACCAGTCACAGATAATGAAATGCTGTTGCTTAACGCTGATTCGTCTTGCTCTCCTCGCTTGATTCTGCACCAGTACAGGCCACTGTCAGTCAGCACAGCAGAGTTAATGGTATAACTGGTTGAATGGGGATCAGAGGATTGCCGATGTGTTTTTTGGTCAGGATGGAACCACTGATAGGTCCAGTCGGGAGAGCTGCCACTGGCGCTGCAGGTCAGACTAGTCCTCTCCCCTTGGTAAATCTGGTCAGGTGAATCCAGAGACAGAGTCGGAGTCACACTTAACATTGGGAGCAGAGTGGTCTGAGGAAGGGCGTTGAGTACGGTGGCGGCTGGAGGATAGGAGGGGTATGGACAGCAGGATTTAGATCACAACAGCCAATACGTTTGTGTTTTCACAATATCACTAGAAATCTGGATAGAGGTCTCTTTTGCAGGTGTGCCCTGTTTACTGAAAAGGATAAAAGCAAAACTACCCTATAGAACAATACAATAATAACACAAGGGATCAGGATGACACAAAACAAGGACCTTACATGGATTATACAGCATACAAAGAAACAGACAAACATGATACTGCTACTACATTATAATGAAATATGAAACTGGGTCATAGTTAAAGGACTATACTGATTTTTTGTGACAGTTTTTTTAAATTTGTTTAATCTTCTATAGCCTTAACAACAGATTTCCCCAGGTTTCATAGATTATTGCAGGTTATTACAAACTTCAGTTTATGGTCTTTAAGTTCATGGTGACAACACTTGACTTGGAAAACTAAATCTGGCAGTGCTTGTATTTTGTGTCCACTGCATTGAGCCAAGGGAAAGTTTCCAAAAAGAAAAAGTGACTTTGAATTGCTAGCTCTTTTTCAAACATAGTGTATGAGAAACTTGTCTTACCATTCTCCTGAGCTGCACACAGCACGGTGAAAGCTGCTGTAAAGAGAGAGTTGGTTCTCTTTAGCTATATTAAGATATACTTGACAGAAGTCCAAATTACTTTTTTCTCTCGATTAAACCCTAATGCAGCAAAGTTTAAATCTATTATAATACAATTTCTGTGGAAATCAATTTAGACCTCTATGATATATGTTAAACGGGAATAAGAACTTTTTAAATGTTGTGTTTTTTTAAATGTTTAAAAATATCATTAAATACATGTTGGTGAATCACAAAACAAATTAGAAAATTGTCCTTACAAGTTCAACTGCCAAAAAACTTACTTAGGACACCGAAGATCTTGACAAGCCACATTTTCCATTGAGCTGTGAGAGAGATGTGTAGAGAGTGTGATGCTTCCGAGGCACACTATTATCAGCAGCAAGGTGACTCATATATCTGCAAAATGTGTCGTCTGTCAGTAAAGGAAACAAGTACATGGGTGTGTGTTTGAAGTTCATTTCTCACCTCAGGACGGCCACTTTCCTGTCTCACATTTTTTTTTTGAGGCAACAGGAAATTGTTGGTCAACCACACTGCCTTAACACGAATTCACTATTGCTGATCAGCACTAAAAAGTGACTTGAAACAACATACGGAATTGAAACAACATAGTTATGTCAATATGTTAACAGGATTTGCAAATGGTACTCTATGAACTAAATATTGTGTAAGAAGAACAAGGGTTTGAGTATGTTTGAAAGATGATTTATCTCCCTTACAAATGTGAAAAATGTATGAAAAATCTAAAAAATACCTCCAACATTTATTCTTCTATTCAGTTATTTTAAGAACTGATAGTTTCGGTTTCGTTTCTGCTCACTTTTAGAACCACATTGTACCTCAAACCAAACCTACAAAGTAAAGCCAAACTTATTTACAAATGGTTAGTGCAATCCCACAATACATGAACATCCTTTAAATGAACTGTTCACTGCGTTTGTGTGATATGAATTTGTGAGCATTAGAGGAACTACAGGCTACTGTTTCATACATTTCAGGTCACACACGCCCTGTTCTTGTTTTGTCAACTGATAAGGTCCGTGTACGAAGTATAATTCATCTGCAGTTGTTCAAGTTGTGAAATGAAAAATGCCAGTTCAGGGGGTATTGCCTAATTTCATTGTCCTACTTGTGCTAATGCAAATGTAATGTATTGTCACATTGACTGAAGACGTGCAATGCAATTCATCGCACCAAAGCGTCACCTTGTTCCTTTATCCAACTTGTATAATGAAAATTGAACAAGGAAGTCGAGAGGCGCAACCAGAGACAACTCGCCTTCAAAATAAAAGTTGCGCGTTTTGAAGCGTGTTGGCTGCAGCAGCGGTCAATTTAAGGAGAGCTAAACTAAATAAATAAACAAATAGCCTAAAGAATGAACATAATTCATAACTGTTATACAGTCATATTTCTGCCACTTTCCCACAACTGATTGTGAATAAATTGCCAATGGGCGCGAACAGTGGAATTATTATAGAGTGCTGTGATTCATGTGTGTAGTATGTAATGATTCATGTATATATCATGTATAGACCCCCCCCTCCAATACAAGGGCTTTTCAGTTTCAGTTTCATAATGTTGTATTTTTAGTTGCTATATGGTACTCAGACCAGCAAGGCGGCGTCCATGAGCTGGGTTGGTCTATTTGAATGTGAGTCTTGAATGAGGAGAAGAAGATAAGAAGAAGATTCATTTAATCACATTACGGGTGCACACATGCACTAACACTCACAACACATGCATGCAAGGGGTAGTGACCGCCGAACACAACACACATGCAGGTAGGGTGTCCGAATGGATTTGTCTTCTGCATTTTTCCCATCCTTGCCGTCCTTCCTCCAGGGGCAGCCAGGAGCAGTGGGCAGCCCTTTTTCTTTCGGCGCCCGGGGACCAATTGCAGTTGTAGATCCTTGTCGTGGTCATGGACAGGACAGGAGAGTCATTATGTATCATAGAAATATGACATATCCTTTGGCTTTGCACAAGGGAGCTGTCTTGCTCCATTGCTATGGTTTTGTCTGACCATAGGGTGTCAGTATAGCACAGAAAATAGAATACTGTCTCTGTCAAACACCTCTTACTTTGGGCAGACTGCATATTTAAAAAAGCTTATAGCCAGGAAATAGGTCATGTCTGATGCACACACTTTTAAATGGTTGATTCTGCTGTTGCATGATACTCTTTCTTCATATTGGTTAAAATAAGGTGTGTCACTGTAGTTTAACTATCATTTGAATGTGTCTTTCAGCTATTTTCGCTTTTTCCATATCAGTTAAGAGGACTCCTGGATTGGCTCCGCGCGCTCAAATATGACGGGCTCCGCGAGATCTATTCGTTTGGTTCTGCGGGCATGTTCTTTTCTGCGCGAGCAAATTGGATGGGCACGAGATTCCCGCGCGTGCATTGCAGTTCATTCTTTGACCACTGGCTCGCACCAATAACTCTCTCCCTCTCTCTAAATGCTTTGGAAATCACTATGATTATTTGTTTATTCGAAATCAGTATGTATGAGTTGGGTAGCCTTAGCCTAGTTAATGTAAATATATATATATATATATATATATTATCTAGTGTACATGTTCTGGGTCTAAAATTGCCACAGCATTTAATGTTTTGCATAAATGTGGCCTTTGGAAGAGAAGGTTTTTATACTTATATGTTCACTGTGTGTCAGATACTGGGTCTAACCGAATGAACCCAATTGGTTGTCACAAACCAACTTGCACACAATTATGCAATAACTTCCTAATATACCCTTAACACACAAAAACATAATTTGTGGTAAATAATGTAATTAATAAAACAGGTACAGTGTACCATATTCATGTCCATGCCATTTAATGACAGGAAGAGTACACACGAGTGCTACTTCAAGTCTAACATGAGATGTGAAGACTGAGTAAACATGTAAAGGTCCTTCAGACATCACTAAACTAAATCTATGGGCTGCACACTGGGAGGTAAGGTGTCACCTCAACTTGAACTCACACCTACAGCAACATTGGCATTGAATGATTTAATGACAACGTAATCATTTTAATACTTTATTGATCCCCCACCCTCCACGGGTTACAGAGAGCAGCACCATCGGAGCTGGTGGGGATTCAGTGATATTCACTACACCACCCTGCTGCCCCTTGAAAGCCAGCAGTGCTTTGTAAGCTACATTTGACTCCATACTGAAGACACTGACACTTTTATGAGGCAGTGGAGATGCGCAACATGACTTCGACAGGCAAGCAACCTTATCTAGTGCAGAACTATGTGTAGTGTTATATTGTAAGCAGCATTGTGACCGTGGCATTGATGGCATGTGACAGGAACAGATCAGAGGAACACACAACAGATTTTCCGGAACGTTGGCTCAGAGTGCAAAAATACACATTTAATACACATCCATACAGTCATCACAACAGTATGTCTCTGGGTTCACTGTTTTATTGAGTCGTGCACATATATAACAAACAGCAAACAGACGCAACAAAAACAATGGCAATACAACCCCAGATACACCATAGCCTATTAAAACGACACATACAGAATGCAAAAACGTTTCAATTTCCATTTTGGCAAACTGGGGATGGGCGGATTGGTCTTCCCTGCACAGTGAAGGGGGGGGGGGGGGGGGGGGGGGGGGGTATTTGGATAAGGGTTGGAAATAAGATATAATGCTGGTGGTGTGTGACGCTCTCTCCCTTTCTTCATTATGTACCTGCTGCCGCACAGCCAGCCATGTCTCTCTCTCTCTCTCTCTCTCTCTCTCTCACCTCCACAAACACTGGGGAAGAAAAGAGAGACACACACAGGGTCAGAGAGATATGATTGGACATTGGGAACACACACAAAGAGACACACACACACACACACACACACACACACACACACACACACACACACACACACACACTCACCTTAAAACATAAGACCTGGACTCCTGCTGGTCCTTTTAAAGCACTGGTGGAAATAAGAGTTAAAGCAAGAAGGGGGTTAAATTGGGTCATGAGGTGTTAACAATAATAACTTGGGCTAGGAATATTGTCCTAATGCTTTCCTTTTGAGAATAAGTGTGTGTGTGGGACTGTGCATTTATTTGTTTGTGTGTGTGTGTGTGTGGTGTCTTCCCAGCAGGGGTTATCTGGCCTGCTTTCTGCCCTCTTAGCCCATTCTCCCTTCATCTCACAGGGGTCCTCTCCGCCTGTTGACTCATGGTAATGTGAAGAGTATGGCTGTGCGGAGGATCATATGGAGTCATTTTTAGAAGCTATGGAGTGGTGTGCTGACATCACCTCTACCCCCCCCCCCCCCACCCAAAGGCACTCCCTCCCTTCCCTTCTTTACTCCTTGAGCAGCCCTCCCATGTAAGGCTGTGTCTTATGGGACCACATCTCACACCCCATCCCACTGCCACTGATATGCCAGCGGAGACTGACAGGAAACGAATGAGAAGAAGAGACAGAGAAACTCAACGCACAAGCCTGACCTCGTCACCTCGTCACTGACCTACCACTAGTTCTGCTCAGGAGTAGGAGAGGGAGTCAGAGGAAGGTGGGAGGGTCGGCTACTGAAGAGATAAAATATAACAAGCTACTGGGTGAAAACCTCAGTTAAAATGAATCTGAAAAAGTGACACTGACAGGAATTGAAGACAAACCTTTCTATGCTACGTCATCTGACATCTGATATGAGATGATGTGATTGGCTCCTCGCTAACAGGATCAGTGTTTCACAGTGCTGTAAAAAGATCCATTGGTATGTCCTTTACAGTAAGACAAAACCATTACTCTAACCCTCACTAACCCTCTAGCAGCCCCCAACTATCCCATGCATCCCTTCACCAAAATCTGTCCTACATCTTGTCCTACATCCTGTCCTATATTGTCATCCCTCACCATTTCCACCTGCCCAAATCTTTCTCTTCTCCTTGCCTTAGTTTCTTTCTTTCTTTCTTTCCTTCCTTCTTTCTTTCTTTCTTTCTTTCTTTCTATGCTGTTCCATGTTGTCTTCAGCTTGCCATCCCCCTTCTCTCTCAGGGTTAGAGTTGGGGTTATGTTATTAGTTTTATGAGGCTCCTCTCCACAGCGGTTGAAGTGGAACTGTGAGCAGTCAGAAGGAAATCTCTACATACCTCCCTACTGGCCCTCTGTGAAAGGGTAATCCACTCAAGCATTTAAAAAGCTTAAATGAGAGCACCAATACTCAAATCCAAGCAGGGCTGCCTAACAGTGAGGACAAATATAGAAATACCAAAGCTGGAAAAACACCAATTAGCTACTTGGTATTGCTATTTGACTGACATTAATCTTCACCACATTACTGCGTCCAAAAGTGGAGCTTTGCCATCAGTAAGAAGATGGATGGAGGGGAGAGGTGGGGAGGACTGAGCACAAGAGAAGCGAGACTGAGATCCAAAGTCAGGATCCAATAGAGGAAGGGGGGAAGGGGGGGGGGGGTGAACTGTTATTTGCTCTAATGTGAGGCTATGAGCTTGATGCTGCCAGAGCATTGCATTCATGGCGTGCCAGCCAACGCCCACGTATTATCCAGGAGGAGAATTATGGAGCAGTGTCCTGTCAGAGAATGATGATGACACTCAAGGGGGAGGACATTGGGGTGGTTAAAGATTTTTTTTCATCTGTGACAAGATGGAGAAAGATGTATAGAGACATAAAGTGGCATAGTGTGCGAAACACTGCATTAACTAACAGTCCCAGCCTCTGACACTGACTGGATATTTCTCTCGCTTTGTCTTTCTTTGTTCCTCACCTCTGGGTGTTGGGGGATTGATTTATTTGCCCTTCTCCTTGTCAGCTTCTGGAATAACAACCTCTGTTGGGACAAAGAGGAGAAACATTGTTTCATAATGGTTTGAACTTGATTGATACTGTTACACTTTTCAGGTAAATACGTAAATGTTTCATGGACGTTTTGGGTCATGGAACCTGGTATGTTGTGTCTACATTTTGATAAAAGAGGACAATATCTTTATTTACCTTAATTTTGTCCTTCATATATCTTTGTATAGATGAAGTTGTAATTCCTCTTTCAATATTGCAACAACAGCCATTCTATCACTTCCACGTGCATTTCAACTATTAAATACACCTCTGTCCAACATACGTTTGACCTCCAGCTTGCAGGACACAGTGGCCTCCCCCTGGGCGTTCTTGGCTCTGCAGGTGTACACGCCACCGTCGAAGCTGCAGGGCTTGCGGATCTCCAGGGAGCAAACGCCCTGGTTGGAGATCTGGCGAAACTTGGGGTCGTCGCCGATGACCATCTGGTTCTTCAGCCACTCGACCTTAGGCTGCGAGGACAGGAGGAGGAGAGTGCGAGAGAAGGAAAGAGGCTTCAATGGCAATGGTATGTCTCTATTAGATGCCCGGTTGTTATTTTGCTGTCTTTATTCAACAGCACCTTATCCAAAGTAATGTCTCCTTTTATCACTGTACATCTAAACAACAGACCAGACACATTAAGATGTCAGCCTCTGGGAGTGATGTCATGCTAACTCATCACACGGTGCACAACAGTTCATAAGCTGTGAAACGCACATCACACCAAAAGCTGTCAAGTTTATGCATCTAGTCCACGAGTCTTCCAGTGAACCCTGTCAGTGTCTGCTGAGTGTCAGTATTGGGTAGAGTGGGAGTAACCCAAGCCTTTCCCCCAGGCATGTGCTGCTCTGGGTTTAGGACGTCCACACTAGCACCTCAGTGGCACCCTGCTTCCTTTTAAGGCTCCTGTAGTGGGTAATTGGTCCCAACATCCTTAAGCCCCAGAGTATGAAATGTATGATATTTAGTTCTGCATGGGGTCATAAGAGGCAAATAATCAATATCAATAATGAAATATGATGTTCCTACGCCTCCAGAGTTCAACTGGCATATTAGATTTGATTTGATTGAGAAAGATCAACAATGATTTCGGTCCATAGACAGGATGTCTGAGTCTCATGGGGCAGAGGGAAGTGAGATGTATCGACTAAAGACACCTCCGTGAAAAAGAGAAGTGGAAGCTGAGGGTGTTAAACTTATTTTTAAACGTTTTATTTTGGTGGCATTTAGTGACTGGTGGGGTTAGACTGATAGAGAGAGGAGAAAACAGATGTGTCTGGCATCTGTAATACTGATAAGACCTATTTTGCAGCAATAGTCATTCCTATAGATGGTTGTGTGTAGAAGGCGCCTCATACCGCCACTCCTCTCTCTCTCTCTCTTCATCGCCCATTCTCTCCTCCTATTGTTTTTTCTCGTCCCATCCCCGTCTTTTAGCACCCATTGAGTGCGTTACAAGGATAGTCACACTGATAGTGCAGCTGCGGTCTGGACGGGTGGCAAAAATAGTACCTACAGCAACATCACCACTTGGCCATAAGAGGACAACAGGCCTTCTTATCTGTCTCTTCTTTTTTCTTCCCAGCTTATCTACCCTCTTTCCCTTCTCCCTTCTCCCTCTCATCTCTATCCCAATGCTGGTCTATTCTCTATCTCAGTTCAGTGACAGCTCTTTATCAGAAACTGCAGGAGAGCTTATCACTAGTCTCTGAACGCCTCTCTGTTGGACCTCCTCGACGGTTCTCGCTAAGCTCTGGACTCTGAGCCAAAGAGAAGGTGGCACAATAAAGCATGTTGCAAACACTCACACACACAAACACAAGGGCATGCATGCATAAATAATAATGATAACAAAGTGCAAGGAAGTAAAACAGGTATAAAAAAAAATAAAAATCAAAAACAATTACAAAAAAATGACAGAAAATAAAGGAGGGTGAAATAAAACATTTATGAAACCACTTTTGCATAAAAGAAGGTTTTAAGCTGAAAGATGACCGACTCCACTAGCCTGTGTTCCTCACGCCCATGAGCACACACTCCTGTGCACACACACACACACACACACACACACACACACACAGTAACACGCCTTTGTTTCCGTGGTTCCTTATAGATGATTACTGGGTAGGTTTTCACACAGCTGCTATGAGTGGACTGCTGCACTTGCAGAACCCAACCCTCACAGTCCACAGAGAGGAGCATGGAGGACTCATTTAGACACAAGTCCAGTTATGCAGACCCTGGTTTACGGCCTCGGGCGTGCATCAGCACCTTGGACACCCGTGATGAGCCACGGTTTCACTGCACAATCAGCAGCCATGCCATTAAGACATACTCACACATCAAAACACACACACACACACATGCATCCCAACATTAAAACAGGGTTGTAGTCCCTCCTCAGCTGTCTCTGAATCATTATTACATCCCAGCCATCCTGTATACAGGTTCCTTTGACTGGTCTGCATTGACAACTTGGGGTCCTGAGAGAACAATCAGGCATGTTGAGGGCAGTCCTATCCACCACAAGGATATGATATGTCTCAGCTACACTGGCATGCACAGGCTGCCCACTCCCCTCTCCTCTCACTGGGTGAGGAGCCAAGGACAGCGAGGTCGTTGGTTCCCACCATACCATCTGCGCCAGTGAGACAACTGTAAAGATATGTTTAACCAGAGCGGTGGTCGCCAAGAACAGTGAGAGACATACTGAGACCCCACATAGACATACCAATGCTAGCCCAGCCTGTTTAACAGTGGATCTTTATAGCCATTTGCCATTTGTATACAACACACTCAAATGATTTATTGAGGGTCTCTGGTAAGGACACAAATATAAAACAATCATGTGAATCTTGTATATAGGGGTGGGCGATTATCGTGTTTATAATCGTAATCGCGATGTAATGATGTAATCGTGGCAAATTTTCAAAATCGTTCATTTCGATTGTTATTTAGGCTACAAGAATGAGGAACGTCTAGAAGCGCCAGTTAGCAAAGCAACCAGTGTGTGTGTGTGTGTGTGTGTGCGCGCACGCATCAGACGTAACATCACTTTCCCGCGAATGAACGGGCCAAATACTTTCATGCGTGCGTTCATGAACTGTCCCCTTAAAAAATACTACGTGGTATTCAGTCACGTCCCTCCGCCCCGTCCAGTAACGCCGTGTTCAGACAGGTTTGGACCGGTCGTTTCTTTACGAGGTGCGAGCGAATGTGTCAAGCCGGGCAGGAAGTCAGACACAGGAACGGCATAGAGCATCCAGTCCATTTCAAAATAAAACAAAACAAATAAAATAATCGTTCATTAATCGTAATTGAGGTAAAAGTTTGAAATAATCACGATATTGATTTTTGGTCATATCGCCCACCCCTACTTGTATATCATACGCTTCATTGTGTATCGTACGTTTCATACTCACTATTCCTCATAAATACCACTTTCCAAACTTAGCAAAAGTGCCATGATTGGGTCCACACTTTCATGAATGGTAAAATGGTGATTTCAGCCTCGTAAAAAAAAAAATCCAATCTCTCAAACAACCTACAGCAGCGTGGGAATATGGTGGGAATATCTTCCCTGTGCCAGGACATACATGTCCTAGCTATGCTTGGTTTGCCTGTGCTCCAAACAAACTACTTACAGGCTACCATTTCAACACCATCCAATCACGTGCAAAAATACCAGCTAATAACAACTGTCAGCAGCTATTTGTGAGGCATTCTGGGAAGGTCATTGTGATGCTGGACATTCAAGTGTACTTGGGGTAGTACAGGGGTACTTGGAGGGTCATGGGCATATTGCACGTTTGTTTTGTTTCTTTCAGTGGTTCTGTGCAAATGTGTATTTGGACCAATGAGCTGACCCAGGGGCAACTGTAGTGTGTGTGTAAGTGAGTATGTGGCTCTGTTCACACCTGGCATTAACATGCGTCCAGTCGCAAGTGGACAGCTCTAAGTACAGGTGTAAACGCACCCAAGACACATTGAGGACACGTTGAGATCTGATCGCTCAGACCACATTCGGACAACCATGATTTCTTCTTCTACAACAATAACGCATTTGGTCTCATTTGCTTATTTGTCTTATGTTTATTTGCAAGTAGAGCCGGGAAGTGAGATCGGATCACAAGTGGTCACTGGAGACGCATGCGGAGACGCATTTAATACCAGGTGTGAACTGACGTGCTTATAGCTGTCCACTTGTGATCGGACCACCCAAGAGGCATGTTAGTGCCAGGTGTGAGCAGGGCCTGTGTGCGTAATCAGCTGACCTTGGGGCATCCGCGAACAGAGCACAGAAGTTTGGTGGTGTAGCCCACGGTAGCAGCGCGGTTGTTGAGGGCCGTGGTGAACTTGGGGGCCTCGCTGAAGTCGTGCTCCTGGTACTCGGGGGGCTTGTAGACAATGCCTGAGACACACGAAGCAACATCGACGTCAGACTGGCCACTGACACACACCTGTACAGCCGTTAAGCCTCATCATCATACAGGAAGAACATGTTGAATGGCATGGAGGGACAAACACACACACGAGAATGCACCCATACACACAATACAAATTATAACTACAGAGATGTAATACGTACACATATTAGGGGTGGGCGATAATCGTGTTTATAATCGTAATCGCGATTTTAATTATGTAATCGTGGCAAATTTTCAAAATCGTTCATTTCGATTGTTGTTGTTTAGGCTACAAGAACGAGGAACGTCTAGAAGCGCCAGTTTGTGTGTGTGTGTGCGCGCGCGCATCAGACGTAACATCACTTTCCCGTGAATGAATGGGCCAAATACTTTCCCCAATACTGCGTTCATGAACTGTCCCTTTAAAAAATACTACGTGGTATTCAGTCACGTCCCTCCGCCCCGTCCAGTAACGCCGTGTTCAGACAGGTTTGGACCGGTCGTTTTTTTGGTGAGCCGCGACCGAATGTGTCAAGCCGGGACAGGAAGTCAGACACAGGAACGGCATAGAGCATCCGGTCAATTTCAAAATAAAACAAATTTCAAAATAAAACAAATTTCAAAATAAAACAAAACAAATAAAATAATCGTTCATGAATCGTTATCGAGGTAAAAGTTTGAAATAATCGCGATATTGATTTTTAGTCATATCGCCCACCCCTAACACATATACATCATTAAAAGAAAGTAGAAACACACACACACACACACACACACACTCAGGACTCTCACTCCCACACGCTTTCTGCAGTCTATTAAAGTGCCACAGTCCAACACGCTAAATCTGTTGATCATACTAACCAAGTGAATCCTAAAAGGAATCCACTCCAAGTGTTACCTGTCTTCTGGATGGTGGCAGCCCCCTTGGTGATAGCACACGTCTCACTGACGCCCACTTTGTTCTCAGAAAACACTCTGAAGCTGTAGGAGTTGCCCATGATGAGGTCTGAGATGGTGGCATTTAGCCTGTGGTAGTGTTCCAGCACTGTGAACCAGTCCTCCATAGGGACACACGACAAAAGCCCAATTTAGTATAGCACACGGCATGGACGGGCAACACAAGGCAAAACCATATCAAGTTTAGATTCTCTAGTTTTGCAGCATCATTTTCCTGTTGGCCTGAAAATCATCATGCATTTTGAAAACAAATTAATTGACTCATTGCAAGTGAGAGATCAACAGTGGACCAAAATATGTAGACAGTAAAACATCTGTCCTCAAGGTCCAGTAGATGTCAGACCAATAACAAGTCTATGATGCATTTGTTATTTGTTATTTGTTCAGTTGACTGTTGGCTGGTGGGTGGTAGTGTTATGTGTGTATAACAGCCCACCAGGTGTCATATGGTTTTATCTGCTTGCCCTATCTTTCCATCCACCTTCATGTTAAGTCAGTTTTTGGGCTGTGATTTGTCTCTCTCCCTCTCTTCTCGCCTTTTGCTTTCTCCATCATCCTCCAGCTACTGTCCCCCCCCCCCACCCCCGTCTCTTTTTCTATCTCTCACCCCTCATCTCTCTCTCTCTCTCTCCACTACCTATCCTTTATATTACTTCTCTATGAACTACTTCAAGACCTATACCCTAATTTCTACTTTTCTTCACACACTACTTCTTTTATAATTTTGTGTTGTTTTATGTGACCTACGGGAAGAAACCACCAAGACGTACAAGATGTGCAAACATACTGGGGCAATAAAATTTATTGTGTGTGTGTGTGTGTGTGTGTGTGTGTGTGTGTGTGTGTGTGTGTGTGTGTGTGCGCGCGTGTGTGCGCAGGCCTGGGTCTTTTCTTGGCTTTCTTGGCTCCTGGAGTGCTTGGTTAAATATCCCCAGTGCTCCCTGGCAGCAGTTCCCTCTCACCTCCCTGCCAGACTCCTTTCAGAACCATGAAAGAGGCCATCAGTCATGGCGCTGAAAAGTCCCATTAGCATTTCGATTGGCTGAGAATGATCCCCCAGATGGAATAGAAATAGAGATCCAAGGCCACTGATTAGAGGTAGTTCTGTCTAGATAGATTTGTCTAGAGAACAGGGGGGGCTTGAAAGTTGAAATCCTATGCGATTAAGCCCACGGCACATTAAGATCCAAGTATGAGCTCGCATTATCTTAATAAACGCTCTGAGGATGCTGTTACAGGTGAGACATCAATAAATCAGCTCAATGATGTGATGAAAGTAAAACATCCAACGCGTTGAGTTTCAAATCTCATTTTCCATTCCAGGTTTCTCTGCCTCATACTTCCCAGAGCGTGTGAGCGTCTTCGATGTCAGTGTGATCATGTGGGTGCAAGCACGTGTATGTGCGTGTCTACGTGCATGTGTGTATGTGTGTGTCTCACCTCTGTTTTCCTGTCAGCCTTCTGGATGGTGTATCCAGTGATCTCTGTGTTGCCATTATCAGTGGGCGGGGTCCATTCCAGGGCAGCGTTAAAGCCCCAGGTGTCCACCAGCTTCACACTGGCAGGGGGACCAGGCAGCTCTGAGGTAAATACACTATTATTATTATCAACTATTAAATGAAAGGTTAGTGTGCACATAACACTAATGTACACAGGTGTGTCAACACGCTCACAAGGACTAAAGATCCCTCATAATTCATGAGTTTATGTTCTTAAATTGTTATACTAACCCCCTAAACTCAAATGGCCTCTTTGTTACGGGTGTCATTGATATTGGCAGCAATGCAGTGAGTTTTGGAGCGAGTCTCCAGTCACAGATCCAGAAGTCCCATGCTTGCCAACAAGTTAGACAGCTGCACACCCAACAGAGTTGAAACAATAGGGTGCTCTCGAGTAAGACTTGCATTCTTCACGCAAATGTCGCAGCAGGGACTTAGGACTTGCACTCAACCGCATACAAATTGACTTCAGACTAGACTAGTGGCTTGTGAACAATAGGCACCTGTAAAAGAATGGCATTGCTGCATTGTATAAAAGTGTTTTTGTTATATTTAGATTGTGCATGACTATCATATGTCTAAATGTCACTGTGATGCATGGTTGCAAACAGCAGCATGGCATCCGTTTATAGTAGCATTTGGTTACAAAGACTTTAAAACTTCAAAAAGTTGAGCTGTCATTGTTGGTTTCTATACCCTCAATTAGGTTACATTATAATTGTATTTAACCAATGGTGATTTTGTTTTTGCAGAAACCTGAATGAAAATGAGAAAATGGAGAGTCCAGAATTTATTTTTATTTTTTTTACGGTGGAATCTTGGGAGGCCTGAGCAATGCCTGATACAAATAGCTTAAGTCATAATGTGCATAAATATATGTATGTCCATATATGACTTACCCACAATCTGAAGGGTAATCGTAGCTTTGTCGTCAAAGCTGTCCACCTTGACAGTCATCTCATAGACACCGGAGTCCTCCCTCTGGGTAGTGCGGATGAACAGGATACTGTCCATGGCAGTGCTCCTAATGTTGACTCTCTTTGTATCCAAAGGCTGGCCATCCTTAAGCCAGGACACCACAGGGTTGGGCTTACCCTGAGGCGTTAGAATAGGGGCAGACACACCTATATCTTACCAAGATGCAAAGGAAATTGTGATAACCGTGTAGTATTTGGTGCCAAAGTGCAAAGAATCTGAGCCAAACTTTATATGTTGCTGGTGGAATATGTGTGTGTGTGTGTGTGTGTGTGTGTGTGTGTGCACACGCTGGCTTACATTGAAGGGGATGACCAGGTTGATCTGCTCTCCAACCTGCTTGACAACGCGAGCTCTGAGAGAGCGGGGCATGCGGATCTTGGGACGGTCTGAGGAAATACAAGACATACGTTGTGATGCTTTACATACATCATCTGCTTAATACATCATCAGTAATCAGTATCAGTCATTTGTATCGCATGCAATGGATTTTTATTTGTTGTTGCTTTCGCTGGAACATTTTGACTGGTGACATCACCTGGACAATGAAATCAATTAACCACTGATATAATTAACTAGCATCACCAGCTAACCTTCCTTCAGTGTAAGACTGCATAGAGGCCAAGGTGTGTGATATACATTTACATGTACGTCTTCAAAGTGGAGTCACATATACTGAGAATGACAACCGGTCAACAGGATCCTAAATAGAGCTGCTACTCACTGGCAAGGCTGACAGTGTGGAGCCTTGCCAGTGTGACAGCATGTGTGAAGGAGTTTAAATTAGCCACCAAGTCAAACTAGACAGAGGAGCCCATTTTTATCAAGCCCTCCTACTAGGTTACTCAAGATTATGGAAATCATAAAAAAGATTGATGCTAATATTGATGCTGCAGTTTCATTGACGATTGTGTCTGGCACACATGAAATCTAGTAGAGAGTGTTGCTCGGGGAGGGTGTGAGGTAAAGGGTAGAGAGGCAAAAGAGAGAGCCTGAGAAGATCTGAGAAGGTCCGAAAATAGCTTAGATGATGAGCGGGTCTTGGACGAACCCCAGCATGTGTTCACTCATGTCCAAAATAAACAAGCAGTGGGATGGTGTCACCACTTTCGAGGCGTGCACGTCTACAAATATTGGCTTCATTCATGTTATGAAAGAAAAGCTGCTGAATAGAATCGGATATGGATTGTATATGAAATTGTATAGTGGTTGGTACATAGATTCTGAAGAACTTACCCACATAAGAACTTTCTACATAAACAGAACATCTCCCAAACGCTCTCAGGGTTTACAAGATCTATGTAACTCCCTCCATCTCCTCTGTCACCCTGTTGCAACCACCATTTCTCCCCTTTCACTGAATATGTGCTCTTACTTCACACTCCATAATCCCACTGTCCATCTTCATCTAGCTAGCCTGTATATATATATATATACAGTACCAGTCAAAAGTTTGGACACACCTGTTTCTGTTTCTCATGATCTTCTCATGACATTTTGATATAAAGGCTTGATGCTTAAATGCTTGGAATTTTCTTAGACAAATAGAGAAGTTGATGCCTGTGTATGAATTTATTTTCAAAACTTACATTTTAATTAAATTGAAATGCACCCCCAACAAGTAGTTGGGGGTGCATTTAGACTTTAGAGGTGGAGAATGTTGAACCACAATGATTAAATCATCATTTTAAACACTCACATAGTGATTGTGGCCTTTAAAAGTTAATTTGTGGAATTTCTTTGCTTGTTAATGCCAAAGGGTTTCTACTTTGAAGAATCTAAAAAGATAGTTTTGATTTTTTTTTTGGTCACTGCATAATTCCTTTTGTGTTATTACACAGTTTTGACGACTTTACTATTATTCTAAAATAGTGGAAAATTGTAAAAATAAAGAAAAACCCTTTCTATGAGTAAGTGTGTCCAAACATTTGACTGGTACTGTATATATATATATCTCACGTTCTCCTTTCTGTTCCTCATCATCAAAAAAAGGTTTCTCCCCACCTTCTCCTTTTTTGTCCCTCTGCCTGTGCAACCTCCTCGACCCCTCCAACCATTTACACCTCGCTCTGCTGTCGGAGTATTGGTGTCCAGACTGGGATCAGGCTCCTAGAAGCATCGGTCCCAATGAGGATCTGGTCCGCGGAGAGCCTCCTGCTTTGCCTTGAACCCTAATCCCTGCTAATCAGCACACTTCCCAGCTATGTCCAGATCTGTTCCTGGCATGACAATCAATCGGGCAGCCAGCATGCCTTACCACAAAACAAAAACAATCTGTAATGTGGCTTTGTCTCTGGACAAAAGTCTTTGTTAGGGCTTGTAGCATGGTTTATGTGTGGTTTATTGAATGTGTGTGCTTGGGGGTCTGCAGGACAGCTTGTGACTGACACGCAGCTGAATTTATCCCCCACAGGCCACCCAAAATCCATCAATTAGGCTCATGTTCCTCTCCCCTGAGTTGACCAGTGGTTCTGGTTGCATGAGCGCATTTCTCCCCCCCTGCAGGTTCCTGTTTATTCACAGTGGTTTATCCCCAAACCAGGAAATATGCTCAGACAGGAAGGTGTCCTTCTGAAAACAGATGGCTAGGACATGTCAGGTTAGGTCTGTACACATACTGTGAATAAATATATATACACACACCCTCAGGGAAAGAACTCAATGAGCCATAAAGGACTAATTTGTCTGAACTAAGGCAACAAAGGTGCAGATGGAAAATCAAGGCTCCAGTAAGTCAAAAGACGTCTTGTTTAAAGGGAAAGTTCATCCAAGAAAAAAGAGGGGGTTGATAATATCACCCCGCCATCAGTCTATTACCAGCGCCAGAAATGTCCAGTATTGTATTGTTTATCACAGGCAGGACACCGGCTGAATGTAGACATGGAAGAGGAAATGAAAATCTAAGTTTAATGGAGACATGTGGATTGTTATTTGAGCGGAGGCGAGCGAGGTCACGGTGCCAATTTCTATACAGCAACTTTGCTAAGCTAAAGTTGTGCCAGACAACGGCGCACTTTGACAGCCAGTACCATAAATGATAGTGAGGCTGTGACAGTGAGGTCGCACTCACAGGGTTGATGTCAATAAAGAGTATGGCTGACAGATGGCTCCTTGGCCAAACGTTTTCCTTGACCTGCCTGACACTGCCATTAAATCACAGTCGGCAGACCGTTACACACTGCAGCACCCACGTGTGAGCTTGTATATGGCGCATAATAATAATAACGCATAATATAACACTTCAACAGATACTGTACGCCATGACAGGAAAGAGTGTTACTAGCCACAGGCTGGATCCTTTTATGTGTGTAATGTCTTTTGTATGTCCTAAGCCACATCGGTATATTACTAGTAAAATAAACGTACTCAATTACCCCTAATCATGAACCTAACTCACATGTGTTCAAGTTACATAGAAATACTGTATTGGCTACCTAAGCCTACCTACTTTAGATGTGTGTACACTCAAGTGGGGGTGTAATTTAAAGCTAATGAAAGGTCTTGTCAGTGCCTAAGGGATTTATGTGCGTACAACTGTGCAGTCCATCTGTGGCACTGGCACGGACTGCCATCGCTACCTCCCGGGTTGCAACATGAGTATTCTAAGGATAGGTCATAGGTCATAACTATCGAAGAGCTGATGAAGAGGCTGGAGACACCTGAAAAAACTGACCTTAGAATATAGTTAGTTTTTACCCCCCCGGCCTCCAAGAAACTCCCTACAGAAGAAGCTGTAACAGTAGTCAGGTTGGATAGCACCTTCTGATTTTGGTTCTCAAGTTTCTAGCGTTGGAAGAGATTTGTTGACGCTCCTCACTCCTGATTGGTTTGTTCTATGCCTAATGCCTGTTCTATCATATGAATAACTGAATGGTATTTCCCTTTTAGGAACACTTCAGAAAGGTTTGTTTTATGAGCAATTGCTTGAGTAACTAGTCTGCTCAGTGTTGCCCTTGGAAACGCGTTAATGTCCCTTACCGCAGTGGGTTACTCACCAACGATCTCGTGGATGGGCACAGGCTCAGGGAGTGTGGCGGTTTCGCTGCGGCCGCCAGCGTTTACAGCTGCCACGCGCACAAGTAGCAGGTCACCGGTGGTCAGGCTCTGAATGCAGTAGCGGTTCGCCGGGGTCAGCTCCTCGTTAGCCACAACCCAGTCAGTCGCTATGGGGAACCCAGCGTTAGCATTAGTTTGTGGCTTTTTTTTTGGTGAACATCTGGACTTCTTTTGGTGAACGTTTGACAGAAAGACAAGTTTACATTACATTACATTCCAGTCATTCAGCAGACGCTTTTATCCAAAGCGACTTACAATAAGGTCATTCAACATAGGTAGGTAGAGAACTACTAGTCTCCAGAAATCCTAAGTGCATTTCCTTCCTAAACAAGCAGCTAAGAGCAGAACTAGTGTTAAGGTAAGAGTGCAATAAGTTAGCTACCTACTTTTCTTAAACAAATGAGACAAATAAGAAAATCAAATAAACAAGAGCTAAGACAAATAAGTGAAATAAGTTTACATCTCATATTAGATACACAAGGTTTGAATTTTGGTTGCTAGATGTATTCCATTCATCAAACTGTTAACCACCAACCACTTATGAGGACATGTTAAGTTGTTTATCGCCTGTTGACACAAGTTTACAAACACCCTCCCCGTAAGGGGCGTGTTTTGGCCGCCATGATGAAACCCCAGAAGGTCCGTTGTCATCTGAGCCAACGGGCGGTTCTAAAAGTGGCGTCGGGAGATACGGTGACGGTGACAGCCGCTGAAATGCTGCCTGCCGTATACGGCCTGGACCCCCGCTGTGAGTCAATCTGCCCTCTGGCACTCTGCGGACAGGTGCAGCTTCGAAGCCTTACATACACACACACACACACACACACACACACAGGATGAGCAAACGTACTTCCATTCTTGCAGTACTCGATGGTGTATCCATCCAGGCCAGAGTCTCCGATGGTCTCTGGGGGTCCCCATCTGATGGTGAGGCTGGTGTCATTCACATCCTCGACTGATACGTCCAGAGGGGCGCTAGTGGGGACTGATAGATGGATAGAGATGATTTCGTGCTAAATCAAGCAACTGGAATTATTGCATTTTGAACACTAATGATTACCTGGAGTGCATCATTCATACCTGTAAAACTGACTTAAGCTACATAATATCCTTTAAAAAAATACCATCTGTGTTCTTTTGTGCTATCGATCATTTTGTAATAGTAGGTGTGACTTTTTTCAATCTCATTTTGGAATAAAACTAATTTAGTCTCTGTCATATATATATATGTATATTTTAATTTTTAATTTTTAATTATTTTTTAATTTATCCTTTATTTAACCAGGGTAATCACGTTGAGATTTCCATCTCTTTTTCAAGTGGGCCCTGGCCAAGAAGGCAGCATACAAATAATTTCACATAAAAAACAACATTAAAAACAAACGCAAATAAATATACTTCCTCATGTGCTTCTAGCTGGTTGTGTGTGTCCACAGCATGACCAAGATTGTGTTATGACTGAACAGAAATGGATTGCTAATGCTGCATGGTTGGCTGAGAGGAGCGGACCAAGGCCTCAGTCAAGCCTGAGCTTGGAGACTGGCGTTACCTGGAGGAGGTGGAGGTGTGGGGGCCTTGGGTGGCTCCTCAACTGGGGCGGCTTCAGCTGGAGCAGCTAGGTATTAAATAAGTAGTTGGTTAATGTCATTCTAGAAGGTTCACCAGCAAGGAGGATCTGATGAACACTTAAAGCATATGTTCCAGGTTAACATTTCTTTTCTTTGCTTCCATAGCATCAATGTTTGCAGTATATTGTAATATAGTGTCGGTGTGTTGTTTTGTGATTGAGCAGTAATGATGTTATGGCTGTGCTGTGGTTTATGTTTACCGTCTGCGGGGGAATCTGCAGCGGGGCGGCAGCACCATCTTCAGCAGGGGGAGCAGCAGCTAGCATTAAAATGCCATTACAGAAACCAATTAGTAACTTACATTGTGACGTGACTCATGCAGAGGATTAATCTGATTGTAGCTCGTTTTATCAAGACCTAATATGTTCTACTGAAGTGGGGAGAAACAGCTTTCTGTGTTCAGAGTGACAAGGACAGCCACGGTTTCACTTCCTGAGACATCTGAAGATAGACTAGAGGTAGGACGACATGTATGTCGGCATGCATGAGACCATTTGTCCTGAAAAGAAAACCTGCATGGCTCAAAGAGAAATACTCAGACGTGATGCAGACGTGGGATTTGTGACAGAAACACCACAAAGCACAGCGTGTCATGAGCGGGCATGTGTTTTACATAGTGGGACACACAACATGCATTATAGCTTGTGTGTGTGTGTGTGTGTGTGTGTGTGTGTGTGTGTGTTCCCTGTGGTATGTGTGTACCCTCTGTAGGATCAACCGGCTGCTGGAGCAACACCTATAGGTCAAGGTTAGTGATGTGGCGGCAAAATCATTGCAGGTCATTCTACTACATTCACCGTTTATGTATTACTTCTCTTATTCAAACCAAGATTTCTCTTATTTCTCTTATTTTCTTATTACTCAATTATTCAAATCTTGGTTTGAATAAGAGCAGAAATGAGAGAGCCCACAGGTAGACGTGGGAGTAGAATGGGAAAACAATGGTCCAGTAACGTAGCCATCACACAAGTCCCACTTTTAACATGCTTGCTATGCTGCTGGTTGTTCCTCTACCCCCAAAAGAAATAGCTAGGATAATACTGCAATATCTCTGCAGGATAGATGCAGGGTGGGGGGTGACAACGGATAATTCAGTGTGAGTGTAACAACATTACTGGCCAGTAAAAGTCATTAATAGTGGTGTAAATTACCAGCAGCCTCCACGGGTGCAGGAGCAGCTGGTGTTAACATAAATGTAGTGTTGTAAGACAAACCCTGAGAATGTACACATACTGTAGTTTGAAGCGCCAGAAAGGATTGTGCACACGTCTTTCATGTAAAAGTAACCATAGTTTAAAATGCCAGCATCACCGAGATTTCATCATTAACACTAAACACCGAACTAAAACAACCTCAGAACATTTTTGTCTATTCATGGATGAAGCTTTCATCACAGAGTAATGTTGTTCATCTGTTAATCTGTCTAGCATAGCTGATACTTAGCTGGCTGATATTAGATCACAAACTGGTTTTACATTCTGCTGATGGCTCAGGGAGAGCTTGGGGAGCAGGAGGATGCTCAGCTGGGACAGCAGGTATGTTGGGTGTTAGATGTCATATCAGTAGTTCACAAGTTAAAGCAGAGAACATGCACACATTACAGTAGTATGTCATACATAGTGAGAAGAGAATATCGGCGTAACTGATGTTAAACTGGTGTTAGCACCTGTAAAGGCAGGAGATAATAGACTCACAGGTCCCATACACAGGTCTTGATCTGTAATCTGTATAGATCAACTATGCTGTCAGAATCAGTCCTTAACAGTAAACCTAAAAATAGCCCTACAAAAGATTTATATCACTAAAAGAGGAAGTTAAGATTGTGTTGTGTAATCATTAGGCCTGGCAACCACAGACAAATGCAGACTTTGAAAATAGAGGTGTTGCCAATTTATGAGCTGACAATATGTTGTAGTCTGGTGAAGCCAAAGTCGATTATCAGTGAACATATGAGCACCCCTGTCCACTCTGACCGATAATGATCACTAGATTACAAGCATCACCAATGTGAAAAAATGTAGCATCAGCCAACTGCCTCAGGGGCTGTAGGCTCAGCTGTTGGATATTATATGTCATAGCAGCAGTTCAATTGTTAAATCAGAGTTGGTGTCTTAAAATGACAGTATTTATTTAGTATTTAAGTGTGGAAACAGCAAATGCCCAACTAATTGATAATGTAAGCTATGCATGTGACCCTCTAGCCTCCAACTCATGTTATCCTGATACCAGATGTCTGTCGTGTGGAAATGGGTCAGTACTTACTGGAGACTACGTTGAAAAGTCAATTGGAGCATATTCAGTTACAGTTACATGCATGGGGTTTTGCAGTCCTAGAATAGCTAAAGTATATGGACCAGCAAACACGTGTTGGACTTTTCGTGAATTTACCGTCGACAGATACAGCTCAGCGGTCACCGGCAAGCTCTTCATCTGGGGCAGGTGAGGGTGTCCCGCCCGGTTAGGATAGTTTATGGTTAGGGATTAATCGTGTTGGTAACAAGACAGTTACAACCAATTAGGCGAACAGGCTTTGATATTGTCTAAGGCAATATTCTTAACAATAAGCAAGATTAGTTGAGACATTAGTCAAGTTGCCCTGGAACCTCGTTAGTTATTCAGGACAGACTTGGCAGAGACGGTGCCATTAATTCCAAGGTACCGCGAGCGCTACCTTCAGCAGCGGGGGCTTCCTCTGCTGCGTCTGCGGGAGCTGCGTCTGCGGGTGCCTCTGCGGGTGCAACCGTTGGCGGGGGCGGGCTCTACAGGTGCGGGCTCCACAGGTGCCTCGGCAGGTGGGGCCTCAACCGGGGCGGGCTCGGGCTCGGGCACCGGGGCGGGCTCGGGCTCCGGAGCTGGGGCAGGTGCCTTCACAGCTGCCTTCTTGGCGGGGGACTTCTTGATGGGCGCAGGTTTGGCTGGCATGGTGCTGAGTACCCAGGGGAACGGCCAGTCCTCTGGATGAAGGAGCCAGGATGGATTTAGGTAATATATATAGAGTGTGGGCTACCGGACTCCACCCCTTCCATGACATCGACCCCCCCCTGTCAGAAAGTACCCCACATCCACCACCATCTCCTATGTTGGCACCCACATATTAGCCCCATAGCTTTACAGCCTCCAACATCCAATTCCTGGCTTCTATTACCAGTTCGCCTCACACACATTGTGTTTAATTGTAGCCATTTTACGCACACGTGCATAACATCATGTTTGGACATTGAAAGAGGCACTCAGATGCAGCACAGACAATTGCATACATCAATAAACGATCATATAGGTTTGGCGCCCCCCAGTGGATAAGACTCATATACTGTACAAGTGAACAAGAAAACAGTGACACATGGGCTGAAAACACCAGACACAGCCAAGGCACATACTGATATGAAGAATGGCATGATTTTATTGAATGTCCATAGAGCAATGTTAGACATATGGGATTTGCTGTGGTTATAGAGACATGCCATCAATCCATTATAAGGCCCCCCATCAAGCCAAGTGCTCCTTCCCACTGGAGGAAGACAATAAGACTGCCAAGGATGCCCATTTGCTGCATACAGGGGCCACGCCTTCTCTTAGATCTCTATACTTTAGTGATTGTTGTCGCAGATGCGCTGATTATTTACAGTGTTTACAATAGTGATGTCCTGTACAAAAGAGAAAGAAACCTTTACAAATAATTGCATAAGAAAAACAAATATCTGCTCTTAAAAAACAACACGGAAAGAAGAAGATATCCAGTTATTAAAAATCCCCCCCTAGGTAAGGTAAGCATGGTAGGTCCAATGAAACAAACCCCTGGGGAACACACCAGGGATACATGCATCAAGGTTACGTCTCCAGGTAACATCCACCGCAGTTGTTGTTACACTGCTTCCACTCTCAGGCAACTCAAAGTTCCCTAGTCTGTCACACTTATATTAATAACGCAGTGTTAGGTGTTAAATGGTGCCAAATAACACATACTTGTAAGCATCCCAATTATGATACACAATCTGTTCTATTGCAGAGTGCACATAGTTATTGGTACACACACATCATCACCATCAGTCTATCACCATGAGTACCAGCCAAAGGTCAAGATGGCTGCCCACTATCTGCCCAATGTGTTCTTTTAAATCCGGGCATTAGTGTGACAACATTAAAGTGACATCAGAGTAGGTCAGAGGAAGGTTGTCCAGGTACGAGATCCCCTCTAAATCCAGGCCTCTGTGTGGTAGTTTAAAGCAGCTAAGGAGCAGCTTCAGGCCAAATCGTGTTTTAGGCACAGATAGTCTGAGGCAGCATACTGTATTTCTACTTTACACCAGCACCCTGTTTAGAAGGTAGAGGGACATCTGAACAGAATATGGCAGTCTGAGGTACTTCGGGGTCAAGGGGCACAGAGCTGAGAGGTTAGAGCACATCTCTATTATCTACAGTAGTTTCTTCTTCTTCTTGCACGTGTCCTTTCCGTGGCTTCTTTCTTCATCAACACCTCCACAGTCAACAGTCAAGATGTAAGCAATACGTTTTATCTGTAATCTATTCTTTGTAAGTACTCTTTATCATATATTATATGGGAACCGATGAAGGATAGGAATGGGAGGAAGCCACTTATAAATGAGATGCAACCATTCTCACCTCCAGCTCTGTGTACAGCAGCTGACTAACTCCTAAAAATGATATATAGGAGAAGGAAGCTAATTTCTATGGGTTGAAAAATGCAATGTTATTCCTCAAAATATGAATAGCCAATACAGTGGAGTAGGAAAATGCGTATTGTTGTACAGCTTCCACTCACTTGCATGACTTTGGCTGTGTAGCAGACTCAATGGCATGTTAGGTAGGGGTGAGAGTTACTGTATGCAGACGATCAGTGAGGATGACTCCGTATAAAATCCTACAAAAACAAGATTTCAAAGCTGTATCCTCCTTCTCTATCACAAGAGGATTTTGTATGTTTTAAAACCGATACAGAATATAAGCAAGCATAGCCAGAAATGGTAGGCCGTGTTGGCAGACGAGATTAACAAGCAGTGTTTTTTTTTCTGTGTGTGTACAATAAGATCAACGTCTGCTCAGTTCACCACAGTCAGTTGGCTCACACAGTCCACAGGTGTATCATGAAGGAATGTTTGGTGCCAACTTGACATAGGCAGTTTGCTGGAGTCGGCACATCTGTGGTTATGCGTATCAGTATATTACTGGGCTAAACCACTGACCGCTGAATCCACTGGTAAATGATATATTCTTTATAGAATGACCCTAAAACTGATTTTCTTTTTCACCCATGCATGTCACTCACTTGCAAATTCACAGTTCTGATATCTGATGCATTTGATAAATATCATTGAATGCCATAATGGCTGAATAAAAAAAAAATTAAAAAAAGAAAGTCAAGGCCATTTTCATTGTAATGTGTATTATACTACCAAGCACCTTTAAGTGAGATAGCACACTAGGAGAGCACTGAGGCAAGGATCAGTAAACACTGCCACCAAGAGGATTTACTAGTGAACTATGTGATTTGGCCAATCTGATAGTTCACTTTGATTTACAGTCACTGACACAGCCGCCTAAAATCCAATTGCAACAAGTAGAAAATAAAGTGCATTTTTGTCTGTTGTCTAGTGATGGTCCCACTTTTCGGGACATCAGATGTGTGACAATTACATCTGAGGTTAACTTCTTTGTCAAATTAAACATGTGCCTTAAAATAAATCCAGTCAGCACCAATGTTTAGTGAATGTTATGGCGGTAAAAAAGAATGGGAAAAGAATGGGTCTTGATCAACGGGATTATAAGATAAATTTAGCATCATACTATTCTGGTTACCATGCACTTGCAGATTCAATAACAACCCATCCAGAACAAACTGAGGGCAGAGAAGAGACAAATCAATATCATTCCCTGACATGTTCACCATTTATAGTTTTTTTCCCCAATATCGTAATAGTAGGGCAGAGCACATCCCTTGTCTATAATCACTCTCTCTGTAGGTCCTTTATGTTCATTATTTAGCTTTGTAACTGCTCACTGAGCACACAGTAAGTTCATTATTGAGTCTTTAAAGTCTCATTGGGATTGTACCCTATGTTTCACACTGTGAGCCATTGTTAGCCATAATAAAGAGTCCACGGTGATGTGGCTTGGCTGAACATCATATGTCATAGCCATATGACTGGGCTAATGGCAGCCTGGCACATGCTATCCTCAGAGTGTGGCCTGGAGACTGGGATCCAGACAACCTTCCCTCTCTGGAGACTCGATGTAGTTGGCTGACTCCTGCAGCTTCAGCAGCATGGCCATCTAAACAGCAAGGGGAGACAGAGAGGCAGAGGGTGTTAAACTGGAGATGACATAATGAAACTTTTTTTTCAGGGTTGAGGTTAGTTATGGGTGGTGGAAACACTCATGCATTTGCACCTACGCCTAAATCCTAACCCACATACCTACACACCCAATACCATTTCCTACAACTACTCAACAGAAACCCCCCGGTCTCACCAGTGGGTCTGACTCCAGTGTGCTGGGCGGGGGTGTATCTTTGGGGGGTTTCTTCTCCTCGCTGGGTGGTCCAGTGCTTGGGGGAGGTAGGTGAAAGAGCCTGGACTGGTCTTGCTGGGCATTGGGCCAAGGGAGGGTCCCTCTTACCCACTCCACTGGGTCCTCCCACACGGCCTTCTGGCCATGCACCTGAGGGACCAGACAGAGGAATACTTCAGGAAACATACTGCACAGTGAAACAGTATATGAAGAGGTTGAGGAGTCCTTGTTCTGTTGATGTTACAGTATATACACTTGTGTGTGTGTGTGTGTGTGTGTGTGTGTGCATGTGTGAGTGTGTATGCACCTTGATGCCGTCCTTGGCTCCTTCCTGCAGGTATGGTATGATGGAGTGGTTCCACAGGTCAATGAACCACGGCCTGAACTCTGTCACTGTCACCGGGCACGACAGGAAGAAGCAGGGACCTGGGGGAGGCGACACTTCCTGTAAGCTGGTCTCCTGATTGTATGATTCTGATTCTACTTATTCTGTTCCACTTTCATTACATTACTGTTCTCAACCCCCCCTCACCCCCCATCTGTGTCCCTTCTCTTACCTATGAGGAAGTCTGAAGTGCTGTGTTTCTCCAGGAAGGTGTGGAGATGGTACCAGAGCTGAGGGACCCAGTCCAGTACAGCGAGTAGAGCATGGCGCCCTGCTGAGTCCTGCTTCTCCTGCTGCTGGGCCTCCACAGCCTTACGGTGCAGGTACCTCAGCAGGAAGCCATTAGCTGGCTCCACGTTGTTGGAGAACATCACCATCCTGCAGTCACACACATAGAATAGTGATAATGAAAGATGTTTTACCTGTATGTGGGGTAGGGGTGGGCGATATGACTAAAAATCAATATTGTGATTATTTCAAACTTTTACCTCGATTACGATTAATGAACGATTATTTTTTAAATTATATTTTACTATTATAAACACGATTATCGCCCACCCCTAATGTGAGGGCTTCACGTTTGTATTTGATAATGTGTCAGATTGGGAGAGGAGATTTTGTAAAAATCTGTACCTGAAGCTAAGGTGCAGTCCATGGTTAGATGACATCTTCACAGGTTGATTGGTTGTTCCAATGATGTAGGGACTGAAACAGCAACACAGATGAAATGTTAAACCATCGTGAATCTCAGCTTGACTCTTTGGTGATCTAGTACCGGAGGTGACTCACCATTTGTGGTATTTGCAGGTGAGCGCTCCATTGACTAGCTCACTGATGGCCACTGCCTCGCTAATGTCGTCTAGGATAACAACCATTGGCAGCTCTGCACCACTCTCTCGGTCAATCTGGTTCGCCAGGTTGGACAGATACAATTGCAACTCCTGTGAAACATAAGACTTGTGATTACATCTTTTTCTACGTGTATAAAAATACATTTATATTTGTGTATGAAACGTAGACTTGGTTGTCCAAACAGTGGCAAAGATTCTGAATCATGTGGCACCTTTTGCGATTGATGGTGCATGTTGAAAGTGACAGCAGTACTCTGATTCAGGAGGGAGGGTTCGTGATCAGTTTCGGGAGAGTCAGGCCGGCTGCGTTGTAGGAGGTACTGGGCCAGACGCTGGGCCAGGTAGGTCTTCCCGGTCCCGCTGGGCCCTGATAGAACCAGACGCCTGTGCTTCAGCAGCAGGCTGATGTAGTGCTGCATCATGGGCTTGGGGATCAGAGTCTCAAACACCAGAGAGTCAACACATTTTTCTCGAAGCCCTAGGGAGTGGCAGAGATGAGGGGGGAGAGAAAAATAAATACAAGTGGATTTTTTATAGTGTTTTATATAGAATCCACTTCATGTTCACGGTGAAACTGGTCTGTAGTGTTTGTAGCTCTGTCTCTACTCTCAGTAGACGACGCTCACCTTTCAAGGTGACAAATATATGAGCTGGACCACCGCCTAGGCAACGAGAAGGTGAGGCTTGGGGCTGGTCTCCTCCTATCACCCTCCGCCCTCCCTGGGTCAGCTGGTAGCTGTGCAGCGAATCGTAGGACAGACCCATGCTGGATGTTGGGTCCACTTGAGTTATGTAGTCCTGAGCAAAAACAAGGACCACAGTCACACAGGAGAATAAATCAAACAAAAACGACAAGGTCTGATCCTTTCAAGTCCTAGCCATACCATCTGTTAGAACTACTACTGTCGTCAAAGTGAAACGAGGACGAGCAGTGACTTACTCTGAAGGTCTTAGCGATGAGTGAGTCGAGACAGGCCCAGTCAGTCCTCCCACTGACCAGCACTGAGCCTAAGTAGTAGTCCTGCTGCTGCTTACCCTCCTACAGAGAGACATAGAGAGAGAAGGATGACCAACATGCAATGCCTAATGTCCTAGCTGCTCTATTAAAAGCATATTATTGGATATTCTAGCTACTCCATGTTTACCTCAGCTTGGTCTCCACTGCGTACCAGTACTTTTGCACATATCTCATCCCGCATGTCCAGTGGAGAAACATCTGATGAGGAGGGGGACAAGAGGCAGTTTGAGTTCTCCATGCATCCAGTCTGATGTCGGTGCAAATGGTATGTTTATGAGCCTGTCTCTCTTACCTGGATCTTTACAATCATTCAGGCTGAGGCTGAAGGACTTCGTGAGAGACATGCTTATTGGCTGCCTCGCTGAGGGCCCCAAGAGAGAGGCCAACCCCGAGGGCTGGGAAGTGGACGTGGTGGGACCAGAGCCAGAGGGTTGACTTCCTGTTTTCAGCTGGTCATTCTCCGCCTTCAGGTTCTCCACCGTTGACTAAAAACGCACAATTAAATTCAACTTCAATAAAACACGCGCTCACATTTACACATATATCGATGCAGTTTATCACACACACACACACACACACCTGCATGTTGTTCATGGTTTCTCTGAGCTGCTCCAGCTGATGGGCGGAGTTTAAGGCCTCCAGTCGGATGTCTGTCAACTTCCTCTCTTTGGCCCAGAGTTCTGAGCGTAGCTCTGACACCACCCTCTCCTCGTTCTCCGTCTCCTCTGTACTCTCCATGATCCTGTAAATAAATCAGATCATACACTACTCAAAACACCAAAACACTACTTTACCTGTTTTAAAAGGCTAACAGGCTAACAGACAAGATAAGGTGAACCCTAATAGAGCACAACAGTGACCGCCCACCTTTTTTACGGCTCTGGTTCCGGAAGTAAATTTCCCAAGGCAAAGGTACAAGACTGTGTACATCATTATTTTATTATTATGAAGGAACTACTCATCCCATAAACCATTGCCAATGATACTTTTCCAACAACTTCCAAACTAACGATAGTTTAGCGCGCTTCTTCTTGAATGTAACATTTGTCAATAGTATAGTGTTGATATTGTTGTTGTGTTGTGAGCGTATATATAGTGTTTCATATAGTATAGTGTAAAGTGTTGTCATCGACATGGTACAGTGATTCGTTCCAGCTGCATAGGATAAGCAGCTAGCTAGGTTACGTTAGTAGCTAACGTTAACATTAGCTGACAAGACGTTCGCGGGTGTGGTAAACATTTCCTGTTGAGGAACTGTTGAGCTCTATAGGTTTAACTGAATTAGCATGGTTACTAGAGGGCTAGTGAACGAAGAGGTGACTGAGCTCCGTCTGGCTAAACCAGTGAGCAGAGAGGAAGTGTTTGGGTACTCACACAGATGAGGTGGCAGAGGTGGACGTTTGCAGGGACTGCGGCTGGATCTCTTCTCCCTCTCCCCCCTCATGGAGCATCTTTGGGGAGTTGGGAGCCGAGGAGTCGGGGGTGGCGATCTCCTCAATGTCTGAGTAGGTTTTGGGACCCTTCTTGATGCTGAACGCCTTGTTGAAGGAGCTCCTCAGCTACACAGATACAGAGAGGAGCAGGGAGGATGAAGCTGATACTCAAAGGATGACTGCAGTTATAATCAAGAAGGTAAAAAGAAGGAGTTGTTAGAATTGTTAACTTGACACATGCTTATCGTGGATTTCCCAGTCATTGTCTGTAGATAGGTCAAGGTTCAATTTGTGTCAGTACAGTAAGTGTTTTAGCAAATAGTACCCAGTCCCTGGGTCAGTAAAAGTTATTTGGTAAGGTTGAACCGTCACAATACTGAATGTACACGGTTTACTGAAGGAATACACAGTGAAGCATCCATCCATCCATCTATACATCCATCCATCCATCTAAAGATCCATCCATCCATCTATACATCCATCCATTCATGGAAAGTAGAGTAGTAATGGTGTAACTGAGGTGAAATCATGATTGAAAACCACATTAAGCTGTGAACTCTGGTCATTATGGAGCAGCATGTCTGCTGGTTGCCACTGTAACTGAATCACAGCCATCTAATCAAATTAAACAGATTAGGTAGCTAATCAGTAGACCAAGATGTCAATCAGCAGAGATGAAGGAGCCCTGAAGATTGGGTTGGTGTTTTAGATGGTCCATCATGCTGCATGGCAGAAAGTTATAGAGGCCATATAGGGACACAATGACTCACTCACCTCACAGACCTAAAACAACAAAATAACACAGAGGAGGGAAAGACTGGTCATACTTTCTCATTGGGGTTCACACCGTTATGTCATTATCAGAGAGGAGAATGAATTGAGCGTACACACACCCCGCGTTGCGTGGCTATAAAATACAGATGTACATATGCATCTGTGTGTGAGTATTCATTCGTACCCAGTTCTTTTTCTTCTTCTTCTTGGCATCCTGGTCCTTCAAGCTGCCAAGACTGGAGAGACTGGTCAGGCTGTTCAGACTGGAGATACTCTCGCACGAGTTCTGACGTCGAATACGCACGTCTGGAACACAACAAACACTCGATAAAAATACATACATACATACACACACATATCTACCAACATACATCTATAAATACAAACATCTCCTATATGTCTCCTGACCTTTCATGTTGTCTGGGTTGTTGAGGGCTCCCTGTATGACAGCCTGGGCCTCTTCGTTCTTGGTCTTCAGAGACTCTATGGTCTCCCTCAGGTCCAGCAGCTCAGTGTCCTACACAAACATCAATCAACCAGCAATCAATCAGGGTCCCATAGAGACAACTACAGACTGATTCCCAACAAAACAGTGTTAGTCAATGAGAGGGTTGAGTTGGGGTGGCTCATTTTGTATCTTGGTTATACATACTGTAAATCCACTACTGTTGATTTTGTTTGTATTATAAAATATCACATGACTGCATATAGCTACATGTCCACATACTATACTATACTAGACTAGACAATATGATACGCTACTTTACTGTACTATACTATACCTCTTCAACTGTATCA
>JAXDDW010000001.1:20675000-20690000 GCA_034670385.1 Hoplostethus mediterraneus
ATACATTTTTGAGAAGATTAGAGCAGAGAGGTTCTCGGAATATGACTAACAGATACCGTGTCATCAGCCCCGTGGGCAGGATTAACAATCTGTCAAACTGTGTTTCAATCTCAATGGGATCTCTGTATGTGTGTGTGGTTCAATGGTCATGCCAGCAATCTGTCAAAGCTGTCAGTACCTGGCAGTGTGTATGAGAGAGAGAGAGAGAGAGAGAGGGAGTGAGAGAGTATTTGTGTGTCTATTTACCTCAGGCCTTTCTTTGGCAGTGTGTTTCTGTCTCTGTGTGAACTGTGGAGGGACGTAGATGAAGACAGCGTCATTACTTACTTAACTTAGCCCTTTACTACACAGGCGTTATTAAGCTCTCAGGAATAGAGCAGCGGGCACAAAGAAGCACAGTGAGACTGGTGGTGTCAGCCAGCTATTATCACTTCAGTCACTGGGGCTGGTACAGCGCTGATAATAGGCCTGTAGTAATAATGCCCTAGCAACCCCTCACCCTGTGTGTGTGTGTGTGTGTGTGTGTGTGTGTGTGTTACTTGTTAGTTGACTTTATAGTGTAAACGTGCTTCGTTCTCACAAATGACAGAGAACAAAATGTACCACTCAGTATTAATCTATATAACTACATCCGTTTGTCTAGCATCTAAGAGTGAAAAGATACTGTAGATATTATACAGTATGTGTTGATCATGGTGGTAGGTTGCTAAATGCACAGAAATCCTCCTGCTCTTTTTGTCTCTGAACTTTGATTTGATTTGATTTGATTTTTGCATTTTAAATACACACATTTCTTTCTACCCATTCAATAATAACGCCCAGAGGAGAGAAATGTGAGATTATACTACAAAGCCCTCCAGAACCACTTTTGCTGTTCCTGAACAATGGAAGTGATCGGCTCAGTTCCTCAACTGACCAGTAGATGGAGCTACACGGCAGTATTCAGGATGAATGACAACATGCTTAGTGTGTGTGTGTGTGTGTGTGTGTTGGGATTTGCTTTGCGGATGTGTTAAAATAGGTTACTAATTGTCTTTCAGAACGAAGCCTCACCAGTCAGTGAGAGTCAGCGATGTCCTGCTCCCAGAGCTCCAGCTGGCGGGCGGACCCCTGTCCTCCTTCCTGTCCCTGTCTCGGGGCTCTGTGCCTGCGTAGCTCCTCGCCAAACTCTCCGGCCTCTCCGGCCTCTCCTGGGGCTCCGGGGCCAGGCTCATCTGGAGGGACAGCGACTCCATGCTGCGATGCATCCCGGAGAGACGGGGGTAGAGCAAGGGAGAGCCGCTCCCTCCGACCCCGAGGGAGGAGACCTGCCTGGGCCCCAGCCCCATCGCCGGGCTGGAGAAGCAGGCTGAGGAGTTGACGTTGAGCAGCGGGGCGGGGCTGGGGGTCAGGCAAGGGCTAGGAGAGCCCCCCGCCGAGCTCACCAGGTCCTGAAGCTTGGAGTAGGGTGGAATCTTAGGGAGGCAGGGGGTCCCGAACCCCAATCCCCACCTCCAGGCTGTTGGAGTTCAGCTTGTCAAGCTGGGCCATGGATGGGGGCTTCGCCAGGCTGCGCACACCAGTTAACCTGGAGACAATAACATGTGTGGGGGGGCAATGGTGAGTTCAACTGCATATTCATACTGTATTTGGAAGAACTTTGATAGATATCATATCTATATATAAGTGTGTAAAGTATGTGAAGTGTGTGAATGTGTGTTTGTTTGATGGGGAAATGTTGCATGTATATTTTTGGTGTTGTGGGCGGGACCTCGATACCTGTGTGTGTTGGGGGACGGCAAATCAGTGATCTTGCCGGTGGTGGGAGGTCTCAGCCCCTGCAGCTTCCCTCCGTTCTCCGAGGGGGTCTGAGCAGGGCTGGGCTTCAGAGACCCGCCTCCTCCACACTCAGAGTCAGAGACCACGGCTTTAGCCTTAGCCCTCTCTTTCTCCTTCTCTCGGTCTGTTTGATTGACAGGACTAGGGGATCCCACGGCCCCCTACCTTACTCAGGCCCGTCCCCGAGCCAAGCCCCGAGGTCGGCTCTTTGAGCCTGGAGCCCTGGGAGGCTGCGGTGGAGGGTTTGATCAGCCCAGAGCTGGTGTCCATGGTCGTGCTCATGGGGCGGGCGGAGCTGGGCCGGGTCAGAGTCAGGGTACTGGTCTTAGCTGGGCGAGGCAGAGAGCGATACTGGAGAGAAGTCCTGGCATTTGGAGACAGAAAACTGCTCTGGTCGCTGTTCGAAACATCCAGGCTGGTCTTTCGTCCCCCGCCTCCCCCGCCGCCTCCCCCGCCGCCTCCCCCTGGTTTAACAGGGATACCAGATGTTTTGGGAATCTTACCCACGGTTGCAGAGCCACTGGGTATGGCGCTGCCACCTGTGCTCATCACAGTGGCTGTGCTGGTATTGTTTGTGCCGTTGCTGGTGGCTACGGTGGGTTTCTTGAAGCCAAAGTTTCCACCGGTCGAGGGCCGGACCAGACCGGACGGGGGTTTGCGTTGCTCTCCGTTACCGGTGCCGTTCCGGTGGTCTTTACCGGCATCGGAACAGGAGCGCTGGAGACCCGAGGCCTTCACGGCTAACCGGGACTTATCCATTGGCTTCCCATCGGACTTGACCATACCTAGAGAGGCAGAGAGAGAGAAAGAAAGAAATAGGTTAAGTCATTTATGAACAGCCTCAACAGTTTACTATTTGAACAGCCGCTTGCGGTAAGTGGGACTAAGCAAACAATATTAGGAAGTGATGATAACTTATCGTGAACACCTACAGGGTCTGCTGATAAAAAGGCAGCTGGTGCACAGACCAGACACACACACAGCCGCTCCCTCACTCACACTGTCACACTGTTATCATACACTTACTCCTCTTTTCCATCCCAACGTGCTAAAATAGTTTTCCCTGGATTTCCAGTCAGCGTAGGTCTGAGTGCTGAGATTAACATGAGCAGCGTGGCGGTGGAAAACCAGCGTGTCTGCGGGCACAGAACTACACGAAATCCCCACTGCAGCTGGATTTCTCCACCCTTGAAGACTCTTCGGGGGAAAGAGGGTGGAGTGAGACATCCATTTTCGGGGTTGGTGGAAAGGAGACTGATGAAAAGTGATTTCCCCCCCCCCCCCCCACTTGGCAAATTAATTAGACTTGTTTGGAAGTTATTATGAGGGAAAAAATATCTTCAGGGGTCTATTAAACACACGTGCACTGTCTGCATCACCCGCACAAGTGCGCGCCCACCCTGCCCACCCTATTAATGTGTATCTAATGGGAGTTGTTATGGGAGGTTTATATACAAGGCATTAACACAGTCAAAGAGCTGCTGTTGTAAGAGACCTACCGGCGTGCTGCCTTGGGACATCTGGAGTCACTTAGGGGTATTTATAAACCCACAAATGACACACACACACACACACACCACACACACACACACACACACACACACTCAGCACATAGTGATTGGATCTTATAGGAATGTGACATTGACAACACACACTTGGAGCGCTTTTGTAAATGTGAAAATTGGGTTTACATGTCAAGTCATAAAACCAAATCCTTCGTACAACCGCAATGTTGCGCCCTCCAAGAACGCTACAGAAACACTACTGGCAATGAGAGCTCACTCACACACACACACACACACACACACCACACACACACACACACACACACACGTGCGCACTGGCAGAAGCAAGGTTGGGGAGTTGTACTCGTTCATTTGGATGTAAATGGAGCCTGATGTACTGAGAGCAGCGGTGAAGAGAGCGGTTTGAGTTCACACTTTCATCAGTCAGACTTGACATCGTGCGGCGTGGAGGGAAGACCGTGAATCACGACGCCGTCTCTCTACGCACAGGAAGGAGATCCGAACGCAGACAGAAAGAAACCCTCGAAGATAAAAAAAATTCCTATCGCTGCCGTGGAAAAATGTCTCATTCATGTTCCTCGATTCCTAAGTCTTCTTCCATCTGAGGCTCGCTGTGGTCGAGGAGAGGACGGTGGAAAGAGTACAGTAAGGAACGAAGACGCATTTTCCTTTCTATATAACGCAACAAACGTTCGCCCACACACACACACACACACACACACACACACACACACACACACACACACAGGCACGTCAGTGGAGAGACAGCAGATCGGATCACCCTCCATTCCTCCCCTGCGGCCTCATACTCCTGCCTGTCATTCCTGGCGGTTTCCCAGGGAGACGCCCTGCCTCATTCCTCCACGCCACCATCCCGCTGACACCGCCGCTCATCGACCGTCGAACCGTGAACATCTGCTCTGTTTACGTGTGTACGGGTTCATATATCAGTGTGTGTGTGTGTGTGTGTGAAGGATGTGTGTATACGCGTGGTGCAGGAAGATGGCTGACCGTGTCTGTAGGTGTGTATATATAGAGAGAGAGAGAGAGAGAGAGCGATAGAGAGACACAGCCACTCAACAGCCAGTTGCGCAGTGCTGACAGATTGATGAACACCTTGTCTATCCCGGAGACAGTTTTGCTGCTCCCAGGATCTCCCGCTCTCTCTCCCGCAAAGGCACACTGCCAGAGCCACACACACACACACACACACATACACACACACACACACACACATCCCATCAAGCCTCAGAAATGAATTACTTTCAGGCATGGTGAATAAAAAAAACACCCTCTCAAACATCTAAGACTGTCTGCCACTTATTTGGATGACTTCATGAGACCCTCGACACTGATCAGATACAAAAGCCTTTTCCAGTCTGCTTTCACTCGACTTCATCATCTGGTTAATTACAATTTGAAACTCAGTGGCGGTTTGAGTAGCCTTGACGGCACGTTTACACCGTTCACATCAATAGCAATAATAGCCTGGCACATAGATCACAGCCTGGCTCGATGGGCATGTTTGGCATATCTATCATTTCAACAGCTGGCATTACAAACACATGACAGTATCCACAGAGAGAGGGCTGTTTACCCAGCCACTAGCAATGCCTATCTGGACGGGCATACAACGCCACAACTAATATCCTGTTGTTTTTGTTGTCTCTCTGTGTGTGTGTGTGTGTGTGTGTGTGTGTGTACGCTTACATAAACAGCACACAGATGGCATGCTTAAAAGGCAGCCGTACAATCCCCACTATTGTGCTCTTTGTTTCTGTGTGTGTGTGTGTGTGTGTGTGTGTGTTTCCTCAATGTTAAGTGTGATGGGTGGCACTGTTTTTGGCTGGCACAATCAAAGACGTGTGTCTCTAGTCCAGTTGTTTTGGGTACAAGGCCTTTAATTGTAGTGCTATAAATCCTCTCTGTCCGGCACAAAAATAAAGCTTGGATGGCAAAGACGAGCCTAATCGCCAGTAAAAACACTGTTTGCCTGTGTGTGTGTGTGTGTGTGTGTGTGTGTGTGTGTGTGTGTGTGTGTGTGTGTGTGTGTGTGTGTGTGTGTGTGTTGGGCTGGCTGGCAGGAAGGGAGTGGGTGGTGATGGGCGTTTGATACATGGCACCACACTCCAAAGCCCCAGAGGGTGGGCTGCAGCTGTGGATGAATGTGTGGGACAGACAAAGACACAGAGTGTGTGTGTGTGAGTGTGTGTGTGTGTGTGTGTGTGTGTGTGTGTGTGTGTGTGAGAGTGTGTGTGGGTGTGAGACAGGGAGAGCAAGAGGAAGAAGGGGATATTAAAAGACAGCGAGATGTGTCACTGTCCTCAGGTTATGCAACCATTTCACCTATATATATATTTGCACCTCACAGTGTGTGTGTGTGTGTGTGTGTGTGTGCGCGTGCATTCTCCCACTCACCTGCCACTTTCAGCCCACTCTGAGTGGTGTGCGTGATTGGGGAAGTGACTCCCACGGGTGGGTTTCTCCCGCCTTTCTTCAACACATTTGATTGGCCCAGGGTCTGGGGCTTCTTCAGCTCGCCCTTCCCTCCTTCCACACCCTCCCCCTGCGGCCGTGTCTTCTTCCATTTATTGGCCGACTCGGTCTTGAGGCTTCCGGTCTCGTAGACTCCGCCGACTTGGCTCTTACGGCCGGGTTTGGTGTCGTCGCTGTCCCAGGACAGACCGCTCTCCACCAGAGATCTCTTCTCTGCATCTGTACGCAGCTAGAGAAGGGAGGAAGAGAGAGAGAGAGAGAGAGAGAGAGAGAGAGAGAGAGAGAGAGAGAGAGAGAGAGAGAGAGAGAGAGGGTAGTAGGTAGTCTGGTAGTTTGTGTAGCAGATTGTTAACATCTGCAGGAAATATAATAAAACGATCACTGTGCAGATGAATACATGGTTGCTGATCCGAAATAGTTGCAAAACAATCCTGGCTACATGAGGGATCTACCAGGGCTATACGGATGATTTTATGTTCTCATCACTTAACAGATAAGTTGACCAATGGGACAATTTGGGTAATAGTCAGAGATCCTTAGTCAACAGTTTGAAGAATACCACAGAAAATATGTGCCTGCCTTGTTCTTTTCCTTTGTGAGAGGACTAAGATGAGTGTTTGACCTAAAGTCAACTCCAGAACACTCACTGCTGTCTCATCTCCCTAGTCTGCACGCTGTTTAAACACTTCCACACTAAAGTAGACTGAGACGGCGGGGGTGAGGCTGACCAACAGAGATATCACACACACATTTGCACGTACACACACACAGATATCATGCACACATATACACACTTTATTACAAAAAAAGAAAAAATGCTCTTGACGTACAGAGAGAAGAGGGAAAATAAACACTGCGGCCTAAAGATAATCCAATAAGGAAGAACACCAATGTGAAAAGAAGGTCATGTTTGAGTTAAGCTCTTGTGTGTATGAGTGTGTACAACAATTTGTGTGTGTGTGTGTGTGTGTGCGTATGTGTGTTTATGGGTGTCTACATTAGGAAATGACTAGTTTTCATAGAGGAAGATCATTGTCCCAACAACTGCACAATGTGTCAGGAGGCGTGTGAATGTGATGGGGGGGGGTATGAGTCTCCAGCGGCTCCCCTGAAGACTCATACAGTGAATTCCTTTTTTATTAAAACCAATAGACCCCATGGGCAGGTTCACATCCCAAAAAGAGGAGGTGCGTGTGTGTATGTGTGCGTATGTGTGTGTGCTCTGACTGACTGCTTGCGTATTATTGATAAAACATTGTCATTTCCTCACATGCATTCCCTGCTTATTGAGACGGAGGGGAATGAGACACACATGTCTAGCCAGCTGCGACACAAACATAACAGAGAGACAGACAGCGAGGGAGTCAAACTGGCAGACAGACATTGGGAAAGTAAAGTGAATTAACTTGAACACGTGGTCTAACAATGTTTATGATAAAGTTGAGGTTTTATACCACCGATATCCCTTTATACCTTCTTCCTGACTTTGAGAGGGGGTGGTGGGACAGGGTTGATTGTCTAGACAGAGAAAACGAGAGTGAGACAGCGATGGAGAGAAATGACAAGAGAAACGGCAGCCATGTGTATTGGGTACCAGAGGCAGAAGGGGAATGTGGGGTGCATGATGATGCGATGGTTTGTTGCCATGGTAATGATGCCATAGGGGGGGGGGGGGGGGGGGGGGGGGGTAATTGTTGCTATGACTACCTGCAACAAGGCATGGAGGGAGGTGCCCCTGCTCTTCCAGCTGGCTAGCCTGGATGCAGGACTGCAAATGGTGTGTGTGTGTGTGTGTGTGTGTGTGTGCGTGTGCGTGTGCGTGTGCGTGTGCGTGTGCGTGTGCGTGCATGTGGCTGTGTTCTCGATGTGTCTTTCCGTATACGGGAGAAGACAAAGACCCATTCCATACTCTCAGCATCCCTGTGCTTTGGTTGCTATGGTTACGCTGATTCTCTCTCTCTCTCAGCTCCCACTACTACAGTCATATAAGCTACACTGTGGAGGTGTGACCTACATCAGACACACACACGCACACGCACACGCACACGCACACGCACACGCACACACACACACACTGTCTGGCACCCATACAGTTAGAGCTAGATCTTAAGAGCTGGAAGCAAAAGCTGAACAGCATGCAGTGTGTATTGCAAGCATCGATCGCTGCAGAGGTGATAAATATAATGTGTGTGTGTTTAGAATACCTAATCAGGCTTTGTCCTCCATGTCATTCTCTGCTAATGTGTGCTGTTGCCTAGTGTGTGTGTGTGTGTGTGTGTGTGTGTGTGTGTGTCCCTGCACTATACTGATAGATTGTAAGACATATCACTCAGCACCTCATCAATACCGCCCTGGATCAACAGTGTATTCAATAGTCCTGTAACCAGCAACACACATCGCCAATCCATCAGTGTCAGACAGCTGTGTGTGTGTGTGTGTGTGTGTGTGTGTGTGTGTGTGTGTGTGTGTGTGTGTGTGTGTGTGTGTGTGTGTGTGTGAATTCCCTAATTTGTGTTACTTACCACGACGCCTGAGTTTCTGCGGGAGCCAATGGGAGTGGTAGGAAGAGAGTTGAGGGTGGGACTTGTATTAAACTCTTCAGAGCTGAGGTTGTCTGAGCCGTCACTCAAACCACTGCTGATGGAACTGCTCTCGTCCCAACTACAAGAAACAATAAAAAAAAATTAAAAAAAAATGTCAGAAAACATACATACATCATGAGATCACTCAGATGTGATGAACACAGCACTAGATCAACTGCAGTAAAAAGTATGTGGTAGGTTACTTTTGTCAAATGCAGGACAGTTAATATACTACAGCAATTAGGTTATGCACAGAGGGGATGGTTTAGGTGTGCTTGTATTTTCAGCGCTCATATCGGGCAGCGGGGCGGCCTAGTGGTTAGACAGGCTGTCCTTCAACTGGAGGACCTGCGCTCAAGCCCCGACGCCGGCGAGCATCCACTTTGCTAAAACTGCCCTTGAGCACGACACTGAATCCCTACCAACTCCGACGGTGCTATTCTCTAGCGGATCCTGCGCTCTGACCTGCCCGGATTTGGGGGGAAAAGTGGGAAGTAAATCAAGTATCACATAGCACCAAACCCACTCTCATATCCAAAGATATCTTGCAAAACAAAGCGGTTTGCTGTATATCTACTATACACACTCTAATCTAGGGTATGAATTAACCAAGCTCCACCAGCTCAGTTACATCAGCACCCAGCTCACTTGGCTTCATGTCTCCCGGTTTGTCTTTTGATCAGATATTCCCAGACAGACAGAGGCCTCATTTAGAGCGTCGCCTGCTCTATATACCTAACTTTCACACGGCATGCAGACAAACACTTGGCAGGCTGAAGTCTGGAGCGCTTCCGACATATCAACCCACACACTTACACACAAAAATAGCACTGAAGCACACATGCTCGTGCACCCACAAGTGCGTATCGACTTATTACTGAGCGGCAGTTTGTGCTAAAACTTATGGACAGATAGAGGGATAGATGGAAGTCTGTCTTTTTAGATGCTCGCGGCACATCTGCTGCACTGTTGCCCCATCATGCCCAAGAGGAATCACTTGGAGAACCCTGCAGCAGTGATGTCAAATACATGTTAAGGGGCTCTCCTACAGTGTGTAGCAATGTCTGTGCATGTAAAACCCTAAAAACAATAGACGTCCTAGTACACAAATCAACAGGGCTTCTCATATCATATCTGATGTGATCAGTGTAGTCATAGCAACCCCATTAAGAAAAAATAGGAACAAATCTGTCGTCTGATATCATAACACAATAACCTGTAGGATGTAGGGATGAGAAAGGGGTAAGGAGGGGGAGAAAAGAGGCTCGTCTGAGAGGTGTGTGTGTGTATGTGTCACTCAGTTAGTCTGTGTGTGTGTGTGTGTGTGTGTGTGTGCGCGTATGTGTATTGTACATCTGCTTGTATACAGTAAGTAGGTCATGTTTAGGAAGTTAGGGGGTGGAGGGGGAGCTTATTAGGGTCATATAGGTAGGATTTGCATGGATATCGTAATATAATGTACAGGAAGCTGGGGGGGGCTGGGTCCGCCTAACAGGGTCATGTGTAATGATGTAGAGGGGAGGATGGAGGGAGTGTCGGCGGGGGAGTGGAAGTGGTGCCGGGCCTTCCAGTTGGGTGCCTGTATGGGTCACATTGTACCCCGGGGGGCTTGATGGCGGGGTAAGGGGGAGAGGGGGGTGTAGGGAAACCCCTCCCTGTCTGGCCCGTGGGCATCTTGGACACAAAAAGGTTCAGATGAGATTTCATGTCTGTCATGCTGTCCTGTCTATATTAAAAACTAAGATAGAGGGCGGAGACACCTCAAAGAACCCAGCGACCCTGTTTGTCTGTTTGAGATATTATTACACACTGCAAAAAATCCTTACATCTTAAAAAAGATTAAATGTTTAAATGTTATTTTTCTCAAAACAGGTGAAAATTCAATAAGCGATTAAACAACTTTAAGATGAATATTTTGCAGTGTTTCTATAAAAAAACTAGATTTTCCCTCTTGTATAAACATATATACTACAAACTAATAAACTTCAAACTCAGAGTGCATCTATAGGTATCCAATATGTGTGTATCTGAACGCACGTATGCCATTCATTCCTGAACGAGTCACTGCTGAGAGATAAAACTCTCTTTGGTGGTTCATCAACAACGTCCCTCTGCAGCAATACCTTTCTCATCACATCCTGTTATTCACCTCAGAACTATCTGCGTGTCCACCGGTGCTGTTGTAAATGATAAGCCCCTCTCTGATGAATAATTCACATGTGATGAGAAAGGGAACAAACCGAATCTCTGCAGTGTTTGGTGTCACTCAGCTGTGAAAACGGGAAAACACACAGCAGGGAGACAGGGTCAGGGTTCAGAGGGCTCTGACTGCACTAGCTAAATGGCCATATATATATATATATATATATATACACACACATACATATATATAGATGAGCAAATGAGAGAGAAAAAAGAAAATTATCTTATCTAACATTCAAATATCTCAATCGTGGATGACAACAAACAAACTAAACTAAAAAATAGATTGTTCAGCAGCTGAATTTGATACTTCCTCAGAATATAAGCAGCTGCTGTAAACCAGAACACAGTGTAATCCCATATCTATCAGGCTCAGGAGAGACATTTCCTTAGATGAGACCAGAGGACGCCTCCGAGACTCAGAGAGAAAGTGAGCGATGAGAAGCCGTGTGGCGCCAGGAGGAATATAAGGCATCATAAACCGGTGTTAGAGTCTACACAGGCAGCCAGACCAGCCAGTGTGTGTGTGTGTGTGTGTGTGTGTGTGTTGGTGGTTGAGGGTGTGTTTGTGTGTGGCTGTGCGTGCAGGCATTAGGCTAACAGTCTTAGCTAGTGAGCTGGATTGCTTCCAGCATTGATCCTCAGAAATCACTTCAATTATTGTTTGTGCAGTTGTGTGAGTGGGAACTATATTTCCCATGAGCCGTAAGTTCTTAGAATATATCTGATGAAAAAATATCCAGGTCTTAAGTTTCATGTAATTGCAATCGCTATTGTTCATCAAATGTCTTTCCAAGGGAGGTTAAGCCGAGACGTTTTTGTGTGAAAAAAGAATTTGCTGACTTCCCAAGTGAGATCCACAACTATCGACGGATGTGCAGCGAGACCAAACCGCTTCCACCCGGCCTCTCTCTGTAATACCGTCCTCCACCAACTCCACTGAATCGTAATATGAAGTCGGAGAGCTTTTTGAAAGAGGGGCGAGTGCATGCGAGGCGTATACTCGAGAAGTGAAGGGTGACAGAAAGAGGAGAGGAGTGAAGTTGTTGTGTGTGCAGAGAGAGATGTAAGAAATGAAAAACAAAAACAGTGGAGAGAGAGAGAGAGGTGAGGGGTTGACGCGTAGAGAACCTCCTCAAGCTCTCCGGACATAATTCATTCCCTCAAGAGGACCATCTCTCTTCTCCCCCTCCATCCTCTCCTTCGACAGCAGCTGCCGACATCTCTTCATTCCCCCTCATCCTTCTCTCTCTCTCTCTCTCTCTCTCTCTCTCTCTCTCTCTCTCTCTCTCTCTTCAGCAGCTGCAGACACTGCCGGCTAATATTAGCTCATCATTTATCTACATCACAGCATCTCAGATTAGCTCGTATCTCCCACTCGGTGTCTTAATTAATCTCACTCCAGCTCCCTCCCTGTCACATTTTAATTCATTTTAATTGGCCCAGCCTGCATCCCCCTCCCCTCACACACACACACACACACACACGCTAACGCCGCCCAGCCACGGTGGTGAGATAATACTGCAATATTATCTTCCATTACATTACCTACATTTCCTGCCACATGAAAACGCCTAATGAATGAAATGACGGACTTATGAAATCATCCGCAGGTTTGGAAATGGCCACGAGCCGCATCTGTTCGTCCTAGTCATGTTTGTGTCATTTCACGGGTCTTTTGTGGCTTTTGTCCAATAATATCAGACGGAGAGACCAAGCCGACTGGAGGGAAAGGATCGTGGCATTGAAAAACGGCGTCTTGTGACAGTAATTCGATGAGCGGAATGAATATCAATAGTGATTTGATTTGGGCCGCAATAAATGTCAATTAAGCTGAGGCGTGTTTGATTAAACCGATCGCTCATCTCCACCTGACCCCACGCAAGAAAATGCATCCCCGCTAAAGAGGGAGCAGGAGGCGTGTGGTTGCAAACAAACGGTTTCCTACTTTAACTTGAACTATGAAGAAGGACAGGACAGATGGACAGACATTTTCTCTTGGGTCCAGAGTGAGCTTGCAGAAAGGATGTCACAGAGATGGCGATTACGAGTAAAGATGGTTTAAATATTTCTTTTTCATTCGTAAGATTAGTAAATGCCACGGTGGTCACTATAAACAATGTTCTCTTTTGGCGGAGACACGATTTCTTTGTCCCCCGCTGAATGCAGAGAGGAGAGGCACACCCACACACACACACACACACACTGGGCCTCACAGGCTATAAGGAGAATGGTTCAATAGATGCCACTGAGCTAAATAGCCCACTCTTGTTAATAGGCCTCTGTGTTCCTCCACCATTCAGACTGGGGAGCTAATTGCTCTGATCTCACTCAGTGCTCTTTCCTGCTGCTCATTATGAGAGCGATGTGACCTGTCCCTCTGTCTCCTCCTCTACTCTCCTCTCTTCACCCTTTGTCTCCTCTCCTTCCCATTCTGTCTTATCTCAGCTCCTCTCCTCTCTCTGAAAAATTGAAGGGATGGAGAGAGGGATATAAACGTGATACAGATGCAGTAGACCCAGACAGAGAAAGCTGCTGTAGAGACAAAGCAGCTTTGCCTGTAGGGTTGTGTGAGCGGTGCTTGCTGGGAGTTGGAGTCCTGCCAGCACTAGAGAGCACGCCGATTGGTTGATAAGCTTCTTCCCTCTAAACTAACATCGGCTTTAAGTGCACGGAGGCCAGGACAATAAACCACGGCTAGGCTACAGATGTGAAGGAGGCCAGCGATGCAGCTTTGTCGTCGGGGTCAGGCGTAGTAGCAGAAAAACAACACGCGCCGTCTCACATTTTCAGGACTAACCAAGTGAGTTTTCCACAGACAGCCTTTGGTTAAAGGCTTTGGTTATGGAAAGACACAGATTTACAGTCCCTCGCTCACCGCAAACCCTTTAAACTAATCACCTGATCCTATGCAGAGCAGACACATTTACACACATATCTAGTTCAGTTTTTCCTGCATAGATATTTTTTGGTGAATTTTCCAAAAACGTCAGATTTTGAGGGCATAAAACAAAACCTTCATAATGTCAATTTTGGACTTTATATTGTGCATTTAGTTTATTGTTTATTTCAAGTTATATGCACTTTATTTTTTCTGATGTTCCTGAAACTTAACTTATTTTCGGTTTTATTTTTCTTTACTCTGGGCGTGTTTTCAGCGTTTTCATATGGCCTGTATGGATCGTGCAGGTACCACAAAAAACCTCACACAAAAAAATCACACACTGATCCACATGGGTGGTTGACCACCGAAGCCTCATCCTGAGCCAGGAAAACCTTTACTTTGCTACAAAAGTGGACCAGTAAGAGGAAACAACTGTGGGTGTGCAGTAATGTCACCTTCAGCCAGTGACAGTGCTAATGCAATCTGGCCAATCAGGAGCTGGCAGGAAATTACTGTCAGATCTGCTGGTCTGTGTTGGAGCAGATAAGACGAGTGCACAGATGGCAGATACAGGAAGAGAGGGTAGATATGGAGGGAACGTGATGGCTTGTGGAGGTGGAGACAGAGAGCACTGTGACAGAGAGGGTGGTACTGAAACAAAGTTGCTCTGAAGCTTTCAGGTCACGCAGCAGAAAGGATCGGCATACAAAAGAATGTGACTTTGAGCGGTGGAATACAACGCCTTGTACCTTCACGGGGTTAAACGTGCGCTATCCAGGACACTGCCTCTCCCACGTGTGTAAATGGATGGAAATTGTTTCTGCAGTCCCACAGTGGACGGGAACTTTCCATTCCTATTAAAATCCACAGCGTCACATGGCAGAACCCAAAATGGCTAAATCAGACGGGTTCCAGTGATGCCTGGTTGTAGCGATGCCTTTTTCAGGCAAGTGGAAAGTAGGGCACTGCCAGGCGAGGCACTGGGCAGTAGGCTCAGAAACCAGAAGGGGCATGCATGCAAAACCTGCTAGAGTCACTAGGTTCCCTGAGGACTACTGAATGAGTGAGGCTGAACTGGATACAAGAGATGACAGTAAAGCAAGATTAGGTGCAGTGTGTGCAGACATATTTGCAGACATATCTCAGAATCAACTGCAAGAGGAAGTGACCAGTAGGGGACCTGGCCCTCTAAGGTGGGCACAGCGAGAGGACACACCTGTCTCCACACGATAAACCAAGCAGCTAAAATAGACCACACCGTCAACCACGCCACGTTGTACTGGAAATACACCGCCGCCGATCCCACCTAAAAGCAGGTGCAAGGATGCATTCATAAAGCATGAGACAGTAAATCTGCAGTAAAAGTTTAAAAAAAAAACAGCGAACAGCCACAAATATTACCTGCTATGAGTCTCAATGTCCCGTCCAGGCTTCAGTCAGTACACACTGTGCTTGTATAATTATACACTCATGGCTGAGTCATCTCTAAGTA
>JAXDDW010000001.1:20695000-20702500 GCA_034670385.1 Hoplostethus mediterraneus
TGACGAGTACGAACTGGTCCTCGTACACCGGTAAGCGCCTCTAGGTGAGATAACCGCCGCACGCAGGATGTTGACTGTCTTTCAGTTTCTGAGTCAGCACAATGTGTTTGCAAAACAGCTTTATCTACCTTTGACCCCGCCCCCCCCCGCCCCCCCCCTCGCCCCCCCAAGCCCTTAACTGCAGCACAACGGACACAGGTTGGGCAGCGTGTGTGTAACGAAGCCAGCTCGGGCCCTTGAACGCAGCGCTGGGTCTCTAATGAGGCGGCTCCTGACAGGAAGCTATAAAAGCCTTCAGCCAATCAGACGCGCTGTTACACTGACCAGGTAAATGATACACTCCGACTAAACCTTGATGAAGTGATACTCCATTTTTGTACTGATTTAAAAGAACGCGAGAGGATTTGGGTGTGATGCACGTTCATGACGGTGAGGTCACCAGTCTGTTGTTGGGGCGAGGTCTTGATGTTGACCAGGGGTGGAGCTACATAGGGGTAGGTCACGCTGAGCGGGCTGTTTGTATAGTGTTCAGTTGACAGTTGACATACACACACACACACACACACACACACAGAGAGAGAGAGAGAGAGAGAAAGAGAGACAAGTCAGTGGAGACGTTGAGTTGATGTTGGATTGCTGGCTCTATGACTCAATGATCAAACCTTTGTGTTGGTTGGAGCTTGGTTGCTAATGATGCATGTTTTATGTTTGAGTTCACACACCAACACCCACACACTCACTGATACCACCCCTGGCTTCAATCATATGTTTGGCTCTGTAACTGCCTTTGTGTGTGTGTGTGTGTGTGTGTGTGTGTGTGTGTGTGTGTGTTTGACCGGTTATCAGTCTTTTGACAGTCAGGCTGTGTAAGCGTACATTTCCAACTCAAACACACAGATAAACACACCCTAGCGGGGCCCGTGGGAGTCGAAAGTGAAATTCACTTATGTGTGTGTGTGTGTGTGTGTCTGTCTGTCTCTGATGATGTGTGATTTGGTAGAGAGATGGTAAGCATGTTAGGCACCAATGTGTGTGTGTGTGTGTGTGTGTGTGTGTGTGTGTGCGTGTGTGTGTGTGTGTGTGTGTGTGTGTGTGTGTGTGTGTGTGTAATGGCCTGATCAGGCCACTCTGCTCTAATGGGTTTACATAAAGGGTCGATGGGTGCTGGGGGTCATTCAGCCAAAAAGAGCAACCCCCCCCCCCACACCCAGACTGAATCAATACTCTTTCTGTGTGGGTGGGGGTATGTGTGTGTGTGTGTGTGTGTGTGTGTGTGTGTGTGTGTGTGTGTGTGTGTGTGTGTGTGTGTGCGTGTGTGTGTGTGGAGGGGGGGGTGTAACTTCAAGATTGTTCTCCAAAATATCTTTCAAAAGTAAAACATAGTTAGTTGGTTTTCTATTGTACTAACCAATGACTTTTAAAATGTCATCAGTCGTCTGTTCATAACAACTGACCTACATTACATCTGAGACATTAGTTAGATAACTCACTTGGCGTGGGTGAAAATTATATGGAGGAGGCTTGCTGCTTTTCACCCAATCACGACAGATATACCGGGAGAAGGCGTCGGTAGAGGGGCGTTCAGAATGTAGGTCACACATTCACTAGAATGCAGTCACGGTCCCGCATCGGATCAATGCGAACACACCCACCCACATACCTGCCTCTCCAGACACTCAACACCAGCAACCAGTTGTCATCGCATTCACTTTAAAACAATGAGCATGCCACCCGACCATGAAACGCAGCCTGGTGCATTTCGAGAAACACTTAAAAGCACGCACGCACGCACACGCACGCACCATTCACATGCATTGACTCGACTCTCACTATGGAATGGATCTCCTCTGAATTGACTCCCTAGTGTAACAATAAAAACGAGAAGCTGTCTTTCTAATTGCTAGCTGTCAATACACAGTATCTTACTGATATAACGGGGGACTATAAAGCCAACGCTAATTCAACATATGGCATTGCGCATTGAGGACAGTGGCGAGACTATAGCTCCATCCATAGGCTCACAAAAGATCATCAAAAAGCCCATAGTCGGCGTCTAAATGGAGATCTAAAAAATCCCAATAGCCAAATCTGAGCTCGTGCCAAAGAGGAAAAAAAGTACCATCAGACAGCTGCTTCATTTTTATCAATGAGCCATGCTGCTGCTTTTTACGCACCGGCTACGCTGGAGCTTCTACAATTCATTCATCATGATTAGATTATCTGTTGTCGCTTGACATCTCGCATTGCGGCATTTGGTAGCATTTGGATTCTAGAGTAATCAAAAGAAATGTCACCAGTGTGTCAAGCAGCCTCGCATCCTGCACGGTATCATCCATTACCTTGACAGAAAGTGCATTGTCCTCCCCGCGCGCTGCGGAGCCGGGAGCTGCAGCATTTTCCCGTTCAGCACGCGCCCGCTCATCCTACAACCGTCCGGGTTCACGCCGCTTTGTTCCCGCTTGGCATAGCCCGCTACTACGGCGCTGTTGTGAAGAAAAAAAAAACCCACCCGGTGTCTTCCGCCGCTGATAACGGGGAACCGCCTGTACGAGTCAGCAGCGTTACTGACTGACCCGCTCCCGCAGTGCCTCTACTCTGACACTCACACACGGAGGGATGGAGGAAGGGAGGGAGGGAGGGAGGCATGGATAGAAAGGCAACACCCCCAAATTCCTCCTCCTCTGCCCCCAGTTGCACTGATCGCAACCAGCTGCGTCTCTCCAGTGCGCAGAGGCTGTAGCACAGACCCGCAGAAGAACCACGCAGTCATCACATTTTCAAAGCGACGTGTCAAAGACATTTTCACGCTCTTAAATCTGATCAACACAAGAAACGGCCCACTGAGTACCAAGGTACCGAGTCACTGCTCTGGGGAATGCTTCATTTATTTTGAAAGTACATCAACAGAGTGAAAATGTTCACCAGAAGGAGGCTTCACCGCTACACAACGCATCAATTACACAGCTATGTGTCAGATACTATAGGAATATTATAGGAATACCATAAGGGATGGAAATGCCATAAAATACGAAAAGCTCAACATAATCTCAATAGTAGTAGTAAAAGTACCACAAACACAGTAAAAGTCTCAAAGGAATATTACAGGGAAATAACGCAGGATAAGCTCTCTACCACTAAGCCCTATATAGGAATATTATAGTGATTTTTCATTTATTAGGGCATTGAAATATTATAATTAATACCTTGGTTAAGCATTCCTGAAATGACACATTTTGATTTATGACACATATCCTTTGAGTAATAGTCCACTACCCAGAGGGACACATGCCAGCTAGTAAGCAAACCGACTTCCATAAATAAACCCTAATGGACATGTAATGAACCGGGGTCCTCCAGCTAAATGCCTCTAGTGTTTCTATTGTAACAGAGTGTGTATTGGCTATTGGAGACTGGCGATGCAACAGAGTGGGTATCATGTATCCCCCCGCTCTGCTCCCTGCAACATCCAGCGGTGTTTAACACTCTAAACTGAGTGGACCCCAGTGAATAGCTCTGTCTGTCTGCTGTGCCTAGTCAATACATGAATTAGGGTGAGAGAGAGAGAGAGAGAGAGAGAGAGAGAGAGAGAGGGGGGGGGGGGGGGTGTTGTGTGGGGTCTTTTCACTAAAGAGAGGGGAGAGAAAATGGTGTGAACAGGAGGGAAAGAAAGGGAGAGCAAGAGATAGAGATAGATATCTGAGAAAGAGTGTGTGTGTGTGTGTGTGTGCGTGTGTGTGTGTGAGAGAGAGAGAGAGAGAGAGAGAGAGAGAGAGAGAGGGAGATCATTAACACACTCTTCTTAAGTGCAAAGGGAACAAAGAGAGGATTCTTCAAGCTACTGCTTTCCCGTACCATGTAGGACCAGGTGGGCATACACTGTGTGTGTGGGTGGGTGTGTGCATGTGTGTGTGTGTGTGTGTGTGTGTGTGTGTGTGTGTGTGTGTGTGTGTGTGTGGTGGTGGGTGGGGGTCTGATTGGCACCTTGGCATGCTGAACTGCAGGTGTGTGGTACTGTTGCCACCGTTGTTGCCTAGCATTGCTAATAAAGAGCAAGTGAAACAGTTTCCATGTGGACACACACACACACACACACACACACACACACACACACACACACACACACACACACACAAATCCTCCTTAAGTTAAGTCAGTGTGAGGCATTGCTTTTATTTATGTCAACTCTCATCCGAGTTTCTGGAAAGGGTAGTTGGACGGCCTCCCCCCTCTGCATTGCCAGCTTCACTTTGACCACTGACTCATGTCCAGACATGCCCTCCCCCCTCTCTCCCCCCTCTCCCTCCCCCCCCTCTGTTTATTCACTCCTCCTCATCAAAGCTTTAAGCATCTCATCTCTCTTTTTCTCTGCAACCCTCCCTCTCTCTCTCTCTCAGCATCCAAGACCACAGTGTATGTTTCCAGCGTCTCTGTAGGCGTGTGTGTGTGTGTGTGTGTGTGTGTGTGTGTGTGTGTGTGTGTGTGTGTTGAGTGGAATGAGGTGGTGATGTAACGGTGTAATGACAGTGTGCAGGCAGGGTCATCCATGTGACCCTGGGAACCTGTCACTCCTCTGCTGATGAAAGAGACGGGGGGGAGACCTGGGAAAACTCATCCCCTTTATCAGACCAGGAACACACACAGAGACACGGAGATGCCCCCCACAACACACACATGAACACAACACACACATAAACACAACACACACATAAACACGCTCACACACTCTTATCAGGACTGGAACACTCCTCTTCACGATCACACACACACACAGTTTTCTCTATTACTTTATCAATCTCCCCATTTCACTAAGGAATCTCTCTTCCTGCACCCCATCACTCAAAACCTTCACACTGCAACACTTACCTCCCTCACTCGCCTGTCCACACTCAACCACACACACACATACACACACACACACACACACAGTTGCATGCATACACATTGTTAGAGCCATTTCTAGAAGCCTCTTATAATTTCCTATTTTGTAATTATTTCAATGTAAATAGTTTGGCAGCCTTTGGTGCTAAATGAAGTGCACAGCGGCACCTGACCTCGCATCGCAGGAACCTCCTTAATTAAGGCAGGTGTGCTGGAACTAGGATGGTGGAAGACGCCAGGAGATACCGTCTTCAACCGCATCGTATGTTTTGGTTATTTGTTTGGTTTAATCTCAGTTTCGTTTGGTGAATTTGTTTATTCCCCGCTGGTTTTTGATTTATTTTTAGTTTGTTTGGGTTTTTCTTTGACCTCGTTTTTGCTACGACCGTCAACCAAAGCAATTATCGTCCAAACCAACAACTCTCAGCACCCATTCAAACTCCCGGTACCGGACCAACCATTCCATCGTGGATCATCAAACAGTGAGTAACCAAGCAGTGAGTGACCAAACCAAGATAGCGCTGTTGATCATGTCATGGCGTCTGTGGGTTACCCATCACCCGTTATGATATCCCCCTAGGAGTGACAACATGGTTTGTATCCACTGTCTGAAGGCAGCACGTTCAGCCCGATGGCACGGTAACAACAGGGCACAACTTTTCAAAATAAAAGGCTGAAAACATGACCTCACAGCCAAACGCTCAGGGTTGAACATCAAAGTGTATGTTCCAGACTGGAAAGGAGCTCTTGTGGTTAAGTTCAGGGACCCTTGAAGGCCAGGCATCTAATTAAGCTCTTGCTTTGACAGGACTCTATTCTGGGTCTAGTCGGTTGAAGACAATATAAAGTGAAACTGGACAGGAAGCGGAATACAACTCGACTTCAAAGGACGACTAAAAAAACAGAAAAAAACAGCCCCAAACTGAGTGAGTTAAAAAGACACCTCACCGAGTTTGAGCCACCATCTCGGTCTGGGCCTCGGACAATAGCTGAGGTATGTTCACCGTTGGGAGCAGAGGTGGGAAAGAATGGGATTAAGGGATGGCGTAATGAGGAGGAGAGGAAAAGGGGGATGATGGCGGGAGAGCAGAAAGAAAAGCGCGTGACGAATGTCGAAACAAGTCCAGAGAATAACACCGCGGGGGGCGGCGGGAGGGAAGCACGGGTGATTCTTATGCGCATTACAAACCCCCTTCACACCCTACTGTTAAACTTCCAAGGCTCAATTCTACTGCATATGTGTGTGTGTGTGTGTGTGTGTGTGTGTGTGTGTGTGTGTGTGTGTGTGTGTAGCATAGATTTGAGGCGGCTTCCACCGAAGGCTCCCGATACCCTCCAAAGCCTTAACCATGCAGTTTCATTTACCCCCTATAGAGGAGCTGAGTATGTACTTTAAAGGCTGTATAGATGGAGAACTCAGAGGTAAGTGGGAGTATGTGTGTGTGTGTGTGTGTGTGTGTGTGTGTGTGTGTGTGTGTGAGTGTGTGTGTGTGTGTGTGAGTGGGGGGCTCTTCTACTGTGGGAACCAATCTTCTGAGGAATGTACCTGATCATTTCCTCTAACTCCTCTGTTAATGACAGGGAAAGTACCCGCTTAACACTGACGCAGACATGCAGAGTTTTGCACAGATACATAAAGTCAGGAAAGAGGACAAAATTTGACTCCAACTGTATTTTTTAAATAATTTATTCTATTATGCCTATATTTTTTGTGTATCAACCACAAATTCAATTCATTTCACTTCATTTGTTGAGTGAAGTTGAGTCAGTCCGTATGTCTGTATGTATTTGTGCCTGTCGGTCTAGTATCATGTTCGCCATCAGTTATGGTTTTCATTCCATCCCGGGTGTGATGACATCATAAGAAAAGGAAATACAGCGAACGGCTTCAGGAAGTGAAGGATCCGTCTCTTTCCTTAAAGGAAATGAGGTGAAATTGGCCATCGGGGCAAAAGCCGCGACATTTTGACCTGAGAGGCTGAACCCGCTCACACACACACACACTCCGTTTATTTTCCCAGCACGCTCATATTGTTGACGTGGTAACGCATCCCTCTGAACTACATGGGAGTCCTGCACATGCAACACACACACACACACACACACACACGACCACCATACCCCTCCCATCCATGCCCCCTTGTCCTTGCAGACTGCTGACCAAGTCCCTGAGTTCTCTTCTTCTTTTCCGACCCCACCATAAGAGGAAGCCAGGGATTAGCGGGGATTATGCCCTAGTGTCTCCATAGAGATTTACTAGGGCTCAGCGGGGGGGGGGGGGGGGGGGGGGGGGGGGGGGGGGGTGTCTAGGCAACAGTAGCCGTGACAATGACTTTGGTTGGGGGAAGAGGGGAAGTTGAATGGCATGGATGCTCTAGAAGGAAAAGACACACTTACTCATTGCCCTGCACTTTAACCACTCATCCATCTATCCATCTATCTATCTATCCATCTATCCATCCATCTATCTATCTATCTATCTATCCATCCATCCATCCATCTATCTATCTATCTATCTATCCATCCATCCATCCATCCATCTATCTATCTATCTATCTATCTATCTACCATCCATCCATCTATCTATCTATCTATCTATCTATCTATCTACCATCCATCCAT
>JAXDDW010000001.1:20705000-20710000 GCA_034670385.1 Hoplostethus mediterraneus
TCTTTGTTTTGACTGTGTGTGTGTGTGTGTGTGTGTGTGTGTGTGTGTGTGTGTATGTGTGTGTGTTGTGTGTGCGCGTCTGTGTAGATTTGCGGTTTGGCCAATAGATGGCGTCAGAGCACAAGACTGAGCTTGACCCTTCCGCCCAACCCTACATGCATCTCACACACACACGCACGCACGCACGGCACGCACGCACGCACGCACACACACACACACACACACACACGCACGCACACACACACACACAGGGTTCAATCAGCTTAGCTGGCTTCATCTCCGGTGGGACAGGGCCGTGACGAGGTCTATTGAGTTACACCTAATTAGAACGGCGTAAGCGTCGATGCGGTCAGATAACCATCAGATAATGACCTCAGCGTTTGACCGCAGCCACACGTTTAGCGGCAGGCGTGAGCCAAAAGCAACTACTGATGACATCACAGATGATCCCAGGCATCAATAAGAGATGATACGTCTTTGTTTGAACCTTCCCCTTTCTGTTCCCTGTGCGGTGCTGGATTCACACGAAGCGCAAGAGGCTCACTTCTGCTTCTCTAGAGAGCAGACGAGACAAAGGCTTTCGAAATCAAAACACTTGAACCAGCAGGCATTGGTGTGTGTGTGTGTGTGTGTGTGTGTGTGTGCGCTGCGTGTGTGTGTCTCCTGCTCCGAAGCGAATGTTTTCATAATTCAAGCGGTTAGTGCAGCAAACCAGGTCGTCTCAGAGCGTAACCATGGAAACGGTGCGTTTACTAACGGGAGGTTGCCGACGGTTGGAGCTCTTCCATCCGGAAACAAAAGTGTCTGCGCCCAGCAGGGCAGAAAACAAACCGTACACACTCATGCAATCGCCGACACGTGTCTGTGTGTACGCTCAGCCCATTATCACCACGACGACAACAACGGTGGCCATCAGCACCGACCGTCTGGCCCCTCTGAGGTTCACAAACCCAGGTAGACTTTACATATCATATAGTCACACACACATTTAGACGACAATATTTGTGACTATTTTATATTTCCTGACCCTTAATCCTAAAGATAACCATGACCAGTACATATCCTAATCCTATCCAATAAGTGCCCCACAACACAAATGATCCCAGTGGGAGTTTGATAGGGTTGTTGATCAATACCAACGTCTCAGTTGTTACTTTGCCAGGTGCTTTCTGGCTTTTAAAACTTTGTACTCTCTGTTTGGGAACAAAAACTCCCCACCCATTGGAATTTCAAGACCCTCCCAATCCTCTCCCCCCTCGCCCCACCTTCTCCCCTCGCATTTTCAGCTGCTCGGTGATGGAGGACGGTGCTACACAAGACATTTCAGCTATATGAATAAGCCTCGTTCTCCAGCCAAGAAAGCAAATGACAAAGCATTCACATTATTTCAGCATTTTGCATCATGATGTGTTTCCTCTCCATGAGGCATTTCAGCTCACTAGTCTGCTGTGAAAATGTGACTTTATAGTTTGTGTTAATCACAGGAGTCCTGGGCAGCTGTTCCAGAGACTTGACGATAAAGGTCACAGATTACTGAATGCCCCTTTAACCTTTAGCCTAAACTTAACCTCAGCCCGGCCCCCCAAAATTGCCCCAGTTTTCATTTCTTATGTCCACAACTTAGACTGGACCACACCTCACTGCTGTTATAACTACTCTCTCTCTCACACACACACACATGCAGGGGAGTGACCTCCTCGTGGTCCTCCTCCCAGGCGCTTCCTGGTGAGAATGACGTGAGAGTGTGTGTGTGTGTGTGTGTGTGTGTGTGTGTGTGTGAGAGAGTGTGTGGGGGACACCGGGAGGGTTTGGGTCCAGATGTAGGTAAGACTCATCAGAGAAGGAGAGGCCCAGGCGAAGGGCAGGAAATGGATAACTGACATACGGGGATCCTGACTCAGTGTGTGTGTGTGTGTGTGTGTGTGTGTGTGTATGGTGTGCATGTCAGACAGGTCATGGTACAGTCATGGTAAACTTCACTTCATATGCGAATGTGAGTCATGCCTGTATAACTCATGTGAATCACAGTGAGACTAATCGTGAGTCAAGTCCAGCACATTCATATTTTTCATGATCAAACTATCAGCAACACATTTCCTCACCACTGAACAGAACAAAGAGACGGCAGAGTCCAAACAAACAAAGAACGGACGTGTGTTTGTAATCCATAATGCATGTGGGGGAATCCTATGTATGATATATAGTGGGGATGAGATATGGGAGAGCAGCGTGACCTCTCTATGAGATGGGAAGTGCATGTATGTATAATGGATGAGGCTGTGTAATAAATGATGAGATGAAGGAGAGTTATCCAGCATGACGCTCCTCTGAGTTGACATGGGGAGAGGAAGGAGGTAACAGCAGCACTAGCCTGCCCTCTAGTGGTGAGCACTAGGCACTAGGCAACTCTGCATGCTGGTGTCTGAGCTCTTGTTTATTGGCTCTTGTTTATTTGGTTCACTTATTTGTCTCATTTGTTTAAGAAAAGTAGGTTGCTAACTTATTGCACTCTTACCTTAACACTAGTTCTGCTCTTAGTTGCTTGTTTAGGAAGGAAATGCACTTATGATTTCTGGTGACTAGTAGTTCTCTACCTACCTATGTTGAATGCACTTATTGTAAGTTGCTTTGGATAAAAGCGTCTGCTAAATGACTGTAATGTAATGTAATGTGATGTAATGGCTCCAAATGGCAGCATGAGGTAACAAAACTTTAACACCCAGAAAGAATGAGACATGATTAAACTGCAAACAACACGCTCATGTTCACCAACCTGGACGGTTTATCATTCTCATTCTTTACACCAAAGGATACCAAAGGGATGAGAGAGGTGGAAGATGTAACGTTGGGAGAGTCCAGCTGGTTATTGTTTGTATTTTGCTCTTAAGTTTCAATTCGTTACTTCCTGTGGGCAGAGAAGTCTCCATACCCAACAGCAGAATTAGGGGGGATGGGATGCTTTGAGGCTGATTGATATCGGCTGATAAGATCGGTGTAGTTTTACATAAACATTTTGCCTAGTGCAGCTTTAATAACCATACGATGTCCTGATACAACATTGACATCATGATTTGATCCTAAGTAGATTTTTCTTTTCTCTCTGTGTCTATTTCACTGTTTGTCTCGCTGTCTATCTGCCTTCCTGTCCATTTTACTGTCTGTCTGTCACTCTGTCTGTCTGTCTGTCTGTGTGTTTTTCTTATAACCAACCAGCATTGCCTTTTGTTTTGCCTCCTTGCAAAAAGGACAATATAAACCTACAGAACCCCCTAAGTGGAGGCCATGACCAGACACCACAACACTACAGGGACCTGGACTCTTTTAGTGGTAACCATGGAGATGTCATGGCTATGGCCAGCAATGGGATTTTTTTTTTAGTTGGGTAAGACAAGCTCAGGCACAAGGGACACACACACACACACACACACACACACACACACACACACACACACACACACATATGTGTCTGCCAGAATCACAGTTTACTCTGAGATAATGTGTTTTTATTCGTGTTGCTCAAGATTGGTCAGTGTAACGTGATGCTGTGTGTGTGTGTGTGTGTGTGTGTGTGTGTGTGTGTGTGTGTGTGTGTGTGTGTGTGTGTATGAACTCCAGTAGTTGTGTCATACACCCTCATGTTGGAGGGCTGAGAGCTCCAACACCAACAAGCACCAGCGAACACAAAACTTAGATCACTAGTTAATACAGCGTCTCACTCCACGCTCGTTTTCTTGCATCTGTGAATTGATGGGAAACTGTTGTCGTTCTTCTTGATGGGTTCATCATGTCACAGCATAATGTGTTGTCTCCTTGAGATAGAGCAACAGAGGCTCCGGGAGCCCAAGAACAATGTGGAGAGCAACAATGGCTACCAGTGTGCTCACTCCTATGACCTGACAACACATTTTCACAAGCACACAATACACAATCTTTGTGGGCCATCTTAGTATCACTGGAGGGATGCAAACAGACACACACACACACACACACGCACACGCACACGCACACACACACATTAACAGGATGGGGATTATTCCATTGTAGTCCTTTATGTAGCAGAGAACAAGTGAAGGTGAGAGACAGCAGCAGCCCTGCCTGGTAATCCTCTCAGTCTTATTTGCTGCAGACACCTGGAGACCTGGAGCCAGCTGCTATGTGTGAATTGAATGGGAAGATGTGTATGCATGCGTGTGATGTGAGAGATGATATTTTCGAGTATGTAACAAAGACGTACAATCATTCAGGCGACACTTTATAAGAGGGAACAACGATAATGCGCCAGTTCCGCTAAATGTATGAGTCCGTTTTCTGAAATCATCTCAGCTCTAACACCAGTTTACCCTCAGAGCTCTCAGGACGCGGACACAGAGCTAGCTCAAAACAAATCTGATCATCCAGCTTTAGTTTGGCAACATCTGCACCCGGCTCTGCCAGGGGGGCTCTGGTGAGCCAACTCTGCAAGGGGTCCTCCACCTGGAAGCCTGCCAGCTTTGCCAGGAGGCTCACAGCTGAATATGACAGGACCGTCTCTGCAAAGGGGAGGGGGCAATGGCGGTGACATCATTCCCTGGCTAGAGCCAACTGCACCAGGGGGCCTACAGCTGCCAGTGTCGGTGCAGTCAGGGGGCCCTGTGATTCATTACAGAGGGCTTGATCAAGGCTTTGTTATGCTGGTAAACCACTAACTGCCGTCCTGACTGCGGTTGCAGCGTTGTAACTGTTGACAGGTGGCAGGGTCCACCCCACCAGGAACGCTAACATCATTCATTAGGCACAAGCTTCCTGCTTCTTGCACATTATATGAGCAGTTAAAGTCGACCTTCATGTGGTCACGATGCGGCCTGAAAGTATTCTTGATGCTACTAGTTAGTCGATGAAGCAGGAGCAAAAATTCAACTTACCCATTCCCCAGATCATCGATATCTTCATCATCGTTATCTTCATCGTCCTCGTTTGGGCTCTTCCCGCCCAGGTCACTGTCGCTAAGGTAACCCCCCTTC
>JAXDDW010000001.1:20715000-20720000 GCA_034670385.1 Hoplostethus mediterraneus
TTTTTGATGATCTGTACATATATACAGGTCCAACAGGAACAAAGAGCCCTTCAAAGATGCAGACGCACACCAACTCTCTCACACACACACACACACACACACACACACACACACACGCAATCAGACAAACACACACACACACACACACACTTACAGGTTTTAATTGGCCGACTTTAATTACCCTAAACATGAGCTTTGTTTAACATCAGCGTCCAATTGATTAGATACAGTCTGTGTGATCGTGTATGTGCCTGTGTGTGTGTGTGTGTGTGTGTGTGTGTGTGTGTTAAAAGACTTCCTGTCTCTCTGGCCCTGGTGGTCCCAGCTGGCACAAGAAGGGTGGGAGGGGGGTGTGAGGGGGTGTAGGGGGAATTAGGGATGCAAATATTCCTGTCAGCCACGGCAGCTCCCCAGAGGCGCAGATGAATTACACTGAGCTGGTTTGAATCCAGAGTGTATGTGTGTGTGTGTGTGTGTGTGCGTGCGTGTGTCCGTGTGTGCGTGCGCGCGTGTCGGGAGGGTATCCTACACCTGCCTCTCCTCGATGCTCTCGTGAACACACACTCCATCTCTGAAGAGGCTGTGAAATCAAGGAAGCCTTCATTCATGACCCACTCAGACTCTTGAAATGAGAGTCAGCAAGCTAGAGAGTGTGTGTGCGCGTGCATGTGTGTGTGTGTGTGTGTGTGTGTGTGTGTGTGTGTGTGTGTGTGTGTGATGCAAGTCTGCAGAAAGACAGACTTCAAAGCAGCTATACAGCCACCAAGGAAATAGAAAGTTAGGGGGGTTAAAGGAGAAAAGCAAGAGGGCATTTTTGCTTGCTACACCACAACAAGAATACAGATGGCAAGGCAGCATAAATCTACAAAGACTACAAAGAAAAGCACTGTCTCTTTCTCTCTTTATATATGTGTGTGTGTGTGTGTGTGTGTGTGGTCAGGTCACAAGCCCATAAAGCAGAATAGCTGGCCTTTGCATCAGCAGCAAAATAGAGAAGCTTGTTTTTGAAACCTCCATGTTGTTGTGATGTGAAGGGTGACGCAGCGCATGAGCTGTAAATCTACAATTCCTATTCTCACATGTGACAATAATATATATATATAAATGTGGATGTGCTCATCTTTTAACAGCGAGGATCCACTAAGGCCTGGACTCTTGTTATGTGGGATAGTGTGGGCAACAGACACATTAGCTAGAGAGAGAAACTGCTGCCTGCTGTTCGTCTCTCTTCTCCATTAGGAAGAAAGAAACCAAACCAAAGATTCATTAATGGATCTGTCCTTCAGGACTAGGGTGTGTGTGTGTGTGTGTGCATGTGTGTGTGTGTGCATGCATATGGACACCAGGTCTTTCTTTGATGTGTTTCTGTGTATTTATAGTGTCAATGTTACAGTAGGGGGTGGGCGATAATTGTGTTTATAGTAGTAATCACAATTTTAATGATGTAATCGTGACAAATTTTCAAAATTTCGATTGTTATTTAGGCGACAAGAACAAGGAACATCTAGAAGCGCCAGTTAGCAAAGCAACCAATGTGAGTGTGTGTGTGTGTGTGTGTGTGTGTGTGTGCGCGCGCATCAGACGTAACATCACTTTCCCGTGAATGAATGGGCCAAATACTTTCCCCAATACTGCGTTCATGAACTGTCCCCTTCAAAAATACTACGTGGTATTCAGTCACGTCCCTCCGCCCCGTCCAGTAACGCCGTGTTCAGACAGGTTTGGACCGGTCGTTATTTTGCGAACCGCGAGCGAATGTGTCAAGCCGGGCAGGAAGTCAGACACAGGAACGGCGTACAGCATCCGGTCAATTTCAAAATAAAACAAATTTCAAAATAAAACAAAACAAATAAAATAATCGTTCATTCATCGTAATCGAGGTAAAAATTTGAAATAATCGCGATATCGATTTTTAGTCATATCGCCCACCCCTATGTTACAGTATGCAATTACATGTGTTCATGCGTGTGCATCTGTCCAATGTGCGTGTGAGCGAGTACTTCACCGGGGTGTAAGAATGAGCGGTTTGAGTAATGGCTCCCGTTTCTATTCTTTCCTTCCTTCCCTCCGGAGTTCATTTGTCCCTGTCCTATTCACGTGTGCAGACATATGTTAGTGTCCTCGGGCTACAGTACCCTTATCACAAGATAGATAGAGTCTGGGTGAGCATCGCCAGTACACCATAACAGGACTGTACTACCTCTAGTGCTCTCTGTGGTCGACTTTAAAATGGTCATGAGCTTCCAAAATGGTTATTTGTCTGCTGTGAAGACAATCATTACAGCATTCCTGGCAAGTGACATACAAGAAATCACACAAACAGGAAGCTAGTACGACTATGGTTATTGTTTTTGCATCAATCTTTATCTAATTTTGTTTTGAACAATATTTTAGTGGCATTTTGGGTTTATTAAAGAATGCACAGTGAAGAACGACGGAAAAGATGAGAGGAAAGGTACAGCGTGTGACAACCCAGCACACATACGTGAGTTAGATTCACACCCATCACACTCTGAGTGCAAGTGAACCTGCTGAAAGATACCTAGTTATTTCTTATTCCTCGTCCTCCTCCGACACTAATCCCTTATTCGATATGAGCAATTTCATCGTCCTCGTGCTCCCTGTCCTCTTCCTCTTCTCTCTCTCTCAGTTTCTCCCTCTGCTCTGTGTCTCCATCTCCATCACAGCCTAGCATCACAGCCCTCTACTGACCTTAGACTGTTTGCAAAACAGGAAGCATTACAACATACAGCCATTCCTGCACATCTGGACGGGCCGGACACACACACACACGCGCAAATGCAGACGGATGTGCAAACATGCACCGATACACACACACAAAAATACAGACACACACACACACAAATACAGACACACACACACTAGAGTATATCTGCCTCCCCAGGATGTTGCAACAGGATATTAGAGCCCTTGAAGTATCATATCTGATATGTGACATGGATGCCTAACAAGCTAACAGAGGACAATTTTGTGGTGAAGTGTTGAAATCTTGTATAACAGCTGTTGTTTCAAATTGTGCAAGCAATGCAGTCATCTTCCCATGACAGCATGATTAGTGTGTGTGTGTGTGTGTGTGTGTGCGTGTTTGTCTATGTGTGTGTTCTAGACACTGTTGGGCGGTTACAAGTTACAATGTCATTTTCACTGATAATATATCAGCTGCTAATGAAAACATAAATCATTACAAGGTGACTTTGGTGTCACGAGGTGTCACAGCTGTGGGCATTTTTGTAAGGACAACTATCAGTGCAGGCTCAAAACATGTCAACTGCTTGTGAATGGTTATGGTTTCAGTATTTTTCATGACTGGGTCGGAGTCATGCTGTCGCCCAGGGCTTTGCTGGGAAGCTGACGGACTTGTTATGGTCACCCGTTACACAAGAAAATTTATAAAGAGATTGTGTCATTCATTTTGATTTCGCCAAGCCTGTGGTTCCCATTTTTCGTTGTTAACAGCCTATGCTGCAGAAAGAAACTACTCCTTTTAGCTGCACTGTTATTGAAGTGACCATTCACACAGGAGCGCACAAAAAAGGCAATAAGTAAAGCAATATTACTTTTAAAATGAGAAACGGGCAACGAGTTAAATATAAGGTTTATTGAGTAACGAGTCCAACACTGGTTCTTGTCTATGGAGGCAGCTGACTGAGAGAGATAGGGGGAAACCCAACACACAAACAGCCTCAGAAACACACACTGATAAACACGTGGACTCACACAGATGCATGGAGATAGAGCGAGGGAGGGAAGGCCATCACAAGAATCCCCTGCAGCATTTAGTACACAGTTAAGACCGACCAACTTTTGAATCTAATCCTCTCAGCCCAGATCTCCTTACCTCGAAACCCGGCTCTGCAAATCGACCCACACACAAGTGATGGGATCAGAACTTGCCTGTACAAGGCTATCTGCTTAGGAAAGGGACCATATCTGCTTAACCGCCGCAGCCCTATCTGCTTAGAAGTCACAGCGCTATCCGCTTAGAGGAGAAGACGAGGAAGCTTGAAGTGAATAGAGAGGAGTTTACTTTCTCAGAGTCTTAAGGTCACGGCCTCACCGGCACAACACCAAAAGAACATCTGGCCCTCGCCTTCCTGATGAGGCTTCAACACTGAGAGAGAGGGATGTGTGTGTGTGTGTGTATTCATCAGCGCTGGATGAGATGAAGCATGAATATGTGAGGTGCTCTGAGACTAAAGACCGATTTATCTTTCCGCATCTGCAAGACTGCGTACATTCACAGGTGGCAACATACTAGCACGTAGCGTTATATGGAGGGTTAGATGTGACAATATTAAATAAATAAATCATTAAATAAATCATTAAATGTGGAAATAATTAAATAAATCATTAAATATGGAAAAAAAAAAAATACACGTGGAAATGAACAATTACATATATTATATTCCCCATTTGAATGAATTAATTGTTCATATATTTCCCCCTTTCATTTCCCCCTTTCGCTCCTCAAACTGCTCCATCGCTGTTCTCCGTTTGTTTTAGTTCCCGCCGACGCCACCGGCTCTTACTCCCCCGCTCAGCCAATCAGCGTTTGTTTGACGCACGCGACCGCAGCTACACGTGGCGTGTCAGTAACCCATCTGCGGGCTCAGCTTACCCATAAAACCTTTCTCTACGCGACAGGCATTTACGTGTATCTACACACACAAAAAATGTAATTATCACCTGGATGAAAATGCCATCAACACTTCAGACAGTGTGTGTGAGTGTGTGTGTGTGTGTTTGTGTGTGTGTGTGTGGCTCGTTTAGCAGTTGTACGCTGTGCTTCAAAACATTCAGCTTGAATCTAAATCAGCTCCAATCTAAATACAGACCGGGTCACACACACACACACACTCACCCACGCACACACACATGGACACACACACTAAATAAACCCAACGCTGAGCCAAGGCAGACCATAATGTGTGGCAATGTTTGGGTGTATTCGTGTGTGAGAGAGTTTTTTCCTGTGTTTT
>JAXDDW010000001.1:20735000-20845000 GCA_034670385.1 Hoplostethus mediterraneus
GCCACAATCTGAAATCCCTCAAACCAATGACCTTATTGTGTTCCTCTTTCCTCTCTCTCTCTCTCCCTCCCTCTCTCTCTCTCCCTCCCACCTTGCCTTCCTGCCTGCTTCCCCGTTTCCCTCCCTTCCTCTTCTCCCTAAATTACAGTTATTACAGTGTCAGCCCTCCCTCCATGTAAAAGCAGCTTCAGAGGAGTCTCAGGCAGTTTAGCTCTGTTTCTAACGCCTGCTAGGGACCAATTACAAGGCCACAAACACAGGCCCAGGACAGCCCGGGGCCTTTAAAGACCGGGGTGAGTCCGTCTTGAGCTCCCATCCCCCACCGCCACCAGCTGGGTGACACCTCCAGCAGCTTCAGGAATAGGATTTAATGTACAACCGGGTCTATTCTGGTTGCTGCTCCACTGAAGTTGCTGGAAAGACGGAAGAAGGAAAAAGTACAGTACAGAAAACCCAAGACCGACACATATACAGTACATATACATATATATATATATATACAGTGGTGGCCAAAATTATTAGAACACTTGGCATACATTTAAGAGGTTTCAGTTGTTTTTGTTCAATTGGCCATTTAAATACCCATAAAACGAATGAAATATATACAAAGTCATCATGATGCTCTATAAACCATAGAATAGAGCCATCATAAGGAGATTTACGTCATTTTCCTTACAAAAAACAAGCTAGGCCTATTTCACTGTCAATGTCACACAATCATGTTCCTTCACAGAAGAAGCCAAATTACTTGTGTAATCATTGTCAGGTGTGATGGTGGTTAAATTGATCAAGAGTCTTAGGACACAGCTGTGTGATTCTTTTGAAATGCTGCAAAAGGACATACCAAATATTAAAGTTCAAAGTGGATAAAAACAGTAGGACTCACTTCATCTGATATTTGTTGTGCTCAGAGCAACCATCTGCATGTTTCATGAACATTATGAAATGAAATCATGTTTTGGAGGCAAGAAAAGGTCAATATTTTCAGATCTGTCAGGTGTTCTAACAATTTTGGCCACCACTGTATTTGTATATTTGTATACTGTAATACTGTAAATATTGTGTTTTTTTTTTAATTGTATTTATTTATATATTTTTTATGTAAATAGTGTGAACCTGTTATTTTGCCCTTTGCACATTTCTGTTGAGCACTGCCACTTTTTTCATTTCACTGCACACCCCATGTGTGTATGTGACAAATAAACCTCTTGAATCTTGAATATTTATACACATACCTACACACACACACACACACACTCACTCACACACACGTAAACATATTCCCTCATTCCCTTTTCTACAGGTCTTTGCAGCACCACAGTTCCCGAGGAGCCCATATTGAATATGTTCATACATACGCTGCTATACTGGATCTGCGGTGTGAACAGTGTGAACAAAAATAAACACCCATCCTCACTTTTAATCTCAACTGTAACTTGTGCTCCTTTTTCATGGTTGCCCGTCGTGTTATTTTTAGGAGCGAGCACGCACACACACACACACACACACACACACACACACACACACACACACAGCTTGAAGGTATGTAGTCAGGACAGAGCCCACCTAGAGAGGGAGAGCTGAATATAACATTCGCTTTTGAAGTCTAGTTTCTACTGAGCGACAGAGGAAAAGAAGGTGTGTGAAAGAGAGAAAGTGAGGGAGATGCAAAGGAATAGAATAGAATAGAATAGAATAGAATAATCTTAGGTATCCTATGCATGAATAAGCATGAATCTGTGACTGTGATTCTATATGTATTCTATTGTGGGAGGAAGAAGCATCCAGGGGCATCTGCTTGGTTCGTGTGACCAAACTGGTCTACTGTTCACGTTGTAAGTTAAGTAGTTAAGCACACTAACTAGGCAGCTGATCCAACTGACACCACATCAAGTATGATTCACTAAGCCACTGATAAGTCATATCTCTGAACCACCTCCACATCCCTGGAGTCAGAGAGACCACGACCACGCATCACTACTGCTGTGGGTTTGGGTCAAACCATTACTCAAGCGGCACGGGGGGGGGGGGTCGTGCTGGGTTGTGGGTTTCAGGTCAGTGAAGTTGCTAAGAGTGAGAGGGAGGGAGGAGGGAGGGAGGGAAAGAGAGAGGGAGGAAGGGTTCAAACTCCCTGACAGCTCTTCTCTCTTCTATCACTCCATTACTGACCCACATCACTGCTGTCCTCCTCCTTCATCTTAGCATCCTGAGCCCATCTTCCTCATCCATCCATCCATTCCTCTCAGAACCACTGTAGTCAGCAGAGCCTCAGGCATGCGCACACACACACACACACACACACACACACACACACACAATTAGGCCAGTTCAGACATGGCTCCCCAGGACTGAATGGGAGCGTGACAAACATACATTTGGACAGAGAGTGGTTGTGCCTTAGTCTTCACTGAGTCTATTCAGGTTCCACAATGAGACCCAGAGGTCAGCTGCTGGCACATCCTGTCTGACGCCAGCCGTGACACGGTGGCGGTGAACGGGTCTGGCTGCAGGATGTGGCGTCCCATACCTGCCAACACAGCTGCCGGGCCTCTACGTGCTCCCGTCATCACGGGGCAGACAGAATGAACTACTAGGTTTGGTCAGCCGAGGAGGCATGAGTCTGAGTCTTACCTGAAAGAGAGAGGGATATATATAGAGAGAGGGAGTGTGTGTGTGTGTGTGTGTGTGTGTGTGTGTGTCTAACCTGATGTTAGGTCATCACAGCAGACCTCTATGGACCCAGAAGAACAGTCACTCAGGTCCTCCACCGACACATCACTGTCCTGTATCTGCAGCCTGTCAACACACCAAGCAAGCATCAGGAGAATGAGCCAGATCATCCAATCATTAATACTCAAAACAGCACGATGAATCATAATGCCATCTTAAAAATTAATAAATAAGTTTAATAAGTGACATTCTTGTCTCATAATTGTGCATCATATATCACCAATCAAGGGGAAATGTTCTGCTGAGATTGATTCATTGTTCTTTGATTGATTTATTCAATTAAAACTCCCCCTCAGACTAACACTGTCACATTGTCTTGTCACTTATAAATTAGATACCAGATTCACTCTCTTTCCTGTTCCACTTCCCCAAGAGAAAGGGTGTGTGTGTGTGTGTGTGTGTGTGTGTGTGTGTGTGTGTGTGTGTTAGTAAAGAAGAGAAGAAAGAACAACAGTACACTTGACAGCATAGAGGCTGTCAAGAGAACACTTTATTAATCGACTCCGCTCCAGAAAACAGCAAGTGTGTGTGTGTGTGTGTGCGCCCACGTGTGTGTGTGTGTGTGTGTGTGTGTGTGTGTGTGTGTGTGTGTGTGTGTGCGCGCGCGTGTGTGTGTGTGTGTGTGTGTGTGTGTGGATGCACAAACATGCATTGCTGGAAGTGATGCAGATGAATTAGACTGAAATGGCCAAAACAGGCCTCCAGGGCTGGTCCTTAGTATCCAGAGTGAGTGAAACATAGAGAGGGGGGGGTGGAAAGAGAGAGAGAGAGAGAGAGAGAGACAGAGAGAGAGAGAGAGAGAGAGATCCTGATACAATGAGAGCAGGAAGACCTTACAAGGAAGTAAATGAATGAGGGTTGAGAATGGAAAATGTTTTGAGAGGTCAAAAATCGTCCATAACACCATAATTTCATGTGTGTGTGTGTGTGTGTGTGTGTGTGTGTGTGTGTGTGTGTGTGTGTGTGTGTGTGCATGTGCGTGTGCATGTGCGTGTGCGTGTGCGTGTGCGTGTGCGTGTGTGTGTGTGTGTGTGTGTGTGTGTGTGTGTGCTGAGCACTCACCTGTACCTGAAAGGAGCCACAGTAGCCATGTTGACTCTGGGTGTCTGTCTCTCTGTGGACGCAACCTCATTTTGTTGGCCAGGAACTTGGATATTGCCGGTCACCTTGGTGATAACAGGCATGTCCAGTATGAGAGGTGGGAGGGGGCCGGGAGAGGAGGCGGGACTAATGTCCTCAGATGTCCCCATCTCCTCATCTGATTGGCTAGTGGAGTCACTGCGACCCCTGGTGGTGTGGTCCTGGGTGGGGGCAGTTTGAACGGGAGAGGGGCAAACGTTATCGTTGTTCAACATGGCCGACTGGACCGGGCGGTCCTCCGGGGTTGTTCCTGGAGGCTCATCCTCCTCATCCTCCTCCTCTCTTTCCCCCAGGACCTTGCTCCTCTCTTGGGCCACCGTGTTGGAGTTGTCCCCTCTCCTGTACTGGAGCGGTGGTCGGAGGTTGCTGGCGGCTCCCCACGCCTGGTTCCTATTGGCGTAGGCGTTCCTGTTGCGGTTGCCGTTGTGCGGATTGTGCGCGGGGATCACACTGGATCTACCCAGATCCGGCGTGTCTCCTGAGCGCGCTCCCTGCTCCCTGCGCTGGGTCAGCGGGCTGCCGTAGGCCGAGCGCGAAGCCTGGGGCGCGGCGAGAGCTCCCACCTGCTGGAGGAGCTGGTTCCTCAGGGCGGCGTCCCTCAGCAGGTCCCTGGAGGAAGGCTCCGCGGCGCCGGAGCTCCGGGAGGACAGCGAGGGGGAGTGCGCGGGCGTGCGCGTGGGAGTGTGCGTGGGTGTGTGTTTAGGGGTGTGCGCGGTGGGTCGGGGCAGGCCGCTAGCCTGGCGGCGGGCATCGACTTTGGGGGAGGAGGGCAACAGGCTGCGCGGGAGGGGGATTCCCGACGTGGGTGGAGCCCGGGGGGCCGACTTCACGTTGACGCCCCCACTCATGACTGCACTGACCTAAAGAGAGAGAGAGAGAGAGAGAGAGAGAGAGAGAGAGTGAGTGCTTTTGCTCGCTGTGATGTGCATTACGAGTCGTTTGAGTATGAGTGCGATGAGCGTGTGAGTCGATTCCTCCTCTTAAAAAGGCTGAAAACAGGAGTGAGTCGTTAATTCCCAAACATTCAGGCTGCAAAAGCCCCAGAAAAAGGGCCGTTTGTTCGTCTGTTTAAGGGTGAAACGTCCCGCGGGAACAGAAGGGATCCTGTTTGATTCCATCAGGTAACCCAGAACTCGCTGATCCTCGCAGAAAGCTAACCGGCTAAAGATGCATGGCGTGTGAGTCACGGAACGCAACCCGGCACATATGACAAACTGAGTCATGGTAAACCACGAGTTGAGCTTATTTTCAGCGAGGCGTGGAGTGTCTGTGCAATGCAATTTGCCTCCTAGGTCCATACACAAAGACAGCTTCACACACACATGCTATGAGCAGTGTTTGGAGCCATATTTGTCCCAAACTTCTTCACATATGTATACACACACACACACACACACACACACACACACACACACACACACAGACCCTGACTCTCTTCAGCGAAAGTTTGGGATGATCCTCACCTGCTCTGCTTGAGTCCAAATATCAACTGTCTCTCTCCTAAGCTCTTGTCTGTCTCCTCCTATAAGCTCAGGAGTGTTTCCCGCTCTCCTGTTCGCCACCAACTGCAGGCTGTGTTGGTTGACTGAAACATTTAATGTAATATCATACAATTTAACGACCTCGTGCTGCTGTGCTGGAGGGAAGAAGGGAGGGAAGGAGGGAGGGAGGGAGGGAGGGAGGGAGGGAGGGAGGGAGGGAAGGAAGGAGGGGGGAAAAAAGGGAAAGAAACAAACAAGTGGAGGACGAGAAGGATCACAGCATCTGGGAGGGGAGCAAATAAATTGATTTGCTCTGTAAACACAGCTCACGTAAACACAGCTGTAGGACGCGTACACACCGTCTCCAAACCGAAGATTTTGATGTATAATATCTTCAACATACATTAGACGTTGGACTGATAAAAATAGATGAACGTAGAAACTTCTCTTCTCCACAGATTTGCAACAACACAAATAGGTGATGCTGGTACATCTAAAACCTCCTCTTCAGTCTGTCTGACAAAGTTTCAGTTTTTTTTTAATCAATGGATCAATAGTGAAGCCGGTCAACAGCTGCTCTGCTCTCTGTCACCAAGCACACACACACACACACACACACACACACACACACCGTTTTAATGCTTAAATAGTCAAACGTTGTACTGCCAGCCAGGAGACTTCTTGGGGAGCCGTCTTTAGTAAAGCAGAGATTTGTCAAATTAAAGCTGTCAAAGTCATGAGGATAAAATGCCGGATTATTTGAAAGCGCATCTAATCGCCATTTTGCGCAGTGAAATCAGAATCCACTCAGACACGTGTATATTACCAGAGATCAGAGCAAAGGCTTTCAGAAGGCCTGGAGCAGGAAGTGGTTCACTGCCTCATCTCAAAAGACTCAAACCTGTTAACTACCTATCATGAATATGAATATGACTACTACTACTATAGTATCCTGTCGAGCCGAGAGGGCCAGGCATGTCTCGGTGCTCCATCATGGTTGACCCAGCCGTAGTGAGGACATCATTTAGAGGCGTTGGTTCCAGCACCAGGTAAACAGAGACGGATGTGATCATCTATCACCCTCTATCCTCGTCTTCCATTTCTATCCTCCCTCCCCCTCACCCCCCCACATCTCTCTCTCTCTTGGGAGGACGGGTGGCAGACTGCACTAATAAGCATCAAAATTTCTGCCCTGTCTGATACGATTCCTGCTAGGACGTCCGGGAGCACAGGTGTGGTCTGGCTCTGTGTCTATCTGTATGGAAATTGTGCATTCCCTCGGGATACACTGGGGGCATACCAGTACTACTGCAGACCCTTAACCCATGAGGTCAGACAGCGGCTCAGCTGGTAGCGTGTGTGTGTGTGTGTGTGTGTGTGTGTGTGTGTGTGTGTGTGTGACAGAATGAGAAAGAGAAAAAAAACAAAAAGACATTTGTACTGATTGAAACCAGCAGCTTTAAGTGGACGGAAAGCGAAGGCCCAAATAACCTCAGACTGTGTTTCAGAGCATGAGCTAGCTACACGTGTGTGATGTGTCCTCTGAGGGTTCAGAGAGGCTGCTCATTTGTGTCATGTGTTCAGACTCTGCACAAGCTTCAAAGAAGGCACTGTATCATTCTATTACATAAGCACCTCATACAATTGTCTCATCCTTTGGCCTGGCTAATTTGTTTGAAGACAAATACGGCTTAAGTCGTTCGCAGTTTCAGGAAGAGTTATTTGAAGTTTTAGCGGATGAACTAAAGTGTGGCTAATCAGATGTTACGACTCAGACAGGACGGGTTCTTGGCTGAACAGCCCGGGTTTGTCACAAGACCGGCCTTAAGACAAAACACCCTGTATCCACGACTGGACATGGATACAGACAACACCTCTACTCTTTTAGCAACACAACAAATCGAGGCGTCAAAGAGTCTTGGGTAACATTGAGTAGTTTGTAGTAACCAAATGTATGAATCTAATCTAATTTATTATTTATTAAAAATGTAATCTGGTTTGAGAAATCTTATTTGACTAGCAATTTGTATTAGTTTTTGATAAATGATGAAATAAAAGAGTTCTTGGTCGTGGTCTCAGACTTTCAGACCCCACAGTACGTTAACTCTGTCACTCTATCAGGACTCTACTGACATCTACTGGCCACAGTGTGGAACAGCAGCAGTAGCAGGGACCCTTTTCCCCTCTTTCTTTCCTTCACTGCTCCACCATTCCCTTCTCCTCCTTGTTGTTTCTGTTCCCATATCGCTACAGTATGTGGTGCACTATATTAGCTGAGTCAATAGGATAGTGTGGCAGAGAGCACGAGATTTCAGCAACTCCCTTTATAACTGTATTACACCATTTTAGCAGTCATCCCTTTCTGCTCTCCTGTCCCATGACACACCCAGCCTGAACTTAGTCTGAATTTAGTCTGATCTCTCACTCACACACACACACACACAAACACACACACACATGCACACACACGCAGACACACACACGCAGACACACACTTGTGATGAACGCCCTCTGACTCATCACAAAAATCAATAGACGAGGTGGTAGCAAGGGGACCTGTCTGTGAACTGAAGGGCATTAGCGATGCCTGTGTGTGTTTGTGTGCGTCTGCCAGTCTGGACAGTGTACAGTAAATCAATATAATTATTTCCATAATGACAACAACCACAACAACAACAACAACAACAACAACAACAACAACAGTGTGGTGAAACACAGTCTGAGATAGACAGATTCACTTAGCAGAAAGTTATAATAGCTCAGTAATAACTTATGAAGTTCACATGCTGTATCATGAGAAATGTCATGTGCCAGATCTCCTACCTGTAGGTGTGTATTGGGTCCTCTGGTGTGCCGTTAGGCCGAGCGGGTAGACCGGGCAGGAGGGAGTTCACACTTCTGCGACGTCTCAGGAACAATGCCCTGTTTTTTCCTGGATCACTGTTGCATCCTCACCGCCGCGCTCCCATTGGTCCACCGCTCCTCAACCATTCAGAGAAGCAGGAAGCTGTGACAAACAGGAACAACGTCTTCAGCCAATCAGGGTCCCCGGTCCGAGGTGACACACTTTCAAAGGCACTTTCTTTTTTTGAAATCGGTGTTCTCATCTTTTTTGTCAGGAAAGCGTCACTTCAAAAGAAAGAATAAATCCATTGAAACAATGAAATGAAAGCACTTCATATGTTTCTGGTGAGTCAGAGATGTGAATGGAAATTCACTCGGCCTGCAGTGACACGCAATGACACACATTCTGTCATCCTCAAATTCAGAGTGGCAAAGACACAATTGGGCACGGTACAGCCACGTGGAAAAGAAATTGGCGGAGGATTTCGGAATCGGATTTCCAGAGAGAGAGAGCCAGAGATTACTCACCTACGAGGAACAGGTCTGTCTCGTCAACGCAAACATCCGCTCACACATACGGCATATTCACAAGATGTATGTAAGTACGACTGTACAAAACCACACACACACACATAAACAGGCCCAGCACAAAGCAGAGCAAAACCAGAGCACTGAAAACATAAACATCACCATATGTCTTCATTGTAAACATCCACTTACATCCAGTACAAACTGCGAATGAGACTCACCTCTCTGGGACGTGCACGTTGTCTATGTGTCCTACGCTCGCTGCACTGAGTCATACAGCCCTCGTACCGCTGACTCAGGCCCATCGCATCATGTCGCCACTGGTTATGGGATACCCTGTCCCCCACGACACCCCCCCCCCCCTCCCTCCCGCCACTCCCCTTTTTCATCTCACTCAAGCTCTGCCTTTCACTCTCTCTCTCTCTCTCTCTGCCGCCATCTCTCCGTGATGCTCTTCACTGTGATGTTTTCATGGACATTTGCAACCATAAAGACACAGCGTTTGTATGTATCTATATTGATCGATACACAGAAGCATCAGCAAAGACTAGAATGCCAAAGTCCACGCGTCCATCATTACATTTCCACAGATAGCAACAACCGTAGAGCAGATGCACATGGATCAATGGGGTGGAACAAACAAACAAACACAAAAACAAGCCCACACTCACCCTCTGCATGCATCAGTGTGTGTCCTATCTGTATGCTGCTGAGTGTGTCTGGCTGAATCCCTGCCTGTACTTTTGCCAGACAGGCCTCTGAGATGCAAGCATGTGTGTGTGTGTGTGTGTGTGTGTGTGTGTGTGTCATTCTGCTTTTCTATCACGTCATTCCGCTCTGCTGCTGCCGCAGTACGCCTGCAGCCGTAGCCCCGCCCCTCTCTCTGTCTTCCTCCTCTCATCACCATCCATCTCCACCACCACACACACACACACACCACCCTCTCCCTCTCCCTCCCCTATCTCTCTCTCTCTCTCTCTCTCTCTCTCTCTCTATCTCTCAGTAATGGACCTGTTGGCTGTGGTCCCTCCTACTTAGGGTGAAATATATGGCCAGTTAAAGCTGACAGGCTGGACCATTAGCTAGATGAGACTGTGTGTGGTGTGTTGTGTGTGTGTGTGTGTGTGTGTGTGCGGGTGCGTGCTCACACATGGGTGTCTATATAGTGTGATTGATAAATGGTAATTAAGGAGATGTAGCCACGTGTATGAAAAGCCCAAACCCATCATCCTGCTTTCAAAGTCTAATTGGTGGTCAGGAAAAGCGGGGATAGAAGAAGAAGAAGGGGAAAACACACACACACACACACACACACACACACACACACACACACACACCTGATATGTATTAGGTACGTGTCCAGATGAGCAAGCAAGGACAGATTAGGCCATCCATCACCGCCTCCTATCTGTTCCACACCTCCACTAACAAAGAAACACAGAGAAACAAACAGAGTGAGAAAGCGAAATAAAGAAGGGAGGAAGGGGAGGAAGGGGAGGAAGGGGAGGAAGGGGAGGAAGGTTGAAACGAGGAGGCATGGGGAACATGTATGACTCAGATGGTGTATTGATGTCTCACCCCGTCTGACAAAAAGAGTGATGACACACAGCACAGATCTGACCTTGATCCCAGCTTCCCCTGGACCCTCCTTCCCCATAAACAAGACACACTATGAAAGTCTCATCACGTGTAGCTCGTGGCGACCGAATTCAAGCACTACCTCTGAATCCGTTTACATGCGGTGTAACTGTGATGGCGGGACAGGACACACAGCTGGGTACCTGCAGTACTGCTGTCTGCTCTGCCAGACTGTCTCACAGACGGCTGGGGTTGTTAGTGAGATTTCAGCAAACATGGTGACCTTTTTTTTGCAATCCCCAAATATGTCACTGACCACTGTACATTTACAATTTCTGATTGAGAGTTTAATAGAAAAAAATACCTACATTTGTGTGTTCTGTTTTCTCTCTGCCCTTTTCTTTTCATAACAAAGAGATTTGATGTCAGTTTCACTTCCTGCCAGCGTTTTAATCTATGTTTTCTCCCCAACTACTCTCTCTCTCTCTCTCTCTCTCTCTCTCTCTCTCTCTCTCTCTCTCTCTCTTCCTCTCATATTTCTGCTGTGCTGGCTTACAGCTCTACCCTCCCACTAGGGACAGTGCTTAATGTTTAATGAAGATCATGATGCTCAAAATAGGTGCATGAAGGCCCTTTTCTAACAGCACACATTTAACAGCTTGAAGGAAAGTCAGAGGCCAGCTTGTTTTTTTTGTTTTTTTCTTATAAACATATGACATACGTGTGTGTGTGTGTGTGTGTGTGTGTGTGTGTGTGTGTGTGTGTGTGTGTGTGTGTGTGTGTGTGTGTGTGTGTGTGTGTGTGTGTGTGTGTATTGAATCATTTCACTGAATGGCCTGCAAGGGTCTCTCAGTCTTGACCATGAGGTGAGCCTAAGATCAGCTCTCTGGCTGATCACATATTGATCAACACTGCCTGCTTGTGCTGGTTGTGGCTGTGTAGACTTTTTTTTACAATGTTTTGCTAGAGAGATACATAAATGATGGGAACTGCATTCAACTAAACTGCAGTTCAAATACATCAACTGATCAACTCAGACCACAGACCACATACTGTACACATACCCCCACCCCCCCCCCACAACATATATGCACATATGCCCTAGATACTGAAGAGCACAATCACTGAATTACCCCCTTCCAAATACTCACCATAATATCTTCAGGCCCCTGATGGTGTTTTTCAGCTCTGCATCTGTGGAGCCCATGCAATGCAAACACCCAGTCAGCAACATGCACAAACACACTCACATGAGCTGTTGCTTTGTCTCTGCAGTCATGCTCTTGAAACGGGAAGTGACTTGTAACAGAAGGATTATGGGTAGGAGTGTGTGTGAGCGTCTGTGTGCGTGTCTGTGTGTGTGTGTGGGGGGGGGTGGGGGGTTAATGTCATAGCTAATCTTCTGATGTCCCCAAGGCATGACTGAAAAACCCTGACAGACGCTGTTGTGACAAAAGGCCACTTGTGCCACTGTCACCCCAAGGGCATCTGGAGGGATAGAGGCGGGGGTGGGTGGGGGGGGGGGGGTGGTTGTCTAACATGTTGTTTGGTGCTGGGGGCCTCAGACATGTAGCCTCACTGAACTAATGAAAATGAAACACGAGGGAAAAGGGAAGACAGAAGGAGCAGTACTGAGAGAAAACAACAAACAACAGAGGGTAATGCAGCTTAGAGGAAGTGGTCAGTTCCCTGTGAAAGTTTGTCAGCATATTAACCACAGTACCAGTAACCAAAGTACTCCAACATAACTGAGTCTCTGTGACTGTGCCTCTGTGATCCTAAATTGTGACCACTTGATGGCATCAAAGTGAAAATTACTAGTCTCCCTTCTGCAATCACTGTAGCCAGCACAGCCAGTCAGCCAGTTACAGTCAGTTCATCCTATATTTTTTAAAGCCCAGTGTAACTTGGGAATAGGCTGGTTTCAGAATAGTAACAAATAAACATCACAAATCACAATCTGAAAATGAAGAAAAATGCCTAAAATCTTGTATGTGCATGTATCACGAACATTTGTTTATGATCTGCACATTTTGTTCTGTGCTTCCGAACAGTCATAAGTCAGGTCAGAAGAGGTGTAAATGGTAGAGGGTGGGTCCAGGTCCTCTAATGTTCATCACATCCTTTTTCACTGGACTGCTAGTAAGCAATAGTCTCTATACTTTGAGAGGACTAGGTGAGAAACCTGGATATTGGGTTGAAATAATACATTGTAATGAGTGTATCTAAGTCTATATTGTTCAGACGAATAGCCTGGTAACCTACTAGAGTTATGGAGGAGGAGAAGTCATTAGAGTGACCAGAGCGATCAAGTGAAAACATTGACATTGCACAATTACACAAAATGCGTAATTGTAATAAATGTACATTGAATCATTATAGTCACTGTTAATTAAACAATTATGGCTACAGAAATAAAATATCTCTTCGAATGCAACATGCCATGTTGGGTGCCATATGAGAGATAATTATATGAGAAATTAATTTCTGTGCAACATTAACTGATACGAGGGTTTATGTTTGGAATATCATCATTCTTAGATTTGAACCAAGGAAATCTGAGAAGTGTGAAAGCTCAGAGAATAACACTGACACACCAAGACAATCGTTGGCCGTCCATCGGCCGTGGTTTTTGCGGTGTGTCCCGCACCGCTGGCTCTAGTCGGATCATGTCGGCGGCTTTTCGAAAAGATTGAGCATGTTGAGTCGGGAGATCTCTGATTCACTGTTCAGTTTAAGTGAATCGGTGCACGAGAAGAGACACGGAAGTGAGTAAAGCAAGCAAAGGACACTCTCAAGAGGGCACACACAGAAGGCCAATATATATCGTCAGTGCCAGTTGGAAATTTGTATCAGACATATTCTCGATTAGTATAATGAATAGTTATGTTACGCTTGATACCGGTCGAGAACGTGTTTTAACGTCATTGCGTCATCGATGACGTTTGAAGCCTCATTCACGTAGGCGCTTCAGGAATGTATTCCGGTTTGGCGGGCAGTTTTTTTTATTACGGTTATAAGGAGAAAAAAATCGCCCCATAATTTGTGGGTTGGAGTAGGACAGGAGACTTTTGTGACAGTGTTGAGATAGTGGTGTGACCGGTTTGATTGTACTGATAATTATACCAATGGACTATACAACTGGTAGTACATTTGCCCCATTACTAATCATAGCTTATAACAAGCCATATAATCAGAACATAGATAAGTAACATGTTGTTCACATGCCGGATTTGAATCCATGAATCCCATTTCAACTGAGCGACAGCTACACACTAAACAGGCTCAGATAGCTCTGCACATGGAGACATTTCTACGGCATCATTGAACCCATGATTTTTTTTTTGCTTATGGTTTTATAGCCTAATATGAATATACACATTATGCAGTAATTTCATTTTTTTAAGTTGACTATATCAGCAGTTTAATTAATTGACCTTTAGTGACCCAACTTTTACACACATCGCTGTGCTGCCAGTCTTGCCTGATCTAGTTTCTTTAGACCAGCAGGTGGCCCTAGAGTGCACTTGGGTGGAATCCAGCTTTTTTTTTTTTTTTTTTAAATCACAAATACAGACGAATACTACAATACCGCCGCCTCCTGGTATGGGTCGTTATTTCCTCTTGCGCACACGCAGAATGTACGTGCATGTCTGCAGTCACCGGGGGAGAAGGGGTGCAGGGAGAGAGCAAACGAGTTAAACCAGTTATTTAACCGGTTTGACTCAGCGATCCCCAGCCAGGCACACAGCCACCCCCAAAACTCCACCAGTTCAAACCTTCTACAACTCCCCCTCCTTCCCCCCAGCCTGAGGCTCACACATCTGCTAACACCTCTGCAGATGTGTAGCCAACCTGGCTACACATATACAAATACTAGGGGAATATACAAATACAAACCAGGGCCTTCTTGCTGTGAGGCGACAGTGCTAACCACTGAGCCAACATTCATCATCATCATATTAATTTTTAAAATTGTATTTATTACACATGCTTCATTAACAGCAGATAGCAAATTGCTACAGGGTCATGATTTCAAGGGATTTATTTTAACACTGGAGCTTTAATTTTGATATAGAGTGTAAAAATCATCATCAGTGAAAAGTAGACAGTAGTAGAAGTAGTAAGTTGTCTCTTCGGTGTATGGTTTTTCCTGGTGAAGGAGTGTTGTGACATGGTGGTAAATTGTTTAACTCAACTCTACACGCCGAGGTGCCCTAGGCTAAACTCCTAGACTCATTCTGGTTACAGTGCTTGTACTGACAAGTTTAACCAGCTTAGCCACATGGGACTGTAGTTGTGCTGAATGCCACTGGGAGCTAAAACTCCCAAAGTTCAAATAAGAGCGCTCTGTAAAAACAGAGGGGAGATAGTCACAGATCATCACAGGTAAGCACTGCTACAATCTTCCTCTTGACCATTCTCTCTTTCTCTCTCATATTCCAGTGTCTACAGGTTTCTTATTCATATTGTTTCTGTTGGTAATGAAAAATGTAGTGGTAAAAGTGTAGAACAAATGTACTTTTTTTTCACGTGGACTTTGCTATTTTGATTATGTGGACAGGTGACAAAAATGAATGTTTAGCAGGAATTATATTCAAGGCCACACCCCTTACTTCCTGTGCTGCTAATTGCATTTTTTATTCTATGTTGAGCAGGTTTAACAATAGTCTGTCAATAGACAAAGATGTTTAAAATAAAATGCATTGACTCATCAACTTTGTCATGTCTGAAAATGTAAAGTAATACCGTTGTCGTGTGGTGATTTTCACACAGGATTCCATAGTCCTCTTGAGCTTATGAAACTAGTTCAAATCACATTGGATAATGTCAAAAATGCATTTTCACTAAGTCTCTTGTTCTTAGTTCCTGAAAAGTCTGGCCTACTTTTTGTTCTTTCTTAAATATGCTGGAAATTATTGTATTCTTTGTCAAAATCTTTGCAAGTGCTGTTTGAATTGGCACATACATATACAGACTCTAAAAACAAAGTTTACTGAGAAAATAAATACTTCAAACTGGAGGAAGAATGTTAAATGAGATAGCTGTCAATATTGTCTGCTCAAGGTCCGGGTGGAAGCTTACTCATCCAAAGTCAAAAGGCAGGTGTAGGACGTGACACAGATGCATTTCCATTCTAATTTTGGTCTGAAAATAGTCTGATGATATGTCTCTTTCTTAAGAGGTACAGTAGCTCACCTGCTGGAAATGTTGTTTTACAACATACCCCTGCAAATGACAGACCACCATTTTCTTTCTTGTGAAGACTTGTTTAAAACCAAGACTCATGTTTACATCCCCCAGTACACACACACACACAGAGTGTGTATGTTAGTGCTTTCTAACTGACTGTGAATCCTTTTGTCTCAGATTGTCAGAACTGCTTCCTGACACTGCTTGACCTGTGCGGTATGTATGGGTCAGTACCTACAGAAGCTGGAGAAACTAAAGAAAATGCAGCAAGTGCCACAGGTGGTACCTTTTTCATCAATATGCAGCTACACACACAAACTCACATATACACTCCAGTAATGTCCGGTTCCTATAAAATAGTTGACAGTCTCCTTTCTTCTGTTGTTCTTTTTGGTATTGCACTAGAATGGAGAGTGACGTCAGACCCAAAAAAAGCTGGTTGGCTGTTCTCACAAGACCTTCTCCACAGCAACAAAGATTCAAAAAGTATCTGTCTAAGAATGGACATCAGAAAAGACAAGGAAGACCAAGACAGAGCTTTAGTCGCATTCTACAAAAGAGACAACATCCAGTGGGCATCGCCACTGAGATGCATTCTTGACGGTAGGCCCTACTCACTACTAGTGACAAAACCAGAACATTGGTAATGATATGTGTAAAAAAGACTCTGAAATACGTTTGTTCACAGGTGATGTTGCGAAAGGAAGTGGGGTAACCCGTCACATGATGTCAACAGTGATCTTCAAACTTATAAGTGGATTCCATTTCAATTTAGGTTAGACATATGTGAGATCCATCATTTAAACAAGGCTTGCTGCTCCCTGCTGAGACTTCTACTCATTAAGTAGAATCCAAATACCAATTATCTCAAAGTTGCATTTTCTCCATTCATTTTCTTTTATCTATAGCACATTCATTCAATATTGTCACTAGTCTTGTGTGCTCAGTCTTCTATTAATTCTCACATATCTTAACATTGTTGCAGGAAGTGCCACCATCACCAAAGTCTTTGAAGGTGAGCCTGATCACCTCACTCCCTCAATTTCAGATGTACTGCTTGACAATGACATGTTCGCCATAGCAGGCCGAATGATTGGCCATTCATTTTTGCATGGCGGTCCAAGTTTTCCAGGACTCAGTCCAGCCATCATTCACGTTCTCTTTGGAGGTTCAATGGAAACTGCTACAGTGACGATAGAAGACTGCCCAGACATTGACCTGCGTGACACCATAAACATGGTAAGAAAGGAATATAATGGACAATTCAGCATACCATTTTACTGAAATTGATGTGAGGGTTTACCAATACATAACATCTGCAACCTCTATTACACTGCAATTATTTTAATTGAATCCAAGCATGGTGCAATTATTAGATTTGTTTTTCATTATATCTCCTTCCAGCTTGAAGGAGAAGCTGAATTAAAAGAACTGGATCCCGTCTTTCAACTCTGCCTGTCGTGGAATCTCCCAGCACCAAATGCCACCAACAGGAAATGGCTGTTTGAAAAACTTCTCCTGCATGCTGTAATGTTAAATGACTTCTATTTACTCACTATCAGCTTCTCATTTGAAGGTTTTTTCTTTACACAATACTGTTTGCCAGCGTTAAATTCACCAAATCACTTTGTCACACAAGAATATGTGTTAGTATACTCTCATCCTTAAGGCAAGCTAAACTCCATTCAGTCATGACATACAGTTACAGTAGCCTCCTTTCTGCAGTTTGATGGCAGACAGAACATGAAGAGAGGGTACACCGTTGTACAGTTAAATGAATAACAATCTGATAGGCCTTAAAGCATCACTAGATTATTACAGGACTCCCAGAACTTTTACAACAATTCCATGATGTTTCAATGAGTATTTCATAACATAGAGGATTAGAAGATCAAAATTTAAGATCCTCAGTCTTGTATTTGTTAGCTATGACTATCACTTGGTACTTATATACTCAGGAAATTTGAGTTTAAGGTTATTCCTTCAAAGGTAACTTGACCAGCAGCCATAAATCCTCGGCATTGCCAAAACTCCGGATATGTATACTTTTCTTTCCCTATTTCAGGCCTGGTAACATTCCATAACCATTCCGGACTTTCTGTGAGCTTGGGACCCCTGAGCTCAACAAGAGATGCTCGTTGCCATCTAAATATTTTGTTCAGATAATGACTTATAAACATCACCTACAAATGCTATGTGTTGACACAGTGAAATAACGCAAAGCGTTTGACGAGCTGAAGCTGACAGAAGATTCTCTGATAACATTTGGCGTTGGAGAGTAATGTGCCATTAATTGTCTAATCCCTGTTTATAAAGACTTTAACAACTGCAGGGGGGCAGAAATCCTAAAATTCACATAATTGCTGCACAGAAGGGAAAGTAGTGGTGAATTATTTTGCGTATGTTATGTTTTGCCTCTTTTGCTGCAGGTTATCGGGCGAACAATGCGGCAAATCAATCAGTTTCGAAAAGGGTTAATGGAGACTGGACTGTGGCCACTTCTCATCCAAAGAAGAGATGTCATCCCCATGCTCTTACCCACGGAATCAGAGGCACATCTCACACCACAGGTAGAGCAGCAAGGCCAGGTCTAATGATGAGCCAATGTTGAGAAACAATTACTTTTTCTTGACATACAATTTAACTAGGAGGCTTTTAATACAAAATGGTTCAAAACAACAAATAAATAAAGATTGTGATTTGTGATTGCAGATGATCTTGGATTCTATCATCTGGCCATCATTTCTCACTGTCATCTTTGAGATCGACCAACCAATCTACGAAGATGAAGATGAGGTCGAGGATGTATGCAGAGTGTCCAGTTACTTGAGAACATTTATCAAAAAGGGTGTGTATTGTTTTATTAGGATGTTTTCTTTCTTTCTTCTCCTTCACCCCTCATTTTTGTGCATTCTCTGTGTCTTTGGATTTTAACAGTTTGAGGTTGTGTTTGTAATTATCTCAATGGAGAACTTGAAATATGAAAGTTGGGAAAGAAAAATAATTTCATAGTGTCCTAAAACTGGACAGGGTCACTGGAATGAACGGGAATTCTCAGCAGTATCTGAGTTTATTAGCTGTTTTCAAAATGGGCAAGTATTAGCATCGGAGAAAACAAGTATCTATTTTAATATGATATATATACATATATATATATACCATTTTGGATGTTATGTTATAATATGTTGTTTACTGTGGTTGAGAGCTTGATAAAAATGAAGGTCTTTCACTGTTCTTTCACCAGTTTCCACATGAAGAAAGCGATTTCAGTGTGTATCGTCCTTTTAAAACCCAGGATTGAGCCTGTGTAGTCCACATTCTGTGTTGACTGATTCACGTTTATTTCAATACAGCATCATCAGCTTTGCTGAAGAGCCTCCTTAAGTTCTGGACAGGATGGGAGGTGCCAGCCAAAGAGATGACGGTGGAAATAGTGGAGGCCACACTTCCCACATCCTTGACATGTTTCGAGACACTGCGGCTGCCAAGGCATTACACCGCATACAAGACATTCCAAGAGGAATTGCGGGCATGCATATCAACCAGTTATAGTGGTTTTGGCTGCACCTAAGTGGAAATACTGCTCAATTCATCAAGATTTCAAGTCTGGACCTTGTCAGTGTGTATGTGTGCATCCCAGGACTCTTTTAATGACGTACTGATGTGACATTCATGTCATCAGCATATTACAGGGAGGAGACATGTTCTCACACACACACAAACTGTACATCACATTGCTGCTATTCTATATTTTTATTCAAATATATTTAATTTTAATTTACATTTTTATGCTCAGAATTTATAAAGTGTGTACACTGTGACAAAACTGTTACCTCAATTAAAGTATACGTGTATGTGGAGCACACACAGATGCATGCTCACATCCACTAGGTGAGCACCGAGCAGGTGTCTGACTCATTCTCTCACTACAAGAGAAGGATAAGTGACAGTATCAAGTAAAACCCTCATGGTTATGGTTAGTATCAGTAGGGAAAACAGCCTGTCCCACTCTATATTGGGTAATTTGGCACCTAACACCGTGATCGAGTGATCTCAGAGGCTGATAGTCCACGTTTAGTTTGTGTTCAGAGGATAGAAATAAAGGAGTGACACTTGGGGATGATATTTGTCTATTGGCCAGTTGTTTTGATCGTGGTTAGCACTGAGAATGTCCAGAGAAAGTAACATTTATGGTCAACCCCCTTTAATCTTTTTTTTTTTTATGTTTAATATTTAATGGAAGGATCACCCGGTAGTACCTGGCACTGTAACCGTTCCGCTTCGGCATTCAGCACATCCCAGGCAAGGAGAACCTCACAGCTGACTACCTTGGCTGTTCCAGCGAGAGTCCTGAAGGGGGGGAGTGTGTGATGGCCACAGCGTTACCTTGGTGGTTGGGGGAGGTACCTTCCTGGTGGAGCAAAAGGTGTGGCTGAGGCCTGAGGACTCTTAAAACCTGGAGCCAGTCAGACATATTCTAGATTAGTATAATGAATAGTTATGTTACGCTTGATAGTGGGCTTCGAAGCATGTGTCGAAAACGTAAGGTAGTATTCGCTGAATCGATGCTTGTATCGTTTTAACGTCATTGCGTCATCGATGACGTTTGAAGCCTCATTCACGTACGTGCTTCAGGAATGGATTCGGGTTTGGCGGGCAGTTTTGAATTACGGATATCAGGAAAAAAAGTCCCCCCCATAATTCGTGGGTTGGAGTAGGACAGGATACTTTTGTGACAGTGTTGAGATAGTGGTGTGATCGGTTTGATTGTACTGATAATTACACCAATGGACTATACAACTGGTACATTTGCCCCATTACTAATCATAGCTTATAACAAGCCATATAATCAGAACATAGATAAGTAACATGTTGTTCACATGCTGGATTTGAACCCATGAATCCCATTTCAACTGGAGCGCACTATGAGCGGTAAAGCTACACACCTTAGCACTACACGTGGAGACATTTCTACGGCATTATTGAAGCCATGAATTTTCTTCGCTTATGGTTTTATAGCCTAATATGAATATATACATTATGCAGTAATTTTTTTTTTTAAGTTGATTACGTCAGCAGTTTAATTAATTGGCCTTTAGTGGCCCAACCTTTGCACACATCGCTGTGCTGCCAGTCTTGCATGCTCTAATTTCTTTGGACCAGCAGGTGGCCCTAGTGTGCACTTGAAGCCTCGAGAAATGAACCCATTTTCAACCCATTTGGCTAGAAAGCTTTATTGCTTCGAGAAGCTTCATCTGGCCATCACTAATAATGAAAAAGTTTAAGTGGGAAGCGAGAATGGCAGGCGGACGCTACTTTCCACAATCTTGGGTTTTCCGATTGTTTTTTGTTTTTTTTAAAATCACGAATACAATACCGCCGCCTCCTGGTCACATTCACAACTACAGGGGGAGGTGGTTGGGAGGAAACTGGAGCACATGGAGAAAACCTATACAAATATTAGGGGAATATACAAATTCCTCACAGACAGGGCCAGGGTCGGGAACTGAACCAGGGTCTTCTTGCTGTGAGGCGACAGTGCTAACCACTGAGCCACCATTCATCATCATCATATTAATAAGAATGGATTTTATTTATTACACATGCTTCATAAAAGCAGATAGCAAATTGCTACAGGGTCATGATTTCAAGGGATTTCTTTTAACACTGGAGCTTTCATTTGATATAGAGTATAAAAATCATCATCAGTGGTACTGACAGTAGTAGAAGTAGTAAGTTGTCTTTTCAAGGTATGGTTTTTCCTGGTGAAGTGTTGTGACATGTTGGTAGATTGTATGTGGAGTCTGTTGACTGTCCTCGAAATGTGAACTCTACACGCCGAGGTGCCCTAGGCTAAGCTCCTAGACTCATTCTGGTTACAGTGCTTGTACTGACAAGTTTAACCAGCTTAGCCACATGGGACTGTAGTTGTGCTGAATGCCACTGGGAGCTAAAACTCCCAAAGTTTAAATAAGAGCGCTCTGTAAAAACAGAGGGGAGATAGTCACAGATCATCACAGGTAAGCACTGCTACAATCTTCCTCTTGACCATTCTCTCTTTCTCTCTCATATTCCAGTGTCTACAGGTTTCTTATTCATATTGTTTCTCTGGTAAATGTAGTGGTAAGTGGTAAGTGGAGAAATAATTTACTTTTTTTCACATGGACTTTGCTATTTTGATTATGTGGACAGGTGACAAAAATGAATGCTTAAGAGGAATTATATTCAAGGCCACACCCCTTACTTCCTGCTGCTAATTGCATTTTTTATTCTATGTTGAGCAAGTTAACAATAGTCTGTCAAGACAAAGATGTTTAACATAAAATGCATTGACTCATCAACTTTGTCATGTCTGAAAATGTAAAGTAATACTGTTGTCGTGTGAAAACCTCATAACTCCAGTTTTGGTGATTTTCACACGGGATTCCATAGTCCTCTTGAGTTTATGAAACTCTTTAAAATCACATTGGATAATGTCAAAAATGCATTTTCACTAATGCATTTTCTCTCTTGTTCTTAGTTCCTGAAAAGTCTGGCCTACTTTTTGTTCTTTCTTAAATATGCTGGAAATTAAAAAGTCTTTAGTAATTTTTCTTTCTGAAAGAATATGCTGTCTTCCCATTTCCAGTGATAGCAAAAACTTGTATTATTTGTCATAATCTTTGCAAGTACTGTCTGAATACATACACATACAGACTCTAAAACTAAGTAAATTGTTTCTACACTCTACACTACACTTTTCAAACTGGAGGAAGAATGTTAAATGCGAGAGCTGTCAAGTATGTGTCAATATTGTCTGCCTAAGGTCCGGGTGGAAGCTTACTCATCCAAAGTCAAAAGGCAGGTGTAGAACATGACACAGATGCATCTCCATTCTAATTTTGGATAATAGCATACAAATGTGATAACGTTAGGTCTGAAAATAGTCTGCTTGACTCACAGGTTGTGTGATTGACATGTCTCTTTTCTTAAGAGGTACAGTAGCTCACCTGCTGGAAATGTTGTTTTACAACATACCCCTGCAAATGACAGACCACCATTTTCTTTCTTGTGAAGACTTGTTTAAAACCAAGACTCATGTTTACATCCCCCAGTACACACACACACAGTGTGTATGTTAGCGCTTTCTAACTGACTGTGAATCCTTTTGTCTCAGATTGTCAGAACTGCTTCCTGACACTGCTTGACCTGTGCGGTATGTATGGGTCAGTACCTACAGAAGCTGGAGAAAAGAAAGAAAATGCAGCAAGTGCCACAGGTGGTACCTTTTTCATCAATATTTGTTGTTATAAGTGCAGCTACACAAACTCACACACACACTCCAGTAATGTCCGGTTCCTATAAAATAGTTGACAGTCTCCTTTCTTTCTTCTTCTGTTGTTCTTTTTTTTTTTTTTTTTTTTTTGAACAATGTTTTTATTTTATTTTGCATTACTCATTACAGTGCAGGTAAGGTACAAGTGCAAGTAGTTATCCGATAAATGACACTGTAACAGTACATACGTCCCCATTCCCCCCCTCTTATATTTACAGCTTAAAATTTATATAAAAAAATTTTTTTTACAATGTTGATACAAAATACAAATCGATGGTACCTTAGCAAAAAATAAAATAAAAGATAATCATAAGAATAAATACAGATAGTAACAAAGAATAATGACAAAATTAACCTGAATTCTCCAATTGTAGAAGCTCTGCTATATCTTCCTTTTTTATAAAGTCGCTGAATGGTTTCCAAATTCCTTCATACACACCCAATTTATTTTTTTAAATATATGTTATTCTTTCCATTGACATACACTGTGCCATACATTTGATCCAAGCTCCTATTGTAGGCACCACAGTTTTTTTTCCAATTCAGAGCTATCAGACGTTTTGCCTGTAGTACAGCAAAATTAATAAATGTATATTCTCTAGCTCTCAGGTTAAGGTCTGGTGGATACAAATGTAACAGAGTCATAATGGGATCAAATGAAATATTTACTGACAGAATAGCCATAATTTTATCCATCACCTCCCTCCAGAATTTCTTAATCTTGTCACATTCCCAGATACAGTGTATAAATGTTCCTTTAACTTCATTGCATTTAAAACATGTATTAGGTATATCATTGTTGTATCTATGAAGCACGACAGGGGTTATGTAGGTCCGCATTAACCAATTGTATTGGAGTAATTTTAAATTAGTATTGGCTGTTTGTGATTGCGCCTCCTTACAGGCTGTGGTCCAATCATTGTTTGAAATGTCCACTTTTAACTCTGCCCTCCATGTATCAAGTTTGGGTACTGATGATTCATTAGAACCAGATGTCAGCCAGTTGTATATCAATGAAATCCAACCTCTGTTAATACAGTTGTTAGTAATAATTTCCTCTAAAGGTGTAAGTGTAGGAATTGATAATGATTTGTTTTGCATAGCAGAAATAAAGCTCTGCAATTGCAAATATTTGAAAAAGTGTTTCTTTGGGATATTAAATGTATGAGAAATTTCCTCAAAAGACAATAAAACATCTTCCTTATACAGGTCAGATATTTTACTTAGCCCTTTCTTTGCCCACAATTTAAACCCAGCATCCAGCTTGCCTGGCCTAATGAGACATTACCCCAAATTGGGCTAAATTGTGACAAGGAATTTAATATTTTCATGTGTTTCTTTACCTCGCACCACACATTAACCATATTCAATATTATAGGATGAACTGTATTCTCTCTTAGGTATTTTAATTCAGCTGAATACAAATATAAATGAAGTGGTATTTGAGCATATTGTGCTTCTATGTCCATCCATAGGGTCATGTTGACGTCAGAAAAATAGAATCTCAAAGTGGTCAGCTGTGCTGCGAGGTAGTACCAATAGAGGTTACAAAGATAGACGAACTCTGGGGCGTTTCTTATTCCATATAAATTTCCTGATGAGTGGTGTTATTTTCTCAAACATTCCATCAGGTGGCGCCAGAGGGATATTTTGGAATAAATATAAGAATTTTGGTAATATGTTCATCTTTAAAATATTTATTCTGCCTATCAAAGATATAGGTAATGACATCCATCTGGATTAGGATTTATATACTGAGTCTAATAAAGGTTCATAATTTATTGGTGATATGTTTTGTAATTGAGGTACTAATTTAATGCCCAAATAGGTAAAACCAGTTGAAAGCTTAAAAGAGGATATATGTTGATCAGAATTTCGTCCCTCATTTTCATTAAGCAACATAAGTGAAGATTTTGAAGCGTTCAGTTTATATCCAGAGATATCACCGAACAGGCCTAGTAGATCTAGCAATGCAGGTATGGAGGCGTCTAATTGTTTTAAAAATAAAATTACGTCATCTGCGAACAGTGCTATTTTGTGATCTTTGTTACCAATTGTAATTCCTTGCATTTGCCTGTTAGTTCTAATTGCTATTGCTAATGGTTCTATAGCTAATACGAATAAAAGTGGGGAAAGAGGCGAACCCTGTTGACAACCTCTTGTGATATTGAAAGGTTTGGATGTCACATCGTTTGTTAGTACCTCAGCTACAGGGTTAAGATGTAATAGTTTAATCCAATTACAGAATGAGTTTCCAAATCCAAATCGGGTGATGACATCGAAGAGATAACGCCATTCAACTCTATCAAAGGCTTTTTCAGCATCAAGTGATAGAAGAGCCGTATCTCTTTCTCCCTTCTGGTTGTAGAGAATGTTAAGAACACGCCTTACATTATGAAACCCTTGTCTTCCCTTTATAAAACCATTTTGATCATCCCCCACAATGTTTGGAAGAACTCCCTCCAATCTCTTTGCCAAAACTTTGCTGAGGATTTTTGTGTCTGTGTTTATTAAACTTATAGGACGCATATTCTCACATTTAGTATTAGATTTCCCTGGTTTTGGAAGCAGGATAATCAAAGCCTCTCTCATAGAGTTAGGCAAATAGCCATTACAGTAGGATTCTACATACATCTCATATAAGGGGGTTATCAATTTGTCTTTGAAATGTTTATATAAGTCAATTGGAAGGCCGTCCGGTCCTGCTGTTTTTCCTGCCTTCAATGCACCTATAGCTTCAGAAATTTCGGCTGCACTTAATTGTTTGTCTAACATATTCTTACTATCCATAGAAATCTCTGGAATATTAAGTTGGTCTAAGAATTTGGTCTGGGTATCGATATTGATATTGTACTCTGATTTATAGAGATTTTCGTAGAAGTTTCTAAATGCTGCGTTAATTTCCAATAGGTTCGATAGTGACGTTCCCTTTGCGTCTTCTATCCTTGTAATTGTCCTCTCTGTTTGCTGTTGTTTAATGCGCCATGCAAGAAGCCTACCAGGCTTTTCCCCTTGATCATAATAATTTTCTGTTGTTCTTTTTGGTATTGCACTAGAATGGAGAGTGACGTCAGACCCAAAAAAAGCTGGTTGGCTGTTCTCACAAGACCTTCTCCACAGCAACAAAGATTCAAAAAGTATCTGTCTAAAAATGGACATCAGAAAAGACAAGGAAGACCAAGACAGAGCTTTAGTCGCATTCTACAAAAGAGACAACATCCAGTGGGCATCGCCACTGAGATGCATTCTTGACGGTAGGCCCTACTCACTACTCACTGCAGTGTATCATCTTGAATAGTGACAAAACCAGAACATTGGTAATGATATGTGTAAAAAATACTCTGAAATACGTTTGTTCACAGGTGATGTTGCGAAAGGAAGTGGGGTAACCCGTCACATGATGTCAACAGTGATCTTCAAACTTATAAGTGGATTCCATTTCAATTTAGGTTAGACATATGTGAGATCCATCATTTAAACAAGGCTTGCTGCTCCCTGCTGAGACTTATTCTACTCATTAAGTAGAATCCAAATACCAATTATCTCAAAGTTGCGTTTTCTCCCTTCATTTTCTTTTATCTATAGCACATTCATTCAATATTGTCACTAGTCTTGTGTGCTCAATCTTCTATTAATTCTCACATATCTTAACATTGTTGCAGGAAGTGCCACCATCACCAAAGTCTTTGAAGGTGAGCCTGATCACCTCACTCCCTCACTTTCAGATGTACTGCTTGACAATGACATGTTCGCCATAGCAGGCCGAATGATTGGCCATTCATTTTTGCATGGCGGTCCAAGTTTTCCAGGACTCAGTCCAGCCATCATTCACGTTCTCTTTGGAGGTTCAATGGAAACTGCTACAGTGACGATAGAAGACTGCCCAGACATTGACCTGCGTGACACCATAAACATGGTAAGAAAGGAATATAATGGACAATTCAGCATACCATTTTACTGAAATTGATGTGAGGGTTTACCAATACATAACATTTGCACTCTACAACAATATTACACTGCAATTATTTTAATTGAATCCAAGCATGGTGCATGAATTATTAAATTTGTTTTTCATTGTATCTCCTTCCAGCTTGAAGGAGAAGCTGAATTAAAAGAACTGGATCCCGTCTTTCAACTCTGCCTGTCGTGGAATCTCCCAGCACCAAATGCCACCAACAGGAAATGGCTGTTTGAAAAACTTCTCCTGCATGCTGTAATGTTAAATGACTTCTATTTACTCACTATCAGCTTCTCATATGAACATTTTTTCCAAGAACCTTTTTAAAAACAATTCTAGAAGACGATCAAAATTAGCTATAACAAAATCTTTTTGTTATTTGAAGGATTGAAGATCCTCGGTCTTGTATTTGTTAGTTACCACTATCACTTGGTACTTATATACTCAGGAAATTTGAGTTTAAGGTTATTCCTTCAAAGATAACTTGACCAGCAGCCAAAACTCTTCGGCACATGAACACATCTTACTCAAAGCGTTTGACGGGCTGAAGCTGACAGAAGATTCTCTGATAACATTTGGCGTTGGAGAGTGATGTGCCATTAATTGTCTAATCCCTGTTTATAAAGACTTTAACAACTGCAGGGGGGCAGAAATCCTAAAATTCACATAATTGCTGCACAGAAGGGAAAGTAGTGGTGAATTATTTTGCGTATGTTATGTTTTGCCTCTTTTGCTGCAGGTTATCGGGCGAACAATGCGGCAAATCAATCAGTTTCGAAAAGGGTTAATGGAGACTGGACTGTGGCCACTTCTCATCCAAAGAAGAGATGTCATCCCCATGCTCTTACCCACGGAATCAGAGGCACATCTCACATCACAGGTAGAGCAGCAAGGCCAGGTCTAATGATGAGCCAATGTTGAGAAACAATTACTTTTTCTTGAAATACAATTTACCTGGGAGGCTTTTAATACAAAAGGTTCAAAACAACAATAATCTAATAAAGATTGTTATGAATAAAACTAGTCATTTGTGATTGCAGATGATCTTGGATTCTATCATCTGGCCATCATCTATCACTGTCATCTTTGAGATCTACCAACCAATCTATGAAGATGGATCTGAGGTCGAGGATGTATGCAGAGTGTCCAGTTACTTGAGAACATTTATCAAAAACGGTGTGTATTGTTTTATTTGGATGTTTTCTTTCTTTCTTCTCCTTCACCCTCATGTTTGTGCATTCTCTGTGTCTTTGGATTTTAACAGCTTGAGGCTGTGTTTGTAATTATCTCAATGGAGAACTTGAAATATGAAAACAACATTTCAGTGTCCTAAAACTGGACATGGTCACTGGAATGAACGGGAATTCTCAGCAGTATCTGGGTTTATTAGCTGTTATTGAAATGGGCATGTATTAGCATCAAAGAAAACAAGTATTTATTTTAATATGATTGTTGTGTGTGTGTGTGTGTGTGTGTGTGTGTGTAGTCCATTCTGTGTTGACTGATTCACGTTTACTTCAATACAGCATCATCTGCTTTGCTGAAGAGCCTCCTTAAATTCTGGACAGGATGGGAGGTGCCAGCCAAAGAGATGACGGTGGAAATAGTGGAGGCCACACTTCCCACATCCTCGACATGTTTCGAGACGCTGCGGCTGCCAAGGCATTACACCGCATACAAGACATTCCAAGAGGAATTGCGGGCATGCATATCAACCAGTTATAGTGGTTTTGGCTGCGCCTAAGTGGAAATACTGCTCAATTCATCAAGATTCAAAGTCTGGACCTTGTCAGTGTGTATGTGTGCGTCCCAGGACTCTTTTAATGATGTACTGATGTGACATTCATGTCATCAGCATATTACAGGGAGGAGACATGTTCTCACACACACACGAACTGTACATCACATTGCTGCTATTCTATATTTTTATTCAAATATTTAATTTTAATTTACATTTTTATGCTCAGAATTTATAAAGTGTGTACACTGTGACAAAACTGTTACCTCAATTAAAGTATACGTGTATGTGGAGCACACACAGATGCATGCTCACATCCACTAGGTGAGCACTGAGCAGGTGTCTGACTCATTCTGTGGTATAGTAATGTAAATGCTCAAGTTGTGTATTCTGCAACTCACAGCAGAAGTATGCAGCCCAACAGTACAATGATAAAAGGGCATTTGCTGATGTTTCGAAGTGACAGGAACATGTAACTAGGTGGTGCTGTGGTAAATAAAAAGGTTGGTAATCTATGAACTCCAGTCAGGATCATCATACATCAACATGATGTATCCTAAATGATGGTTCTCTTCACAATGAAAACCTTTTGTCTCACCTCATCTCCTCTACATTAACCGTGAAAAAAGGTAATCCTACAAAAAATAGCACAACTGAGCTTCAAGCTTTCAAGTTGTAGTGTGGATATCACTCCGTACTTTACAAGCACTATCAGTTTTATGGTAATTCATTTATTCAAAAAGAAAAATTACATTTTTGTTGTTTTGTAAAGTAACATGACAGGGAATCAGGTGTGGGCTGCTGATGAAAATGCATTCTCATCATCTTGCAGATGCCTCCTTGTTTTTGAAAAGGTCTGCAGTGGAAGCTTCCCTGCTTTGGTAGCCAATGGATCAGCCCCAAAACAAGACTCCATTTCTGTAGGCAATATTGAAAGTTTTGTTCCAAAATGACAAAAAAATGACATGCACACTTATAAAACGATTTGATGGCACAAAATTAAAACAAAGAATAGTAGATCTCTTTTTTTTAATTCTTTTGTTTATACAAATACACTTTTACAGACAGAATCCACAATGTATTTAGTTTAAATGTATTTAGTTTAAATACATTTATTTGAACATGATAATAATAACATCATGATTCAAGTACGATTTGCATTAGAGGATTTGTTGCTCTTCTTTGGCCTGAAGAGACGGAAGAGCCAAGAGAAGCAGCCAGAATTCTTCCTCTCTTTCTTTGGTTTTGGAGCAGTGATCTCAACGTTGGAGCGATCAAGTCCTGCAGGGTCGAGCCCTTGGACTAAGTCTCCCTCCTGTGCAGTGATACTGCTGTCAGGTCCAGCACAGAGCAAAGTAGTGACGTTGTTTTTCTCATCACACTCAGGATTTGCATCTTCATGGACACTTGTGGCACTTTCATCAATTGGATCACTGGCAGAAAACATGACTTGGTCTTCCTTGAGGACCACATGGTCTTGGCCTTCTTCCTCTTTTTCCAAGTCTGAGAGGAACTGCATTGAGTCAGAATCTGCTGTGACGACTGGCTCCCATGTATCAAGCTGGTTTATAGACGGCCCACAGGGTGAAAAGCAGTCAACCACAAATCCAGATACATCAGATGAAGCACAGAAGTACTTTTCACCAAGTACATTCTTGCAGTATTCATACACGTGGTCTTCTAGGTCACCAATGAAGGATTGCTGCAGCAGCCTCCCAATGAGCTCTATGGTCTCACTGGTTTGCGCCATGCTGAATGAAGCCTCAGCATCTCTGAGCAGGTTGGATGGACTCTCGGTCGGCTGAGAAAATTGGGACAGGGCAGAGTTGAGCTCAACAGCGTATCCAGAGATAGAAGCTGGAGCGTAAGCATCGTCTCTCCCCATGGTCGTTGGCTGGGATGTAAGCCATGAATTCATCATCATCACCTTTGAGGGCGTTGAGGCGAATGACTTGATCCATCCACGCTGAAAGAAATGAGACAAGGTATATCAGCATGTTAGCAAAAACATAGGCTGACAGAGAGTTTCAGTTCTAAAACATTTAGCTTAATCTTTTATCACACAGACAATTAACCAGACAGTAATAGTAGATCTGTTTAAAAAAGAAAAATACAAGTAGATTTGTCTTACCTGGACAGAATTTCTCCTCCATAATTGCTTTTGGTAAATGAATGAAATTGTAATGGTCCAAAAATTTGAAATACCCAGTGCCATCAAAACGCTGAGTGAACTGGCTCAAAGCCATATGACTTTGCCACCTTGTGGCTTAAACTTTTTGTACATGAATTTTGCCCTTCTCTCCTTGAGAGATGTAAACTTCTCAATGACTCTATGGCACCACAGAACTTGACACAGTTTATTATTTTAGACAGGATGTGCCTGTTTACAGCTCCCTATCCTGTAGCCTTCATCAAGCTGAGCAGCTATGTTTACTTTCCCAAATATTGCTTTTGCTTTTTCTGATATGAGGTTTAAATCATTCAAACCTGTCTGAATCCATGCTGGGTCTGAGACCTGTCGTTTGAAAAAGGACGCAAGGAAAGCAAAATAAAGCATTGGTGCCACTACATGCAGTTAGCTAAGCCTTCCTACTAAAACGTATATTATTGTCTCATTCTGGCGCATTTTATGTCAGATGTACCACGAGCCACTCGCTCTCTGCTGCCAACCAGTGGTTGGTGGTGTGTAAATCAGCAGCATTCAGATAAACGCTGTCCACCAAGCTCCTATCGCCTATATTGAAGAGGAGCGAACTGTAAGTCTAGGATGTGGGGCGGCGCCGTAGCGCCCTCTATTGGTCAGCCGCCACTGCATCAACCACCAACAAAAATCAAGTATATTTTTCAGAAAACCATTAATTTATGAGTTCTGCCTTAAAAGACTAAATCCTCATAGATCTTACCTCAATCTGATACTACTACTTTGATACGACTCTTATGTACACCACAGATTTACGCCATAAAGATTTAAGTCAGCCTAAAAAGGAGCGTAAATGCTACTCAGCACATAACAAGGTGGGTAAACTGAATTTAGGTGTGTTTACTCTCCACTACATCCCTGCATTTAACCTTATAGACCTGATCAGGCTACAGGACAAAATACAATCAATTACAGATACTTTTGAAAAATAGGTTGATTACCTGCTATTACATGTTAAATAATAAACACATAATAAACTTCATATTGAATGACACCACTATATGAATTGTTAAGGATTCTCAATTTTATAAAACATGCATTTTCCTTAGAGCTGAATTGTTTTGAATTACTCCGTAGACAGACTTTCACTCTGTCATCATTCTTCATTCATTTCATTCTTCCTACATATAAATGGTATTAAACTCTATGTAAAGCTTCCTGACAAGCAAAGCCTATAAAGTACAAATACACCAAACAACCTAATAAATTGTAATGGTGTGTGTGTGTGTGTGTGAGTTTGTACTATTCATGCATTCATGAACAAGCTTGCATGTACTGTAGAGTTGTTCAGAAGAGATTAGCGTCGGTTAAGTACCCACAATGGCCACATGGTGGTAGCAAAGCTGAACCTACCACAATTTAAAGCTGAACACGCATCATCCACTCTGCTTTCTCTACCAACAGTCATCTCACAGCAAACCAACACACTCCTATCAATCCTTTCTCATAGACAATACCCACATCTGCCTTGACACGTTTTTCTGAGAAGCCTAGAGGGGAAGGAGGTGAGAAAATGGTTTCAATAGGAATACTTTTCCTGGCAGTCCACTGCCTCAGCTCTGGCACGAGTCTAACTTGCCCTCATAACACAGTCGCCAACTTCCTACTTTTCTTTATTTGCTCATACAGTATTATATTTCTGTGCATTTTTAATCATCCACTCCTATCGCGATATTCTATCTGCAGGTATTCACAAAGGCAATTTTTTTGTTCACAATGCACCTGAGTCATACAGTTTGTCATCTTGCTCTCTCTCTCTCTCTCTCTCTCTCTCTCTCTCTGTCAGTCTGAAACTTCCCTGTTCCTCAACACACCCTAAGTTCACAGACTGAAGTAGCAACATTATGAGAGGCTCCTCCCTTCTTCCACATCTGGGGCGGCAGACTAGAGAGGCACATACCAACGCTGGCTTTACTGAGTGTATTTGTGTTATTTGACTAACCCTAAAGCTGGAATACAACTCAGCTTCCTTGCTCTTGCAGACTCAGCTAAACTCCACCTTGGACTGCTGATTTCCTGGACACACCCGACTACTGCACTAGGGCCAGCAGGAGCTGGGAGTCAAACCTCAACCTGTCCATCATCACTGACTGACAAGCATTTGCCATTGATTGCAGGTAAGCACTAATAATATATAGGGTGTTTCTGTTTTCTTTCTTGCTTTCTCTCTGCCTTTGCTTTCTCTAATGCCTACTCTCTCTGTCAATGCATGATATCCATCAGGGGAAAAAGAATGAAGTTTTGGCTTCAGAGGGTTAGGTCAGGTCAGGCTGTATATCTTTGTTTGAACAGCTATCGTGGTCTAGGGTTTGCAAAGAGGTGTCACGTACTAGTTTGGCTAGGGACATTTGTAGTTAAACAGTAACACGCTGGCTTTTAACATGGGAGTAATGTGTAAAGAGTAACCTAGTAAAGAGTGCAACAGGAGTGTGCTTCGTGATCTCTGGTGGGGGGAATTCAGTAAGTCAGTAGGAGAAGCGGCCTACTCACATTGATGCCAGTACTTACAGATCACATAGTCACATCCTCTTTACACACAGACTTCCTGGTTTACACTCCTTCACTCTGCTGTTATTTTGCCACTGATATGCACCCAGTGTGTGAACTGCTCTGGCAAGTCTAAACTAGCTAGGTAATCAGAAGCATACCTCTAGAGCTCAATTGCTGAGTTTTCACTCTTGATCCACCTTATCAGAAAGCCATTCATAGGGTCTGCCTTACACAGAGGAACGGAAAACCCTGAGGTTGCGTTACTAGCATAATCATAGATGCTAAACCACAAGGAAAGACATAGCTAGACCGTATCCCTCTTACTCAACTGCAGAATTATAGCATTAGTCCACATTATCACACACACTGGCAATGAGATTTCATATATCAATCTCTCCTCTCTCTGGTCTCAAAGATCATATTCTAAAAATGAAAACACTTCTTGGTGCATAAATATGATCCATTGTGGTCTGAATATAACTGCATTTGCTTTAATTCACTGTTGCTTGTTCCAGTGGATGATGACATACAAGACGAGTGTTGTCAACATGTTACCCATGTATTTGCAACAAAGGAACATACAAAGGAACTGTTTGAGCTTGAGATAGCTAGAGATAGCTAGAGATAGACAGAGATAGTGCGTGGTCTGATGCATTGACACATGATATATCACACAGGGAAAAGGAGGAAGCTACTTAAAGTGCTTTGATTGACAATAACAACATTTATCCCCATTCCTGAGGACAGGCAGGTCCAGAATTATGGCGCTGGAAATATATATATGACGACCATCATCATTCACTCATAATCAAATAAATGACCCTCTTATCATTCAAAGGATTACACCTGTGTAGTGAGAACTACTGTGATCCCAAGCACTGAAGTAGTAGAGTCCTCTTGTTGATGGACACCTGTAGAACAGAATGAGGATATAATCATAGAAAAACACATAGAAAGTACACATGGATCTGCAGTTGAAATCTGGTAATGTACATCTGTATTTTAGTTGTAGGTAGTGTGAACTCAAAGCAGTGAAGGAAATTGTCCAATTGATGAAGACGAAGTAGTGATGTGATGTAACAATAGATTAAAGGTCGTCTTTTACAATACAGGCCTTTTTGTGCCTATAATCAAATCAATAGGAGACATTGGTGTTCACAGGTCTAGAGGAAGGTGAGTCAGAATTACTTCCACTCAACTTGATTAACTCATGGATGAGACTGGATAAATGAACTGTATCTGCTTTTTGCAGCTGTCTTCTTACAATCATCGGCTCAGGCTACCTTTCTTTCGCTTTATCTCCCAAACTGACAAGAAAGAGATTTGAAATTGATTGCGCTGTGGATCGCTAATCATTCCATGGAGGTAGAGAGTGTTCGGGGTTACCAGTCACCTTCACATGTCATATTCCTATCATGGCATCACCTCTCGCTCTCTCCAAGTCTTGTCCTCCTCCACTTCACCAACTGTCAGCCTTTACTTCTACCCATACAGAAATGTACATATAGTAAATTGTGGACTGGAGGAGCCGGGGATCAAACCTACGATCTTCTGATTGGATCTTCTGATCTTCTGAACCCGCTCTACCTCCTGAGCCACAGGCCTAACGAGGAGAAGCATATGTTTATTATATGTTTATTATATATTATATATATATAGCATATGTTTATATGTTTGGCCATCCAGAGGATGTATGTATGTGGTAATAATATATCGCCTTACATGTAACATACATGGCAATATCGCTCATTGATATAGGGGCATATACACTGTTGCCCATAAAGTTGGAATAATTTTGTTTTTAGACACATTCCTCTTTTTATTCCTATTTATACACATCAGTAATCACAGTAATCACCTTTGACCAGGTGCAATGATTACATACTGAGGCCCAGTTACCCAGGTGAAACAAATTCATGCTTAACAATTGTTTGGCGCAATTTCATTTTTCATGAGAAGAGGTAAAAAATATTTTATTCCAACTTTTTGGGCAACAGTGTATGTCATATATTACATTTCCGTATGGGTAGAAATCAAAATCTAATTTATTTTCCTCTTTCCCCCAAATAACATGTTTCGTTGTGTTCTCGACCTGCTTTCTCTCTCAGTTCCCTTTAGTTTGTCCTTCTGGAGCTGCAGGTTGTTTCCTAGTCACACTCTTCTTGCACTCCACTTCTTCCTCATTGATTTTCTTGCCTCCAAAGCTACAAGGACATGAAGGACAGCGATAAGAGAGTGATCAATTTTAAAGGTGATATTTCACAACTTTGACAACTGGAAAGCTAGGATATGCTGTTTGTTTGGGTTTTTGTTTAGACCAATGGTATTTTTCCATTAGTGTCCCTACCACACAAACTGAATTGCATTTCTGGTTTCAGTGATTCTAGTTCCCAGGGCTTTGAAGACACAAAATAGAGATAAACAGAAAATATAATTTGGTGTCTTTGTGCCTGTTATCTGTTCTCTGTGTGTTAATTGCTCTCGCATGTCTAAACTCGCAGGTAATCAGAAGCATCTCTAGAGCACAATTACACACAACTGTCAGTTTTCACTCTGGAGCCACCATATCAGAAAGCTGAGGTGAGGACAGCATTCATATAGGCTCTGTAGCCCTGAAGCTGGCCACTCAACTCCTTTCCTCAGTTTCAGTGGGTGTGCTGGTTGTCTCTATTATTTCAATGCCACTTAAACCTTCTTTTACCCCTCCACCCTCTTCCTAACCCATACCTCAGACTGACACTGGTCACTACTGGTCAAAACAATACAGCTATTAGTTGTGACAAAATCTATCCTTATCGATGCAGCATGTTTTTTTAATTTAATTTACTTACCATGGAGGGTATAATACACTTCTACTCTGTGCTGCAATGCTTTCAGCACTTAATGCTTGATTATCATATAACTATAAATCACACGTGCTTATGGATGTCACTACAAGAGAAGGATAAGTGACAGTACCAAGTAAAGCCCTCATATGGTTATGGTTAGTATCAGTAAGGAAAACAGCCTGTTCCACTCTATATTGGGTAATTTGGCACAAGTGATGTCAGAGGCTGATAGTGCATGTTTAGTTTGTGTTCAGAGGATAGAAATAAAGGAGTGACACTTTGGGATGATATTTGTCTCTTGGCCAGTTTTGATTGTGGTTACAAGTACAATAAAGAAACAGCTTCACCTAGTACTTTACTATAAGGTATGATCTAATATCATAAAATGAGCTTATATGCACGTTATCCACCGTTTGGTGAGGTTATGTTTAATTTTGGGGTGTTGTGTTGACTTTTGGAGAGAGAGGGAGAGAGAGAGAGAGAGAGAGAGAGAGAGAGAGAGAGAGAAGCTTTTGACTTTTGATGTCCTTTAAAAGAAACATGTAATTTAAAAGGAAACACCCCAACAATATAAAATACAACCTCACAAGCTCACAAACAAGTTGTTGTCACTAGTCTTCTCTGGGAGCAGCATATGAGTCACAGCATCATATCCATAATGAAACAGCAGGAAGTGTGTCCAAGGGTGATAGAAAATGGCCGAACACATTCTTACTCTGTTCTGAACACTTAGCGTCATCTGCGTGACCAGAAGGCCTTAAGAGGTTGACATGGGCTGTCAGAGAAGGTACAGCAGCTGACCCAGGTACAGCTGGAGCCTGATACAACCGCCACAGGTTAAGAGGTAGTCTGCACAGCTAATGCAGACCAAGAGAGACAGACAGGGGAGAGGAGGTGGGGGTCAGGGGCAGGGAGGTGGGAGGTGGGAGGTGGGAGGTGGGAGGGTTTTTGTACAGACAGGAATGTGGATACGCAAGAATGGAAAGGGCGGGTCATGGTGGGAAACACGGGGCAGAAGTAGGCAGGAGGCCAGGGAATTCAACATCACACCAGTTTACAGCTTACAGCCGCCTCCACATTATTCACGTCTGTGGTGTGTCCAGTTTGATTAGAGTCAGAACAAACCATTACACCGAGAATGAAGAGCGCTTTCATAGCAAAAGAAAAAATGGATTCTTCTTCTGGTTCGTTTCTTTTCCCTACGCTTACTTACTTGTGTGCTCCTCTTTCACAGAAGCCACAAAGAACTGGCAGAAGGAAGATTATAGAGTCTGGGCCTGGCTTGACTTTGCCACATGTACAGGCAACCAAATATGGCCATTTTAATGGGTTTTTCCTACAATATAAACTCACATACAGTAATGTGCGTGCTTATGGGTCATCATGTGCAAAGAAACGTATTCATTTAATCATCCATATGGTTATTTATCTAAGGCCCCTTGCCACATTATGAATTGTGGGAAGAAACATTTCAAAGTTATGGTTAGAAAAACATGACATAAGGCATTTAGTTTGTTCCAAATCTTTTAATCAAGGAAATATATGACGTGCAGATCAAGGAACTGTTATGTCGGCTGTAAATGAGATACTGGTAGAAACATGCTGCCAGCTGCTCTCTGGCCTTTGCCTTGAAAGTGTGAGTACCAGGGTTGTACAGGACCCTTCTTTAGTTGAGTGTTGTTGAACGTCATATACAAATCACAGTTTATACGGTGTGTGTGTGTGTGTGTGTGTGTGTGTGTGTGTGTGTGTGTGTGTGTGTGTATATAGGATGCCACTCGGAGGAGGAAACAAGTGTGGCCGCTGTCAAAAGACAGTATACATGGCGGAAGAGGTACTGTGTGATGGGCGGAGCTTCCACAAATGCTGCTTCCTGTGCAGTAAGTAAACCCCCTGTCATTGCTTCCTATGATTGTCAATGTGGAGACCTATGAACTTTTGACACGTTTCACTTGTCGGTACAATCAGAAGTAATTCTAGTCTGTGGACTGTTGCTTATCCATTCCATAAATTACAAAATTACAAAGTATGGACAAGTGGTCAGAAGCTATAGCTATCAAGTTAAGTCAAATGTCAAGTCAAGTCAAGTCAGGTTTATTTATAAAGCACATTTAAAAACAACAAAGTTGACCAAAGTGCTGTACAAAGCCTAATAACTAATTAAAATTAAAATTACGATAAAGCTGGCATACAAAGATCAGTACATATAAGAGACATATACACTATACAAGTGTTTTTAACCGAGGTTTGAAAGAATCGACAGATGGGGCGAATCTGATGGAGGAGGGAAGGCGATTCCAAAGTCTAGGAGCTGTAACTACGAACACACGGTCGCCTCTGAGTTTGAGTTTTGATCGCGGGACGGCAAGGAGGCCCATGTCAGACGACCTGAGAGACCTGGAGGTAGTGTAATGGCTTAGGAGATCTGTGATATAGGGGGGTGCCAGTTGGTTCAGGGCTTTAAAAACGAACAGCAGGACCTTGAAATCAATTCTATAACCAACTGGAAGCCAGTGAAGAGAGGCCAAGACATATGGTCTCTCTTTTTGGAACCAGTCAGAAGCCTGGCCGCAGCATTTTGGCGGGATATGGACGACTGGCTGATCCCAGTATAGAGGGAATTACAGTAGTCAAGCCGAGAGGAAATTAATGCATGGGTTACTTTTTCCAGATCACTGAGTGAGAGGAAGGGTTTTATTTTTTGATGGTCCGTAGCTGAAAGACACTGGAAAAGGTCGGAAAAGGTTGAAAGCAATGAAAACGATGTTGACGAACATATCAGAAAATAGAACAAATGAAAAGCATCCTCTCTGCCAAAGACTCGTTAGGAAGAAAATGTGAGTTCATGGAGTTGAGAGTGGAGTTATTTGCTTTGCATTGAAACTGAACATTCTTGTGATGGAATTCAGATGAGAACATTCCGGTTCATTAGAGCTGTTCCATATAAGGGAACAGTCAGGAGCCCATCTGAACTCAGTCACATTCACACAGATAGGCAAGACCACAACGCACCTATGTGTGTATGTCTACTTATGCATATGTGTGTGCTCGTGGTTGTGAATGTGTGTACGCTTACACAGTGGCGTGTGCGAAGAACCTGGACAGCACAACTGTGGCCGTTCATTTGGATGAGATCTACTGCAAAGCTTGCTACGGCAAGAAGCACGGGCCAAAAGGGTACGGTTACGGCCAGGGAGCAGGGACCCTCAGCATGGACAAGGGAGAGTCCCTGGGCATTACACGTGAAGAGTGAGTGACATACACCACACACACACACACACACACACACACACACACACACAAACCTCTTGCTCTCTCTCAAGGCATGATAACCACATTTCTTCCTCCTTCTCTCAGACCTGCTCCTCATCGTCCTACCAGCAACCCAAACCCATCCAAGCTAGCTCAGAAGTTTGGAGGGTCAGACAAGTGCCCACGCTGTGGCAAGGCTGTCTACGCCGCCGAGAAAGTGATTGGAGCCGGGAGCGTAAGGAAACACGTGCACACACACATGCACAGGCACACACATGTTATTTTTATTATTTGTTTTAAATCTATCCTTTATTTACAGGCATGGCATAAGAATGGATGTTTCCGCTGCGCCTTGTGTGGGAAGGGCCTTGAGTCAACCACACTAGCTGACAAGGATGGAGAAATCTACTGCAAAGGTGCAACTTCCCAATCATTACAGAGATCCACTACAATGAATTACTAACATAGTAACACAGTATGACCATTCAGAAAAGAGTGAGGGAGCTCATCCAAACTTGAGGCACGCCACAAAACACTAAAAGCCTGCTGAAGAAAAAACTTCATCAGAGCACTAAAGATAAAAAACAATGCTCTGATGAAGTTTTTTTTCCTCCCAAATCAATAAAGAAGTGAAATGTGAGTGTTGCATGTCCAGTCATGTCTCTGCCTCACACAGTGAACACAGTGTTTATAATGTACTGCCACCTACTGCCACCATTAAAACATTGCACAGATGCCATGTCTCCAGTGTGAGGTGTAGGTTGCTACAGGTTATGTCAAGTATGCAGTTTGTGACCTTACCCTTTCATATTTATACTCCTCCAGGGTGTTACGCCAAAAACTTTGGTCCCAAGGGATTCGGCTATGGGCAGGGCGCCGGGGCGCTGGCACATGCTCAGTAGAGAACACCACGGTCTTCAGAGCACACCTTCTACCTGTAGAGGGCAGAGGGAGGCCGTAGCACACAGCTTGATTCACAGGTTTCTGTCTTACAAATTGTATCGTGGGGAAGATTTAACCACCTTAGTCTGCTTCAATATAAATAATATAATGGTCATTCATCTTTGGTGTCAAATCTTGATTCACATACTCTACTACTACACTTGTACATTACTTACATTGGGGATTTGCACTGCTCTCAATCTTCAATTGTATCTCATCATCTTCTTCTCATTGTCAGTCTTTCCTTTTCCTCTGTAATTAATGGATTACTGTCACAAAACAATGTGACAGTAATACATAGTAAAATCTACTTATATGTTATACTTATATGTACTTATTTGTAAGCATGAGCATGATGATTAAAAAACTGAAATGAAAATTAAATGATGATGGCAGCTTTTCTCTACTGGTACAAAGATTTCATGAGACCATATGAGCGAAACTCCCGTCTCTCTCTCTCTCTCTCTCTCTCTCTCTCTCTCTCTGTGTGTGTGTGTGTGTGTGTGTGTGTGCGTGCGTGTGGGCAGAAGTATGTGTGATTGTGTGAAAGTTTCAAGAACGGACACATGTTCATTGAATTCATTCCAGTCATAACATTGGCGTGACACATCGCACACTGCTGGGACTACACTATGATAAATATGCCTCCTGTAAAGGTCGGGGAAATTACAGTGTCACGCCATACCCACATTCTCACCGGTCGGGTCAGAGTCATGTTGCTGTGAAGATTGACAAGATTATTATTTAACGTAGCACTTCCATGTGAATGATGATGCCGCCTCTCGCAGACGTTCAAGGACAGTGATGGACATGTTGAAAAGTGATCAGCAGGGCTTTGTAATCAAACACTTCTCTTTATTTTACGTTACTTATTACAGTTACTTGACCTGGATAATCCAGTTTAAAGTGTAGTTTCAAGAGTGCCTCTTCATTTCAGGATGTGTAAAATGCTGCTTGTATCCAAAATCTCACAATTTCTCGACATCACCAAATAATTCCTAAAAAGTAATCTGATTTAGCAATTTCCTTTGGGTTAATCAGAATTTATATTTATATTTTGTTATAAGTGGTAACTCCCATGTACTCTATATATTAGCACAACAAATACTAGAGGTGTAGAGCTGGTGCTGCCAAGTTATGTCATGTCTCTCATTTGTTCTTTCTTATCGGTTTCTGTCTTTCTCTCTCTCTGTATTCATCTGACTCTCTCTCTCTCTCTCACACACACACACACACACACACACACACACACACACACACACACACATTTGACTTATTTATCAACCTTCAGCCTCCCACTCACATTCCAGCTCTGAGAGAGAGGAAAGAGAAAGCAGCCTGCCATAAACACATTTGGAGCAGCCCTGCCACTGGATGATGAGTTTGAAATAACAACTAGGAATATTAATATATATTTTTACGGACTGATTTTTCTTTTAATGACAGAAAAGTGTGGTAGGATCTTTCCTTTTAAAAGCAGACGCACTGTGATCCTAGCACTCAAGTGGAGGGTAGGCTATAGATACACACACACACACATATAGATGTACATTCCCTCTGTATATGCTGTGTACTCACTCTCTCTCTCTCTCTCTCTCTCTCTCTCTCTCTCTCTCTCTCTCTCTCACTCTCTGTGCGTGACACACATACACACACACACACACACGTGGGAATGTCATAAACACAAGACCGGATCTCTTGGCGTCACGGGCAGGAGGCGGGGTGCTAGTTGAAGGGGAGAAGGTCCGGAGAGGAGCCGGGCATGTTCAAACATATCCGGGCAGACCAGCCTACCAAGCAGCAGACACGCGGCGTGCAGGCACATTTAGTTTATAGTCTATTATCGTGTTGTACTCTCACTTAAATGCCTTAGCTCTAACACACACAGTACTTTTGTGAGCCTACTAAAGGAATCCGCACGAATGTGACATTGACAACATCTGGAATGTGGATTGCGTGTATTCTTCTCGAGGACGTCTTAAAAGGTTGCCCTGCTGAAGATTATACTCTAATTTGAGATTGAGGACCACTCCGGCTCGGCGTGGACATGTCCCTCCCGCTCAAGGTGATGAGAGACGGGCTGCTGGAGAAGCGGAGCAGCGGGCTCCTCCAGCTGTGGAAGAAGAAGCGCTGCGTACTCACCGAGGAGGGGTTGCGCCTGCACAACTGCAAAGGCGGCGGCGGCGCGCAGAGCTCGGCGTGCGGCTCTAAAGCCAAGGAGCTCCGCTTTGAGCGCATGGCCACGGTGGACTGCGTGGAGTACAAGCGGGGGCTGGTGTACTTCACCGTGGTCATGGCCACGGGGAAGGAGATTGACTTTCGGTGCCCGCAGGACGGCGCGGCGTGGAACGCGGAGATCGCCCTGGCGCTGGTGCGCTACAAGAACCTGCAGGCCGTGCAGACCGGAAGGAACCGGCACCTGTCCTCGCCACACCTGGGCAGCAGCGGGGAGGATGAGGCGCTCTGACCTGCTCAAGGTAAGCCTTCCTGTAGGTGTAGGGGGGGGGTGTGTTGGGTGTGTCACCAAAATGTAGCCTTGGAGTTTAAAGGGAGCGTCTTGTAACTGGAGTGTCCCAGGTTCAGTCCCAGCTGACCCATGTGTCATTGAGCAAGACAAGGACACCCTTCCTGGTCCCCGCTTGGAATAAGAGCATCAGCTGACACCTCAAATGAAAATGTAAAAATGTCCTCAAGTACTGTGTCCTAAGTGCTAAGTCCTCTTTCCCCTAAGCCAGTGGTTCTCCACCGTGTACCGTCAAGACCCAAGAGCAGGTCTTCATTCCGACCAAACACTACAGCAACTCATCCCATCGCCCATTTCACTATTGCCTTACCATGACCACCCACCTCCCTTCTTAAGACACAAGCCCTCTCTCACTTCAGGACATAATTATGTTGCAATGTGAGCTTCCAAAATAACATCTGCCTGCCTCTCCCTCACCAGGCAGCCAAGTATTTTTAAACACACACACACACACACACACACACATATACATACACCGACAGCTCTACATTATGCATTTACGTGCACCCAACTGTAACAGTTGGAGAAGCAGACGTAGGTTAATCCATCCATTTGTTTTGTTAAACATTTCAACATTTAGGACACACTGGCTACCGTCACTCAACGCATGTGACACCAGTGTCATTCACAGAGGCTGGTCACTGAATTACCAAGTGTTCATGAAGAGAGGGTGTAAGTCTGAACTATGAGCTCATGGCCCAGGAATCCATGGAGACACTTCCTTAAGAGAGTTGTGCCCAAATTAACTTAGTGGCCTTGGTAACAGTGTATTTTAACTCACCACAAATGTGCTTTCTAGAACTTCAGGTGCTTCAACATCGAGCGTTGAAGTAAAATTCCAAAATAAAGCAACATTCTAATTATTTTTTTGTCCTCTTTCCTCAGGATTTTTACTTCCTGGGAGTGAATCAATCAAAGTGGAGAAAGGTAGAGGTCACAAATACATCGGCCAGATTATGGAATATATATGGCCATCACTGAAAATGGATTAAAGGACTGGAAAAAGAGCAGACACTCCTCCAGTCTTCTTATATGTACAGATTTGAGAATCGTGGTATACACATGGATTAAAATGGGTCTTCCACCATGTTGATTTTTCCAAGCATTGCCTTTGAGGTCTGTGTAGAGAGCACTACTACTACTACCTACTAAAAGGTAACGGACAGAAGCGGTGTACTTGGAGCTGTGATACTGTTCATCCCTAGTGCCTTGATGTTTCAAACGGATCTCCTATTCTGGACTTCTCTTCTGATTTCTTGGGACACTACAACCACATATCCTCCCTGGAACAGGAGTACATTTGTTCCTTTTGTATTACTTTTGACAGCAAGATGTTTCCCATTTTACAGGCTTGTTTTTGTTCATAGACTGAACAGCTCTGCATGTTTTTCTATGTTTGCACATGAAAAAAAAAAAGCATTTTGTTCATATTCAGTGTATTCAATATTTGTTGAAACAATTGAGACCATGCACAGTATTACTATCTAATAATAAACATTAATGAATGAATTTTGTCAGATTCTCGTGTGGTAAAGGTCCTGAGGTGGTTTAGTAGATCTTAACAATGATCTTAACAGTTATTTTAAGCTGTTTTAGGCACAAATACTGTTATTGGCTAACCTCTTCTGGTTCCAGTTGTGGTGTAACCTTGCTGTTATAGCCTCTGGAACACACACACACACACACACACACACCTCGGACACAGACAAACACCGTGGCATAGCGCTCCTGCTCTTGTGTGCGTGCTGCTCGGTTGTGCAGTCAGGACACCTTTTGTTCTCGGTGCTATTGAGGACTCTAATGAGAAGCACAATGAGCCTAAGGCATGTGCACACAAACATCCACCCACGCACATTCACATACAGAGGCTGATGCGCACACCCCACATGAAATTCACCAAGGTCTCAACATCAGCAGACTCTTAATTAATGAAGCTTTTCACACATTGTTCATCCGAGCATGTTTTCTGTGTGTGGATGTCAAGAATATAGCAGTGTGTGTGTGTGTGTGTGTGTGTGTGTGCTGTGTGTGGCTGTGGCGCTCAGTGCAGGTCAGGGATAAAGAGCTGATTGTATAGTAGAGCTCTCTGGTTACTGTGGAAAACCCCAAAGTTAGCAACACTGCATGAGTCAGCATTGGGACCAGGAGCACTGCTAGGACCAGAGACAACTTGGCTACCCAATGATGGCTCAGTGCACTGTGTGTGTGTGTGTGTGTGTGTGTGTGTGTGTGTGTGTGTGTGTGTGTGTGTGTCTCTGTGTGTGTCTGTGTGTGTGTGTGTGTGTGTAAATACAGGAGTTAAAGGAAAGTTCTTGAACAGAGTGCGTGAGTGTGAAGCACAAAGTGTAAGTGAAGAGCTCTAGAGCAAATGTAAGTTTGTTGTTTTGGCCTATCCAGAGTTGAATGTTTTTATCCGCAGTGTGAATGTTTTTCAGGGACAAGACGGATGACGTATTCCTCGTTGAAATGATCGCACTCACCTCCATACTGTCTTACTCCTGCCCCGGCATCTTACCGCTCTCTGCCCCCCGGCATGTGAGCGCCAGGAAATTGCCCCATATATGCCCCCTCACTGCCCGCTGACGTCACGGCAAATATGACAGTTGTCTATTCTTTATCTGTGGTCGTGTCAAACATAAGAAAGTGGAAAAAAGAGAGAGAGTGTATGCTTTGACCTGGCCTATTTTCATTGTGCATTTAGGGAAGACTGCTGTCCAACCTTTGCACCAAACAGCCACATTCCTCTCCCACTTTACCAAACGCGCTGCCGTCTGCTGTATGGGTGTTAAACCACTAGAGGTCTGTCTCTGTCCTGCTGAGTGGAGAGAACCCATCTGCGCAATGTCAGTTAAGCAGTATCCATGTTTGTCTAAGTGTGTGTGTGTGTGTGTGTGTGTGTGAGAGAGAGAGAGAGAGAGAGAGAGAGAGAGAAAGAGATGCGGGGGTGGAGCTTCTCTGCTGCTTGTGTATTAAAGTTGCTGGCAAGCTGTCATGTGGTGGTATCTCCTACTCACTGTTCAATACCAAGTCTTGTTTATGTGATGTTTTGTGTTAGTTTCACGTCGCCATACTCCCCCCCCCACATACTTCACCTCCTCCCAACTGCATAGAAACCTCACGGCACTTTGTGAAATGTCCCATACTGTCTGACACTCTGTCACTCTAAGCCGGTGGGCCCGTCGTCCCGTCGCTCGTTACCCCTCACATTTCTCACAACATTGTCCCGGCATCATAGCGACGTCGGGATCAAGTTATAATATAGGTGCTGAAGGCCAGACCTACCCCCCTGGCAGGGAATGAAAGACAGAAATACAAAGTCGGAGAAACTGAACACGAGCGCGAGTGTGGAAAAGAGAGAGAGATTTACGGAGAGGCGGCCACGTTGACGTCTGCATTCAATTGTTGAGTGGACGGCATTACAGCAAAGCCAGAAATGTATTATTTTTGCGATTTTTTTTTTTTTGTGATGTGATCCAACAGATCCATCTTGGTCTCACCAGCCAGACTGCTCCTCTCCCAGGGCAGAGCAGCCTTTTAACAGCAGCTAAACCCCCTGGAAGCACGTCTGGCATTTTGATCTGCCAGTTTAGCCAAGAATTTCATTAAAATGGTTCAGATTTTACACGGTGGGCGAGTGGATGATGCTGGAGGTTGTGTGTGTGTGTGTGTGTGTGGGTGTGAGTACATGATGTAGGACCCCCCCCAAACCCCTCCCCGCCCCCTATTTCTACCTTGGCTGTGTGCCTGTGTGTGTGTGTGTGTGTGTGTGAGAGTATGTGTGCGCAATAAATAGTAACAGAGGTTTAAGTGAGAGTTAAAAAATGTCAGAGGGTAACAACAGAGAAGACCCCTGCCATTAACATGGGACAGGTGTTCACACACACACACACACACTGGCACTTTCTTTTCCTGCCTATCAAATTTCTCCTTCATGCAAGTTAGCTCTGGCACAGCTCACGTCCCACACTTCCCTCCTCTTTTTTCTCCCCCAATTGTAATCCATTTATTCCAGCCCGGTGTTTCACATACCCCCTGTCCAGCGAGAATCTAAAGCCCCCAGCCCACAGTTCATCTCCTGAGCCACTTCCACCCACCCCCCACTGCGTCATGCAAGACTACCAAATCTCCAGGCTCTAAATGCTGCCCCCTGGTTTATTATGAATCACTGAGAGACAAATGGGCAGAGAAAGATTAAGCAGAAAGGGAGATGGGGAAGACTAATAATAGCCTCCACTAACAAAAGAGAAGGAGCTAGACAGACAATGGGAGGTGCAGTTAAATAGAGGAACACTCATCCTATAGCCTCATCTCTGTCTTTTCATCTCTTTCTCCGCCTCGCTCCTGGTTTGCCCCGTCAAGCCTCCATTTCCTCTGCTGACTCTGGTAAGGTACCTGCATGAAGTGGTCTGTGACAGTGTGAGCGTGTGGTGTCATTTTTAATTGTTATTTTTATTTATTTATTATCTATTTTAATTTTTAGAAAACTGCTGAAAATGTATAGGCGTCTTACTCACCATCATCATCAGTTCAGTGTATTTTGGATCTAAGGTTTTAGACGGGGGAAATGTTTGGAGCCTTTTTTTGTGCTCATTTATAATGTTATTTGATTGGATTAAACTGCATCCAATAGAAAGGTAGTAGAGGGCAAAGTGTTCCAATGTAAGAATAATCTGCAATATAAATATATAAAACAATTCTTCAATTGTCTTTCAATGTCATATAGTTTCATCGCTGTGGTCTTGGTACCAGTATAGAACAGCCACTTACTATGATGATTAAGCGGACAAATAATATGTACTGGACCATTGAAATCAAGCTATACTGGCTGACCAAAATTTTCCCAAATCAGCACACCATTGTCTCTGCTTTGAACAATGCTCTGGCCAAGCTGCCAAGTTGGCCGCACCACAGAGGTCCGCGAGCATGCAGAGGTACTACGGGCAAATCCATGAGCTAGGCTGGGCATCCCAGAGCACAATCCCCCCCCGCAGTTGTCTATCAGTTGTCCCCTGGTCTATTTGGGGAGACAGGCCACTCTAAATTCCTCTCCCCGAGATAATCCTGAGGAGAAAGATGGGGATGAGAGAGAGGAGGGATAGATAGAGGGATGGCGATCTGTCTGGAATTTTTCCTAATCCTCTGGAGCAGCCTGTAACCCTGTCATGCCTGGAGGTCTTAGGTGGCGTCATTCTCAACTGGGCACCGTGTAGCGGGAAAACGGGCAGGAGCAGAAAGACGGGGTGAGATAAGGTGAGACAGGTAAGGGGTGAGTGAGGCGATGCAGGGCAGAAGGTATGGGGCAAACAGAGAGAGAGGGGTAAGATAAGGTGAAACAAGATGGAGATATTACTATAGGTATGAGAAGAGAATTAGGAAGGTGAGAGGGGAAGTTTATGGCTTGTAACACCGTCTCACCTCGTGCCCTGTTAAATGTGTCACAGATTACCGCACATATCTTTACATGTACTTGCATTAAACACAAAGTCACACCTTAACTTACTCACCTTAATTTACCTCAATTTTAAGGATGTAAACATTGCAGAACCTGTACATGTCTGTTACGTTTCTACAGCTCTGTTACAACAGTCTGTTTTGAGAGCCATGAGACGTTCCCTACAAAGTGTGCTCTCTGCTTCCACAGAGTATGTCTGATGAGTGTCATGCAGAGTGCTAACGAGCAGGACAATAGAAGTCAGTGTTCAGAGCCTAATAGTGAGACTGACTCCACGTTCACTCTCCCGCTGAAAGCTCTCTATAACTCAGAGAGAGAGGAAAGATGATCTGGCTCTCCAAACGATAATAAACAAACATTGACAACTGTTCAGCGTGTGTGTGTGTGTGTGTGTGTGTGTGTGTGTGTGTGTGTGTGTGTGTGTGTGTGTGTGTGTGTGTGTGTGTGTGTCTAATCTCTCCTGTCTCTCCTCCAGTGTGAGATATCATCGGCAGGATGCCTGAACAACTGTGAGTGACCAGGCTTTGTACTCTTATTATAGATCATACACACACATACATACGTGTGCGCATGCGCAAGCACACACACACACCACACTATAAAAACAATATTTTCCATAGTTTGTTTTACTGTAGAAGATGGTTTCGGTATTATCTCTAAGCGTTGGTCTTGTCTATCTTTCTTTTACAGGCAAGAGGTAAGATGTCACCACTGACTGTGATGAAATTTATGGATTTACTGATTTAAAAAAAATATTTTAAAATCCTGTTCATGTCCTGTGCTTCATCCAGAGGAAATCCAAGATCTCAGCTTCCAGGAAGCTGATGCTTAAGGTAAGAGAGGATCTTTCATTCAGTTATAATGTAATACATGAGTTTAACCACAAGAGAGCAGCATAATAATAATAAACTTCTGCCATCAACTCTATAGATATTTCTATTATTTTGAACATCCAGAGCCTCTAGCGTGTTTCCTGACATGTTTTACCTTGCACATAAACTGAATATAAAAAATGTCTGTAGATTTGAGTGAGTGCCAGAGCAACGTGAGAACGTCGAGGAAAGATGATTTATTTGGAGAACAAATTGAACCCCTGCCTACTGATTCATGTTTGTGCAGAGTCTGATGGTGGCTAAGGCCAAGGAGGAGTTGGAGCAGGAGATCGTAGATAAAGAAGAGGAGAAAGAGAAGTACCTGTCAGAGAGAGCTCCTCCGCTACGCACCAGTAGCATGACTCTTGCACAGCTACAGGTGATCAGGGCCCTTCCACGCTCCCTCCGCCGGCTGCCTGTGAATTCAAATCCTCTGTGCTGGTGTACAAAGTGCTGCACCCTCATACTGCACCTCTAGGCCATCCTTTGTTCGATCACTAAAGGCCTCTTAGTGCTCCCTTACCTGCACCGGCCTTGTCATCGTTCAAGGCTAAAAACACACGTGACCCTCTTCCCACTGAATCATATCCCCTCCCATATTTTCATTCTTTACTTGCTCTGATTTGCTCTCATAAAAAATGCCTTCTATCACTCTCCTTAGCTCTTATTTTTTATTAAGATGTAGAAAATGTAAACTACATCTGACTGCAGCTATGTTATGATGTGTTTCTCTATGTGTGTGTGTGTTTGTGTGTGTGCAGAACCTGTGCACAGAGCTCCATGCCAAGATAGATGTGGTAGATGAAGAGCGATACGACATTGAAGCCAAAGTCACGCTCAACACACGTGAGGTACAGCACTGTGCAGCAGAACAGGAAACATGAACACAGTTAAATAGCTGCATGCTGCTGTAATGCTGGACATGAGAAATTAAATGAAATACTAATGTTTTCCCAATGTCTGGCCCTGGCCCAGATTAAGGACCTGAACATCAAGGTGTTGGACCTGAGGGGGAAATTCAAGAGGCCTAATCTGAGGCGTGTACGTGTGTCAGCTGATGCCATCCTTCGCTCCCTGCTAGGCTCCAAGCACAAAGTCTCCATGGACCTCAGAGCCAACCTCAAGTCTGTCAAGAAAGAAGACACTGAGAAGGTGTGTGTGCAGATAAAAAAAAAAGAAAAAGAGAAGAAAAAGAAGGCTCTCACACACACACACACACACACACACACACACACACACACACACACACACATTGAGTACAATCCAGTCAGCATAAACTAAACTGTGCATCGTCCTCAGGCCAGTTTCAAATAAACTAGTGACATCAGTGCTTAAGGTGCCATGAGAAACCTGAAATGTGTGTTCTGTGTGTGTGTGTGTGTGTGTGTGTGTGTGTGTGGGGTAAAGCTCTGTTTGAGACAATCAGCAATGGGACACAACAGGGCGGTGGCCATGTGTGTGAGTGGAGGTACAGTATAGTACACAAGACAATGATCCCATTGTACGCAGAAGAGTAGCTTTCGTGACCAGCGCTGTTCAATGGTCAGCGAGTGTGTGTGTGTGTGTGTGTGTGTGTGTGTGTGTGTGTGTGTGTGTGTGTGAGACCGAGTGTAAACCAGTCAGACTAGTATGGTTATGCAGTATTCTCATTGGGGATTCCCAGTCTGAACGTGCTCTACTTCCCAATCTCTTATAAAAATGTTTCCAATGAACTCCTTCCTTTCAGTTCATGTTCCTTTGTTTCTCTTTTACTTCATCGACATCTCATTCTCTCATACTACTTCATTCTATTGATCTATCTATCTCTCTATCTCTCTCTCTATCTATCTCTCTCTATCTATCTATCTATCTATCTATCTATCTATCTATCTATCTATCTATCTATCTATCTATCTATCTATCTATCTATCTATCTATCTATCTATCTATCTATCTATCTATCTATCTATCTGTCTGTCTATCTCCTTCAGAAGAGGCCAGTAGAGGACAGTGATTGGAGGAAGAACGTAGAGGCCATGTCAGGGATGGAGGGAAGGAAGAAGATGTTCGATGCGGCCAAGGGCCCCGCCCAGTGAAACCTATAAGCCAATCAGAAGGCGGGCTTGTGTCGTGTGAGCGGATGTCCCCACACACCCAAAATGGTTTACCCTCCTCTCTTAAGAACTGAGCTGTTTGCTATTCAATGCTGAGGTGTTATCAGTCACTAAATCTATGTGTCAATCCCTCTACTTTGAGAATTTGGATGATATTTGTACAGAAATTCAAAAGTCAAAATACCTGTAAAAACTTGTATTACTACACCCCATAGACAATGTCATGAGATATTTCTAATGCAGCTACAATAACGTTGAATAGCAGAATGATGTGCTATATACTAACTACCTAAAACATCAATGGGTGTCAGCTTTTGGCGTCTAATGATATATAACAGTGTAAGAATATCCAAGGGTGGAATTTTCCTTCAACTATTCAACAAACTTACAGATACTATGTAGCCTCTATGATGTTCTGTCCAAAAGTGAATTGTTCTTTTAGTATTATTGCTTGGGGATGTACTGTAAGAGTAACCTGCAGTTCAACAAAACAAAATCATGTGCAGTTCAATATCTGGATTCACGTGCAGATTGGTATCACAATAAAACACACAAAACTGATCATATTTCCTCGTGATGCTCTTTCATTGTGTGACTGTTTTTTTTTTTTAAGTTGTTCACAAATCTACACATAAAAAAGGTACTTTTTCAGGCAGACTGGCAGACAGAAGAATATCAGTGGAAAAGTACACCGCCACTAAACATGAACGGTGTACATTTCCTCTGATATTCTTCTGTCTGCCAGCTGCAAGGCTGTCCAGGCCAGCGTCCTGTCCATGGCTATATAACACTCTTCTATAGCCCCTGTCTAGTTTGCATGCTCATAAAGCACGCTCTGTAAAGTGCTTCCATGATGGTATTCTCCTTTCTATCACCTTATCTGGATGAATGCAAAAAGCCCTCAGTGTGTGTGAGTTGTCATGTGTCACTCAATGACAGCAGCTGAGTTAGTGAATAGGAGCGTCATCCAAAACGATGCACTTCAAATAAACTGTTATGTGTGTGCTTCTCTTCTGCTTCAGGCCTTCCCTGGAAAATATAGGTCATTTTAGGTCTTTGTGCGCAAACAGTAACACTTAAACATGAAAATGCGCATGGACGCACACGCATTCACACATTATTCAGTCTGCAGAGCTTAGATAGAGATAGCAAATATGCAAACATTCTTTCTTTGGCCAGGGAGTGACATGCATTTGGGAACAAGCGTCATACAGCTGTACCTTGATGGTGTGCTGTAAGGAAAACTGCTCCCCATATCATTGAAGACTGCTTATGGTTTTGCATGAACAAATACTACAAAATAAAGGTTCAGGGTGAGCTTCATGTACTGCATATACTTCCTCTGTCGTCCTGATGGTAAGTTTTGATCTGCTTTGTAAAAGTGCATCTGCACACAGTTGGGTGTATACTGTGTATGGGTGGTGGATGTGTTGGACTGAGCCTGAATCTGGGTCAGAGTCCAACACACCTGGCTGACGGGAAGGGCGTGCTCTCACACATTGTAGAGCAAACAATCTGACTCACACTGTAAAGAGACTCACTGCCCAGCCGAGCAAGGCATCATCACCCAGTTGGACATGTGTAAATACACCAAACACCTTTTTTAAGTTTAACTTCAACCCAGAAGTACATAAGGTTCGTTGTAAACCAGATAGTTCGGTTCTCAGTTCTGATTGGCTGATTGGCATTAAATATTAATGCACTAACCGGTGACCTACTGTTCAAGGACTACATTGCTTGGCAGAAAAAATATGATTATGATTATTATTACTAATAATAAAAAACGTTTTTATTGCAATAGTGTATTAGCTGTTATAAATTAATGAAGTAGTTTCATTTAGCATGAATCCCAATATGGATGACCATCAAAAACCATGACCATAAAAAAACGAAGTATTATTACAATGCAATTTAACTACCACACTTCCACCATACATAGACTCTCTCTCTCTCTCTCTCTCTCTCTCTCTCTCTCTCTCTATCAGGTAGTCAACCTACCTAGTGGTCATGTGACGTCTGAGCGGTGGGGTAAAGGTGGACTACTTTCCACCGCACTCTAATTTGATTGCCGCTCTGTTAGAGCCTGTCAGTCCTTCACGCCTGTGAGCGAAGTGCGTCTGGAAACTGTGTTTTTCTCTATAGAATCGACCCCAAAATGTCCATCAGTAGGAAGAACTGGTCGGCTTTGTCCAGGTAAGGTTATAGTCCGCATTGACCGCTTTTCTTTACGGAATGTGATACCTGTGAGCGAGAGCTGCGCACCTAACAGTTGCTGTTGTTGCCGCTTTTTGACACTTGATGTTATGGACGCACGAGCGGTTAGAAAGTCGCATTTTATTCACACGACAAACATTACAAAAGCATTTCATCTCTTCATTATTGCAGCCATGTAGCCAGGTGGTTTATCTGTAACGAAACAACACTAGAACAGGGGCTTCCAATGTGTCTGAGGTACTAACAGTGAACTCATAGTGGTCTTATCGTCTACTTTGTGTTATTTGTGTCATAATATCACTGTGATATTCGTGTAGTATGTTTCTAAAACTGGTTATAGGACTACTAGGACTGTTCTTTTTCATAAGGGTTAGTTTTAGAACCCAGTAGTTCAGAGTTACTGGGGTTAGCACAATGTTTTGGACCACAGGAGCAGGAGCACCATCTCACCCTCCAGGTGTGACCTCCTGCTGCCTTGCAGTTAGAGAGCTACAGTTTCAATGGGCTACTAATAAATGCTGTATAATATACTACACACTTCACTACATAATATCTTTATCTTAACGACATATAATATCTCAAAGTTACTGAGACAAGTGGTGCCTGGCCTTATTTGAGTGTATTCATAAGCAGTTGGTGAACAAGAAAAGCAGGTTCTCTGTAACCGTTATTACAATCGCAACAAGTCATTGCTTTTCCCATTCCCGTAGATGTGATATCACATTCGATAGTGGATAGATTTAGACACCATGCTGCATTTGCTTTGCGTGTGCTCTCTCTGGACTTTCCCACTGTTTCACTTTCCTTCCTTGTGTGATAACGTGTTTGTGTCTACATGAAGCGGTTAACATGTAGACAGCATGAGTGTTTGTGTGTGTCCATGTGTGTTTCATGGCGCTCACAACATGCCCTGCCTTCAGCCTAGCACGCCAGTGGACAATGGAGGATGAGGAGGAGGTGGAGAGGGAGAGGAGGAGGAGGGTGAGGAGCACCAGCAGCACCGCCGACCCCGACAATGAGCCCTCGCCTGGCCCCGGCCAAACACCCACAGACACACTCACCGGTGTCAGCACCCATGGGACCGACTCCACAAGTGAGAGGTCCCAGGGCCTCAGCAGGTTAGCATCTCATCCATCAGCATGATTTGTAAATGTCTGCCAAAACATGACGGACTGATCCTCTGAACAGGATCCTGTTATGCTTTTTCTATCTCTCTACCACTATCTCTCTCTCTGTTTCCCTTTGTCTCTCTCTCTCTCTCTCTCTCTCTCTATTTGTCTCTCTCTCTCTCTCTCACGTGACTCTGTCATTTGATTGTCGCCATAGGGATATGTAATGTAGAGTTCATCTTCTTTGATAGTGGCCCTCTTTAGCGGATGGATTTCAGGAGCAAAGAGAGAGTGCTCTTGTCCTTTTGCCCTGTGGGAGTGTGTCAGTCCTATACCTTTCAAACACACTAGAAAACCTGACACCACGCATGAAAAGTTGTCAAAAACATCAACAGCTGACTACCTGGAGCAGAAACAGTCTTCAAAGAGAGAGAGAGAAACTGTGGAGCCTTTCATTAGAGAAACCCGATCGGACGCGAGGAGGCGCAGGCCCCGTCCTCGTCTCCAGGGACTATTTATCATGTCATTCACGTTGCATGTGCATGTGTTCAGTGCGGAGCAGCTACAGCTGGACTTCGTGGAGATCCTGCGCGTCCGCGATGAGAAGAGGCGGATGAGGCACATGGAGACGCTGAGACGGCAGAAGAATGAAGAGGAGGATGAAGAGGAGGCTGGCAGAGGAGGAGGAGGAGGAGGAGGAGGAGGGGCCAGGGTGGAGCTACTGGGGGACACCGAGGAGGATGAGGAGGAGGAGGAGGAGGGGAGGTCGGTGCCCTCCGTGTTCACCAGAGTCAAGCCGTCGCACGACCCCACCCCAGCCCCTCTCGGTCCCACTGCCACCACTACCATCACAAACAGACAGGTGAGAGTTAGAGTCAGCTGTAAAGAAACCGGAACATGTTTTGAACGATCTTTGAATGTTATTGCCGTCAGAAAGAGGTTTTGTTTTGTTTCTTTGAAAGAGGCAGGGAGCGAGACACTAGAGAAACGCTCACTCAGATCCAAGCTATCAATGCTTAACTCAGTCATAACAGAGCGCTACCAAAAGTGCTACCCCACAGTGCGGTTAGTCACAGTTAGCTGTTACCCCACGCAGAGGGAGAATCGCGTTAATCATTTTCTAGATCCGACAGCTCAGCGATGGGAACGATTTTCCTTTTCCTTGAACACTATTAATGTTGCGCGCATCAACTGCTGACCCACAATCCCACACAACCACGTGCTTTCTGGAGATAGAGGTGGACATTGATGTGGAGGCGCACACACACACACACACACAGACACACAAACACTTCCTTTATATCACTTCCATATAAATGACTTGCAAACTTAGTGCCAAATGACTATGGAAATAAGCAATAAAACACTGATACTGCGTGCTTAAGGTCATAATTTGGACTTTATCTTTTATTACACTTGCCTGCAACACTTAAACAATGTATCTTCAAATAAGGGCATATCAATACAGGGTGTGTTTCTGGTGGCTCTGCACTAAAGCTTGTTTTCTGTATTCCCTTGTTTATTCTTTCTATGTTTGCTTGTTTGGTAGCATGAAAATGGAGAGTCAAGGAAAGAGCCTGAGCCCAAGCCACCGTCTACCCCATCCCGCAAGTTTGTCAGGTGAGGAACAAGCACTGCAACTGTTCAAGCGTTTCTCATAGGAAATGATTGTTAAAATGATTATTAAAATGATCAGTCATATTAAGACATTTGTTAACAAAATAGTCTTCAAGAAGCATTTTTTTTTTTTTACATATATAGCATTTTGGAATGAGGCCCTACAAATATGAGTATGTACAGGGTGTGTGTCATAGCTACAACGCTATATATCATTCGCTATAACATACCAGGTGCATATAAATGGTGACCTGCTGGTTTGATGTCATTGCCAGTCCCTCAGTCCAAAACATCCAAATGTCAGCATCTGTCCTGTACTGTAGGAAAGCTTCTGTCTCAGTTACTTTATTATCTAAAGATAAATAAAGAGAAAAACAACAGCTCATAAGTAAGACTGATAAATAGTGTACAGACTTTAATACTGTAGCGCATCAGAGCTGTTACACTGTGGAAGGACCTGGATGACCGGCTGCCTTATCATGCACATGTTCCATTAACCTTAGTTGACTGTTTCTGGTGGTCTAGTTCTGTCTCCATCTCCCTGGACAAGAGTCCTTCTGCCAGTGGACGCACAACTCCCATGAGCCCTCGCTCCCCAACGGCCCCACTGTCACCTAGAGAACACTGGCCATCTCCCTGCCAGAGTCCCACTCCCAGGGGAGCTCAAAGCCCCATACAGCAAGAACACACACAGGAGGTACTGCAACACACACACACACACACACACACACAAACACACACACACACACACACACAGACAAGTGGACTTTGTCTTCATACAATGCTGACACCATGGCACATCATTGTAACACAGCAATAGCACCCCCTGGTGTTATATTTACAGTGAAAACAAAACTTTGTCTATGTGCTGTTTTTAATGTTTCATCATTTTTATCTTTTTATATATTTGTATTTCTATTTTATACATGTCCTATTGTTGTGCAGCACCTTGTAACATTTGTTTTGATAGGCGCTCTATAAATAAAGTTTACTTACTTACTTACTAGCTTACTGACCCTCGTTCCTTTGACGTCCCAGCTAGCAAATAGCATAAGGGATAGTTACATCAGACCCTGTATGGTGGTAAATATTAAATGAGGCTTTCACTGTACGCCAGGCCAGCGTGAATGGCTCTTCCTCCCATGGCTCAGTCACCTTTGAGCAGACAGCCAGACCTGCCTTCACCAGACAGAGCTCCAGGACTGCATCTTTCAGGGTAAACACACGCCCACATGCAGGCACGCTTTCCCCACGATACATGTTGATGTTCACCTTTGCCAATTTGACTGTTAACCCATGATTATTTATTGCATCACCTGTCAGATTGTCTGAATAATTTGCTTATGTCACTCAAGCCCGGGGTGTATGCCAATAGATTGGCCTGAAGCAATGTTTACCTGCTTTTACTGTTGACTGGACATCCTTTGAACACCTGAACACATTAGAATAATGAGGAGGAGTGTGCCTGAGCTGTCATGAGTTGGCATTTAGGTCACTGTGAGGACTGTTAACACACACTCACATATCCTTGATCTTCCACAGATGATGAGGAAGAAAGAAGAGGACAACATGCCTTTGCAAAGGAGGTAAGGTAAACTTTCTCTTTATTTCTAGTCCCTCTTTCTCTGGCTGCCTCTCTCGGTTAATAGTGTTTCATTCTTTTTTAGTTCGAGTGTCCGGATGGCCTCCAAGAAATTTGAATCCAACACAGTAAGATAATAATTTACTTTCACCCTATGTAAGGTGTTTTTTGACTATTTTCTTAGCTTTACTGCATCCAATTACTTAATAAGATTTATCCCCCCATTCTCCCCCATGGTCATGGATGGATGGATAGATACTTTATTGATCCTCAGGGGGAAATTCTGGGATTGGCTCCCTAGCCATGATCAGTAAAGCCTGGCTTTCACATCTGGGTGCAAATTATTGACATTCTGGACTAAGAAAGAAATTACAGATATTGCTTTTCCTGATGTTTAGCAATGCATGGGTCACGCAAGGTACGTTGGAACTGGAATCTGTGTTAAAGTTATGTGTAGATGTTTTACACTGACTGTGATGTTACTTACTCTCTGTGTTTGGACCAGGACCAGAACCAAAACCAAAACCAAGGTGAAGACAAAGCATCTCCCTTTCCAGAGGAGGTGAGTTTATACATGTAACTGATTTTATGTCTTACAAAGGATTTGAATCAGCTTAATTTTATTACAGTAGTTGCTTGATCATTATGTAGGTGGACAGGCGTGTGCTTCTGAGGCAGTCTGGCAGTGTATGTATTTTCTGTTCTGTCCAGCTCCCGACAGAGGATGTCATCCAGGTCCATCCAGGAGAAGATGGAGAGACTGGCCCAGGCTGCACAGGTCAGGACTCTCAACACACCGAACACAGAGACTCAAGCTTTAACACAGCATGTGACTTTATGCTACATTAGCCTTTACCTGACCGATGCTGTAAGGTTTTTCTTCTTTTTTTTCTGTTCATTGTTCTCTCCCTCCTCTGACTCCTGTATGTGTGTAGAAGTCGGAGATAATGCGATCTCCAGACGTGACCCAGAGGACCCTGTGTCTGCTGGACGAGGTGTCCAGGAAGAGAGGTCTCTTTGAAAGGGAACAGCAGGCATCAGGCCCCACCAGCCCTGGAGTTTCCAGACAGGTACTGTACATTGACAATGGACCTTAAAGCTGATAGTGCTACTCCTACCATATCATTTTACCATTTAATCTTAATAACTATTTAACTATTTAACCATAACTATTTATATGGATTGGGTATATGTCAGAATTATTATTTGATTTCAGTCCAGAATGACGGTGTGATAGGCTTTGCTGAGGCTCAACCCTATTACCTCATTATTTGTAATCACCAAATGTGCATACACCATCCAGGTATAGTGATACCTGTGGGTTCTGATTCTGTCACATCTCTGGCATCAGGAATTCAGGAGTTTCACTTCAGGAATGTCGGACCGGATCAACAGCTGGCTCAACAAGGGTAACCAACCCTGTTCTTCCCTCAATGCCACGGTCAGTTTGCCTACTACTAAATAGCCTGGCTATTTGTGCTAATACAGCTCTATTTTCATGTTACAATGCAAAATAAATGACAAAATGCCTCGTGTAAGAAGTTGTACTGTAGGTGTAATATCTCACAGCTAGGGGGCAGTGATGCTCTTTCAGCCTCCGGCCCTCAGTCCCTGTGCTGTCTTTATGGTTGAGTGGGCAGGTCTACAATTGGCTGCTTATCTATGGTTAGCTCTGCATTTTAGTCTTCATGCATAACATGATCAAGTTGTCTGCAAGGATGTATTGGAGGGTAAACCCATCTCAGTGAGAAACCAACTCAGTTTACCCACGTTATTATTTGTAAATATAAAGTAAATATGATTCTTTATCATCTAACTTCTTAAGCAAGATTAGTATTTCTATTCTGAAAAGAGAATTGTTTTGTGGTACACAATTGTGAGTTGTTTGCCTTGTGGTGATCACTGATTGGAGTTCAGAGTTTCCCAAATCTTTCACCACTACATCACTAGTTGTCTAAGTTATCTCGGCACTTCACCCTCACTACAATGAAGCTGACTATGAGGAATCCCCTAATTGGAAGTAAACCCTTTATGCCCAAGATAGGATGCCGTTAGTTGAGACAACTGTGAAGAACCCATGGCTACAGGGAATCTCTCTTTTATCTGAATGGAAATAAGATATCTCTTCGGTTCTCATCCCCCACCGGGAGATTTGATGCAAAAACATTCTTATATCTTGGCCAAATTTAGTTATCAGCTAACATAAATGTTCTTTTCAGTCAGTTGTTTTAGAAAGTAGTGTATGAAATGTGATAATCTCTGTTATCTATCCCCAGGACCTGAGACATGTGGACATCACCAGTAAGAAGAGCCTGTTTGAGAGCAGAGAGGAAGCTGGCCCAGGCAAGATCTGCAAGTGAAAAGACGCCCCGCTATAATGCCTAGTGGGTATGAAAGCTGGCCAACAATATATTACCCTCACATGTAAAAAACTACTCCAGAAAAAGGCAATGACTTGCTTTGGTCATTGCCCTAAGAATATCAATATAATATATAATATATATAATATATATATCATATAAATAAAACAGATCTAAGGCTGACGACAAGAATAAAGTGTTTTCCAGTAACTACAACTAATGGAGCCAATAAAATTTAAGTTTGTGCCTTTATTTGTAGGGTTTATGACATGAAGATGGATCATGAGAGGAGAAAGAGTTGAATGGAAGACACACAGATGCCATGACTGATTGTTTCTTCAAGCTTTTTATGTTTTATTTTTCATCGCCAACAGAAGGATGCATGGAAGTCATAGACGAGAGCAGAGAGATAAAGAGACGAGACGTTAGGAAGTCTGTTGTACACTTTTTTTTGCTTCTTAAAGTATTTCCATGTCTTGTTTCAAACATGTGAGAGGAAGAAAATGAAAAGCACAGTAGATATGAGTAGATAATAAAAGTGATGAAAAAGGTGCAGCGACATTTGTTGTTTGACTTAACTTCAGGTGATTTTTCAAGCACTTTTCAAGCACTAATGTCTTATGGATAATAAAATCCATTCTTATTAAATTATAGAACTGGGAACGATGGGAGTGTAATTTAATGAATGACGCTTCATTTTTTTTTCTGCCAAAATATGATTTTCAGTTGCCATTCCATTTGTTCAATCTGCTCACTTGGGCAAGTTGCTGCCTGTCTAGGAAATAAAGTTTTTTGTTACTAGAAATGTCAATTATAAATGTCTTTTATTGCTTGATAATTGCGCACCAACATCTTTTGACACACAACACACAAGCACAGTTACATTATAGGCGGTGGATAGCAGATAAGAGTTGTATGCCTGTGTTTTGTCGGGGGACATTGTGCCACACAAGGGTGAGTGGATGAGAGAGAGAGAGAGAGAGTGTGTGTGTGTGTGTGTGTGTGTGTGTGCGCGCTTGTGCATGAATCATTGTATGTGAGCCACTGTCTGTGTATCTGTGTTTTTTAGACACGGTGACACATTCGTGCTCGCAGCATCTGAGGTAGCCTTTTTTGGGAATGGTGATAAGAGAGAGTACAAGCTATCTAAAAAGTTATTAATAACACAATGGGGTCCCAAGAACTCAACCCCTTTAGAGACTGTCTCTCTCTCTCTGTCTGTCTCACTGCCCTCTGAGCCCCACCATCGTTCTCTGGTCACGTTCCTGTTGGTAGTCGAGCTGAAGGGAATTTTCTGTTCTGTTACACGTTGAGTCTCCATCAGCTCCCTCGTTCTCTCTCTTCATCACTCCGTCTGCCTCAGGTAGGTTTAACTCATGATAGATACATAAATGTACAAGAAGGGTATGTAAAAGTAGAGTAGTTCAATATGCACTGGATGCTGTAAATGAATGTTAGGCCATAATGATTTCTAGGGATTTATGGAAACATTTTTATGGTAAATTTCCAGGTTTATTGCAGCACAACTGAACACACACTGCCATGTCAGACAAGGAGGAAGTGCTGGAGGAGTATGAAGAGTAAGTTGAAACTAGTTTTAATTTTCATGTTTGGTACATATAAGCCTTACGTGTTTCATAGAATGGATTTCAGCTTTGTCAAACAGATTTTACGAGTTGTTTCTGTTCTTTCTGCTTAAATCTATCAGTACCTCAGCTTGTGTCCTTTGTGTCTTTTGAAATATGACGATAGATAACTGATAGACTGTAGATAGACAGAGATGTACTTTCTTTGTTTCTATTGTAATGACAGATCTGTTTCTGTTTTATGATGACGGATCGCAAAGAATCTCGGTTTTGTATCTGAATAGTAATATAACACTCGTTTCTCGTTCACAGGGAGGTGGAAGGTAAGAGCTCTCTCCATCACTCACCACATTTGTGGTCTTGAGCGATTGTGATCTACTGTATACTTTAGACAGGTGGTTTCTGTCACTCAGCCGCTACGCCTAATAAAGTTATCCTAAACTTTATGATTATGATGATTAAGATTAAAATGAATGTCCAGCAAATGTTCATTGTTGTGTCTCCTATGGTGACAAATGGATAGAATGTGAATGCAAACTTACAAGTTACTTTAGATTTAACATGAATGCACAGTTGCTTTTCATCGTCATGCTTACCATGATGATGAATGCCCTCTTTGTTGACATAAGCAAGTATAATAAGTACAATACCATATAATTACCAAGGTGACAGCATGCCCCGCCTTTCTAGTGGTGAAGATCTACAGTAACGTGGTACAGAGAGTCTGTGACATGAAGATTTATGGGCAAAATCATGTGGGTGTATAGGAATGTTTCTTCATCTTCTTCTACTTCTTTTTCTTCTTCTTCTTAGCTTATTACTGTACTAGCTTTCAGTATGTATTGCCCATTATGTGTGTGTGTGTGTGTGTGTGTGTGTGTGTGTGTGTGTGTGTGTGTGTGTGTGTGATTAAAAACATTTCTATTCCTTCTCTGTATGTTTCCTGGCTGCGTTATTCAGAAGAGGAGGCCACTGAAGGTATGGGGCTATATTAAGTCTAGTGCTGACATGTATGGATGTAGCTATTAATCATTAATCAACGTGCTCTAATGTGAGTAGGCAACAGGCCGAGGGTTATTGGGGTGTGGACTCCTTAATCAATCACTTTGGGCTTGTGATGTTACTGTGGCGCTGTGTAATTAATGCATTTGATTCTGAGAGGTTGTTCGCATTTGTCATGATTGATAACATTTGAATCAGTCATGCTTGATCTCATCAGGCTGGGATGTAGATTGGTGTGGTCTTTCCTTCTTTCTTTCTTTCTTTCTTTCTTTCTTTCTTTCTTTCGTTCTTTCTTTCTTTCTTTCTTTCTTTCTTTCTTTCTTTCACTGTGTCTTAATGTTGTGCTACCTGGCTGGCCACACTAATCGAGCTTGTGCTTTGCTCAGCAGAGGAGCAGGGGGTAGAGGAGGAGGAGGAGCAGGAGGAGGAGGAGGAGGAGGAAGATGAAGGTATTGCCTTGAGCTCAAAGCGTCTTTTGAAGATTTTGCGAGTTTATGTTCAGATTTCAAATGCCTGCTCCGTGATATGATTTGGACGATCACAAGTTGGGATTGACCTGAGTATAATGTCATGACCCTAAACAACATCGACAGCCACATACACACACACACACACACACACACACACTCCACTTCACCACCACTTGAGTGTTATCTGCTGTAAATACCAGAGGGAGGTAGCTCATTCTGAACTGAGCTTCCTGTTATCTCTCTCTCCAGAAAGATTAGACCGACCGTCTCTATACTGCTCTGGCAACCCAACACATTCCTTATGCTCGCTTGATTTCACTTCCATTAATGCAGATACATCTCATAAATTCCTACAATAGCTGGAATGTGGAAAAAAACAACATTTGAAGAGGTCTGGATGTTTACAAAGATTTTTCTCACATGTGTAAAGAATACCTTTCACTGTGGAGACATGAGATGTAAGAGGTCACTGATGAGGAAGAGTGATGCAACGAGTTGTTATTGCACCCTTTTGTCAAGATATCTCACACAGATATGTCATGATTGAATGTACGCTTTTCCCCCAGAGGCCCCGCAGGAGGAGGAGGAGCATGCTGCAGAGGAGGAGGGAGTAGAGGAAGAGGCCAACGAAGCGCAAGGTGAAGGATTGATAAGGGCTAGTGATCGATTGATAAGAGTGAAAGACTAGCGTCTGTGTGCCCGCGTAAGACAATGATCGTCCTCGGCGTCCCGGTGGCTCTGTGTTCTAAGGTGTATACCGTCACCGTGGCAACCGTGATGTCCTGGGTTTCATCTTTCAAATAAAGGCAAAACACAGAGTAGGGTAACATGATGTGAGTGACACATTCATTTGTGCATTCCTCATCTGTCAGAGACCGGCAGGAAAAAGATCTTCCATCTAGATATGTGACCTGTCTTTATGTCTCTGTCTCTTTCTCTCCCTCTAACTCTCGGTCGTATGAATCCTCAGGTGTCCCATCACTACCTACCCATTAGTCAGAATTAGATGTTTTCTGTTATAACAAATCAATAATGTCCCCTGGTTTAGGCTGCTCACTGTTTCCATACATCTGATATGAAAGTGGGAGAGATGTTAGTCAGATTGAATCTAATCTAGACTACAGCATCACAGTACACACCCTTGTGAGTCACCTGTATCTTGATTTGCCACACACAGGGGTTGGCTTGGCAAAATGGTTAATGATCCAAAAAGGTTATTTAGTTATTTATTAGTTATTAGTATTAGTTATTAAGGTTAGTTAAATAGGAAACAACCCATTGAACACAGGTTGGAAACCTTCTGTAGTGGAAGTGAAAGAAAAAGAAGAAGAATGATCAGTATGGGTGCTGTCAGGTGTTCATTTCAGACATCTACATCTAACATCAATACCTTTGCTTAAATGTTTGGTGGAGTGTCACTCAGAAGTCTGAATGCCAAAACGTCTTTAGTGATTGATTGCTGACTGTCCGGACTCGTCTCTCTGTAGGCAAGTCTGAACTCTTTCACCTCTCCAGCTGTTTGTGATATGTGGCATATGCACGTCTCCACCTGTATGCACACACACACACACACACACACACACACACACACACATCTATTTTGGTCTTCATGTACTCTGAGCTATCATTGTATCCGTCAGCACTCCTAAAACACTACTATTCCCATTCTTCTACACCCTTATGTGACACCCACACACTTGTCAACCACTATTTTGGTTTCAGGTGGAGACGAGGAAGAGGAGGAGGGAGGAGGTAATATCATCTTTATGGATTATGAATCAAAAGTGAAAGAATGCACGGCTTGTTTGGCTTGGATGTACTCACGCTAACCTGAATCACTCAAGGATTGACCACAGAATTAGTCAGGTGTTAACTTCCTATAACACAGGTTTTCAGTTGGGCTCATACTCCCTGGTAGGATATATGAAGCGTTTTGAGAGTGAGTTTAACTTCTGTCACCTTCGGCCACTAAAATGTATTAACCTGCAATCACCTTGGTGAGATTAATCTTGCCTTCATCTTTATTTTCTCTCGCAATCACAGAGGAAGAGGCCAAGCCCAAAGTCAAGTGAGTCCTCTAATGTAGCAACACACACACACACACACACACACACACACACACACACCACTTACAGCGACTTCGAATAACCTAAGGCATAGGTTTAGTTAAAAGGCATTTATTACTCTGGAAAATATAGTTTGTGACAAAACTGAAAAGTAACTGAAACTATAATGTGTGCTCCCAAAATAATGTCAAATAAAATAAAAAAGTATTAATTTGTAATTAATTGTATTGACACTTGAAAAGTGCCTTATTGATTGATTTGGAAAATAGGAACAAATTTAGGGGGGAAATGTAAATAATTTTTTTTTAGTATCAGGATTTTTATCACTGACATTTAAGGGTGAAGTGGAGAGAGAATGTTCAGATGAACTATATAACTATAACTATATCAAGGTCTATAACATTGATATAGACCTTTTCTTTAGAAAGCTGCTACTGCTTCCTGACATACAGATACACACCCACATGCACACACATACAATACAAATACATGGACTGGACATTTTTCGGTCAAGGAATTTTTTAGTTGTGAATGAACGAAAGAGTTCACACACTACTTGAGTTACGAGTTACGAATGCTTCGGGAAACACAATGAAATCAATGTCTACCTTCAGTGAACTACTTCAAGATATTCTTCGCGCTAGGACCTTTCGGAAGACCCACCCCACCTATGAACACTGATGATAGAATGTTCCGTCTGTTTTTCTGTTTCTCTGCATTCCTTTCCTGACCTCTCTCACTCTCACCATGTTTTCACTCATCTGTTTTTATCCGCAGGCCATTTATCATGCCCAATCTCATCCCACCCAAGATCCCAGACGGAGAGAAGGTGGATTTTGATGTGAGTGACAATATTGGCCTATATACTTCAAATGCAATCAGCTACTGCTTAAGGGTGAATTACATACCTCTTGGCATCAGATGCCATGTTGACAGTTATAAATGCATGTGTAGAGCTCCAATTCAAAATAAAAATGTTTGTATGATTGTATGATATTTATTTTTTTAACTCCTCACTGAATCTCAATTATGTTTCCATTGTCTTTTACACTGTCCAGCTCCTTTGCTTTTTCCAAGGGTCTTTTAATCTGAAACCCACATTGAGTATCTTTCCTTTCCCAGTAACAGTAATGTAAGAACCCACTAGACATAAGGCACAGTAGAAGAAACACTGACTTACTGAATCCCTGTTTCTGTAGGATATACATCGTAAGAGGATGGAGAAGGACCTGACGGAGCTTCAGACTCTGATCGAGGTTCACTTTGAGAGCAGGAATAAGGAAGAAGAGGAGCTCATTAATCTCAAGGATAGGATTGTGAGTCAGTTAACTCTCAATCAATCTAACATCCACATATAACTACACATCTGATGAACTGAGATTTGAGATGTGATGATCCGTTGTGCAGGAGAAGCGTCGTTCTGAGCGAGCAGAGCAGCACAGAATCCGCAGCGAAAGAGACAAAGAACGTCAGAAACGTCTGGAGGTACGAAGGGCTCAGAGCCCAGTCGCCGTAATGTACTTTATGCTGACCGAACCACACCAGCCCAAACTCACACATCTTTCTTTCTCTACGTTCCCTCTATCTCTCTCTCCCTCTCTCTAGGATGAGAGAACTCGCAAGGAGGAGGAGGAGGCCAAGAGGAGAGCAGACGATGATGCTAAGAAGAAGAAAACCCTGACCAGCCTCCACTTCGGGGGCTACATGCAGAAGGTGGTAAGCGTGGGTTCAAAGCCCATGGCAGTAGTATCAAGGAATTAAGGTGGCTGAAGTGAAGGACGTAGACCGGCCCCGTGCAATATTCCTCTTTCTCTCCCTGGTCCTCCCACAGACAGAGAAGCGGAGTGGTAAGAGGCAGACGGAGAGAGAGAAGAAGAAGAAGATGCTCACTGACAGACGCAAATCTCTCGACATCGAGAACATGAGCCAGGAGAGACTCAAGTGGGTGGAGATATACCTTACGCCACAATAAGAGATATAAAGCTTTTATTGGGGACTAATTCAAACATTGTTTATTTGCTTCACTTATTTGTCTCATTTGTTTCAATAAAAAGTAGGTTGCTAACTTATTGCACTCTTACCTTAACACTAGTTCTGCTCTCAGATGCTTGTTTAGGAAGGAAATCCACTTATGATTTCTGGTGACTAGTAGTTCTCTACCTACCTATGTTGAATGCACTTATTGTAAGTCACTTTGGATAAAAGCGTCTGCTAAATGACTGTAATGTAATGTAATGTAATGTAATGTAAAAATAGAAGAACAAGCGAACCAGCAAACACAGCGAGCCCGGCTCATATTGACTCCACAGCACCTGATCATATAATTTGGCCCACAGGGAGAAAGCTAAGGAGCTGTGGGAATGGATGCACCAGCTGGAGGCAGAGAAGTTTGAATTGCAGTACCAGTTTGCCAGACAGAAATATGAGGTGGGTATGCCCTTGTCGTCAATTATGTGTCTGAGCTCTTGTTTATTGGCTCATGTTTATTTGATACACTTATTTGTCTCATTTGTTTCAATAAAAAGTAGGTTGCTAACTTATTGCACTCTTACCTTAACACTAGTTCTGCTCTTATTTGCTTGTTTAGGAAGGAAATGCACTTATGATTTCTGGTGACTAGTAGTTCTCTACCTACCTATGTTGAATGCACTTATTGTAAGTTGCTTAGGATAAAAGCGTCTGCTAAATGACTGTAATGTAATGTAATGTAATGTATGCTACCATATACAGTAGATTAAAGTAAGTGTGGAATGTGATCGACAGATTAATATTTGGATGTTTTCTTTGTTCCAGATCAACGTGCTGAGGAACCGTGTGAGTGACCACCAGAAATCGTAAGAAATGACGAAACTATTGAATCTCTCTCTCTCTTTCTCTCTCTCACATGCTGCACACACACACACACACACACACACACACACACACACACACACACACACACACACAAACACACACTACCCAGGACGGCTGCTAATAGATTTCTGTTGGCACCAGAGCTGTTATGTTGATGGATGTGTGTGTGTGTGTGTGTGTGTGTGTGTGGGCTTGTGAATCTGAGGTTTGTGGTCATATACACACAGACAGATCGCTTCCCACATAACTTAGCTTCTTTGATTACAGAGATCACACACACACACACACACACACACACACACACACACACACACACACACACACACAACAACACAGTCCCACAAAATCTTGAGAGATGAAATCTGAAACCCTTTTGTGATCATGTGACCATATCATGAATTGGACAGGTCACTGCAACCTTATTTCCCACTGTACTAATTCAATGTCAAACTACTAGTATTAGTACTAGTCTAGTATTATCTCCTCCACGTAACCCTTTCATGGACGGGGATTTCTCATACTTTCCATGCATGGTACACTTAACTGAAAATCACCATGGCAATAAAAAGGACTAGCGAACAATAACAGTGTTAGTGCTGTTTTAAAACAGTCACATGTACCTCCACTGCTAGCATGCTATGTCTATTGTATTCACCAGACAGTAATAACTGTACTGTAATAAGCATTGTAGACACAGCTGCCAACTGCCAAGTGTGTGTCTCTTTTCCATGTGTATGTATGTATGTCTGTGTGTGTGTGTGTGTGTGTGTGTATATCGGGAGAAGAGAATGTGGTTGTTAGTGTGTGCGTGTTTGTGTGCACTTGTAGCAGTTGTTGGTGCGCTTATCGCAAAATGAATGACATTTTGAGGTCGGGACGTTTTTTTCCCTCCCCGGCATTCACCCCTGCCTCCCCCCAGGCACTATTACTCATGCTAACGGAGCGGGCTTACCGGCTGGCTGGGTGTGGCAGGCGAATCAGCTGTCACACCTGTCACACCAGTGTGGCTTTTTTGTTTTTTTTTGCACGTCTCAGACTGTGTGCAGTTTGCTGTGTTATTTGCGGTAGGGGAATGTGCTGCCTCTGAATGTCAGGTTATCTTGCATTACTTATCCTGTGGTTCTATGTGGAGAAACAAGTTGTGTCTCTCTTTTGTCGCCTCTTTTCAGCAGCTCCAAGAGGACCAAACGAGGCCTGAGGAAATAGGTGCTGACTGACTATTTCAACCATTCAAGAGCCGTCGCCTCTTAACAAAGCTGTCTCCTGCCTATCTGCCCCACCCGAGTGCCACCTGCCCCACCTGTTTTTCCCCAATACCACCACCTACCAATTACATCTACTCTGGTGTTTTTCTTCTCTTCCCAGACTTTAAATTATTTCCCATATTTGTCTTCCCTAAAGTGTGCAAGAGTGTAAATAAAACAATCTCAACTCAGTGTTTTTTTTTATATTTTCCACTCTTGTGAACCTGGGTGTGTGTTAGTGTGTGTTAGTGTGTGTTAGTGTGTGTTAGTGTGTGTTAGTTTCTCAGCACTCAAAACTGCCAAATGACATCGGAGACATACATGCAGTCAAATCGCCTTAAGCAGAGACAGAAAGAGACACCTTCCCAATAGAAGACAGGCTCTGACACGACTGTCTGAGACGCTCCCTGGGCCGATGCCCAAGACTCCACCCAAACACACACACACACACACACACACACATCAAACTCCTTCATCAGACACGAATCCACTTTCCTTACCAAACATGCACACACAGGCACACACCTTCTTACTGGTGAAAGAGAGTGAGTCATTTCCAATTAATGGAAACCCGGTGGGGAAATCCTCTTACCAGGAACCAGGAACTGTTGCTATTACTGATACTGATACTGAATTGATAGCTCAAGGTGAATGTATATAAAAATAAATCATCAACACCACAGCTTGATCAGACATGTGGATCTGGAACCAAATCTGAGAAATAAAGTCTTTGGCATCTAATGTGACTCCAAATACGCCAGAATGGGCTCAACATCTACAGAAGGTAACATTCCTGTCGGTGAATCATACCAAATGGTGTTGGTGGTGGTGGTGGTGGTGTTGGGGAGTGCCGGCTGACACGTGGGTGTTCAGTTGGATTGAGGTCTGGTGACTGCCAAGGCGATGGCATGTTTCACATCATTGTCAGACTCATCAAACCATCCAGTGACCCCCCGTGCCCTGTGGACGGGGGCACTGTCATCCTTCCATCAGGATAGAAAAGTTTCATCATAAGATAAAGGTGATCACTCAGCGTCAACTTTGTATTGATTTGCAGTGACCCTGTAAATCCTGGTTTGGGAAAATGCCTCCCCCCCCCCCCAGCATAACAGAGCCACCGGACACCCCTGACTGTAGGGGTGCTCTTGGGTGCACGCCACACATGCACTCGCCCACTTGTCCAGAATATGGTGAAGGATGACTCGTCACTCTTTTTGCACATTCCTGTAGACCAGTGCTGATGGGGAGGTTTATGCACTGCAGCCCTACCGTAACATCCATCTCTATGTAGTTCTTGCTGACAGTCTGATCACGTCCTGCGTTGACGTTCTCAGTCACCTTCTGTTTTTCCTTACATATCGGACTAAAGAACGAGCATCACGGTCATCCGATGTCCGCTTTCGACCATAATTTCCTATTTACTGATGTCTTTCCCATTGATCTCAATGCAGATGTCAATATAGTCACTGTTCCTATTGAAACACTCGCCAGCTGAGCAGTCTTTGTGCCCCAATGTTCCTCTAGCCATCTTGATTCAAAATGGAGGTCAACTGGGCATTTTGATACAGGCCACAGAGCATGATAGGATGTTAATTGCTTAATTGTATCATGCAGTAGCCTACACCTGTATGGAAGTATCTGCATTCCTTATGTTTCTCCACTCATTTATTCAGGTGTTTCTTTTAATTTGTCAACCGTCCTGTCTGTATTGCATTGTGTATGCAATGTGTTTTATAATTTGTAGACCCACTGTGGAGACGATGATGATGCATGAGCTAGAGATCGCATAAGACACTGCTCATAGAATACATCTACAACCTTTGCACACACTTTCAGAACAGCACCAGCGGCAACGTGTCAAAATCTGTCAACGTATTGGTGTGTGAAAGAGAGAGCGCAAGAGAGATGCACTTAAAGAGGCCTTATTGGTCTACGTGGATGGATCAGAGTGACATTCTTGAAATATTTTTAGCTGAAAAAAAAACAAAGTCAAACAGAAATGTGCAGAGAAAACCAGCAAAATCTTGACGATAGCGTAATTATCTGCAGTTAGACGCTCATTCCCAAATGTAGAAGACCAAGCTGAAAGATAGTTGTCATCTCAGACCTTCACATTCCTCTTGAAAATTTATGGCTTAATTAGTTCAAGACATCTGCAGGAAATCTTGCAGGTCTGTTTTCTGCACTAGTACTTTGTCAAATTAGTGTAAATATCCAGTGTGCACCTATAACACAATGCATACAAAGTGCATTAGCTGGCCTTTCTTGCATTTAATCAAGACATTAAATAACATGCTGGATTGATTTGAGTTTTGTTGCTATTGGACTGAAAAAAACACACCAATGTTGTCTGCATATCCATTATTTATTATATGTACAGCGTGACAGGAAACGCTCTTAACTCAATGCAACACACATTTCAACACAATATTGACACTCAATCTTCTCTGAGGCAGAGCAACCTCGACATAACTCATTACAGTATCTGTCCCCGATATGGTTGGTGCAGGCTTGTGCGCAACCACTTTTCTAACAAGTGTCTTAAATGCACATTTGTATAAACAGAATTGTTGCTAATTGTAAACCGGTGGATTCCAGGTAATCTCATGGTAGAGACGCTTTATTGATTTCCCATGCTGGGTCTTCCAAAAGCATTTCAGTTTGAAGAGGATCTCTGTGACATGGTAACCATTAAACAGTGTCTTGGACAAAGTCTTGATCATACCTTTTTTTTTTTTAGACAAAATGAGTCCATGAGCAATTGTATATAAGAGGGTTTGAATATGTGAGTATGCTTTACCCTGGCCTACCCGGACTCATCATAACTATACAGGTAGATTTAGTAGCAAATATCCATCTTTCAGATGGAGAACAATACAACTTTGAAATTGTAAGACGGCTCATGTTTGGCTAAAGAAATGACACAGTGAGCCTGTTCAGGTGATGTATGGATGGTCACATTTCAAGTGTGTATTCTAAGGTAGTTCAACAGAAGGCTACAATTCACTGGGACTCATAAGTTGAACAAAGTGGGAGAGCAATGGCTGTGCCCAGGTGCTAATTTAACAGATGTTGGAAAATATCCTTTCCTTCTCTCTCTCCAATTCAGGTAAAAAAAACTTCAGTACATAATGCGTCCATAGGTATGTTTTATATGTTTCTATATTTATGACAGAACACTGAAAGACAACAAGGCACTTCGTGTATAGGTGAAAGCTGTTCTGTTCAGTTAAAAAAAAATAACATTAGAAAAATGAATACAAGTTAGATTAGTTAATGAAGTATACAGAACACAGTAAAAAAAAAAAGATCAAAGATCACTTCCAGTATATTGTGAACAAAAATTCAGCATTTCTCTGCGGACAAAAATCTTGCAACTCCATGTTTTGTTTTTCATTTTTTTTCACTTGAATTGAAACTTTCAACATTCAACATCTAAAATGTATTGACTTCAACAATGCATGGTTCTCAATAGAACAGGTTCCTATAGAACAGGTTCCTATAGAACTGTTTTTTTGGAGGGTTTTTTTTTAGATTTCCATCCAACAGCAGCGATGTCACAAACACATACAATCTTTTTGAAATACTCCACAAAAACTGTTTTTCTCATTTATTTAGTTTTTTACTTTCATTTTTGTTTGCTCATCCACTAAACATTATCCACCTCTTGGCCTCACACCCCCCTACCGTCCCCAAGCAACTTCCATCATCATTAAAAATGTTGATGTTGAATTATCTCTTGGCCATTGTAGATGCACAAATTTGCTAGTGATGTAATTCATGAAGTTTGTTTTGTTTCCTCAGATAACATTTTCCATCTACATTGTCTTAAACAGCCGCTGCTGTATTATGACTGTCTTAACACTGGGTATCAGCAGAAGCATACTTACCTACCGCACACACACACACACACACACACACACACTCACCATGTATGTACACACACAGAAACATATGTATATTGAAATTAAATACATACATTATAACAGCATCAAAAACAGCCATGTGGCAAGCCTGTAAATTAAAAGCTCTCTTACATCGATAGTATGTACAATATATGATCTGAGTCATAATCGTTAGGATCTTTCAACAAAAGCTATTAATAATGGAGGTTTTTCCACTCTCCTTGTGGCAAGGGCGTGTCCACAGCAGTGTCTAAACACGCAGGTTTCTATCTGCAAGCACACACGTGCACATCCAGAAAACGAGACAGACAGACAGAGACAGAGAGGAAAGCTTTAGATTCCCAAAATACAGGATCTGCATATCTTATCAACATGGTCTTAAGCTTTGACATTTGGCTCCATTATACTTTCAACTCTAGACAAAGAAACATACATCCATCAAAACCACAGGAGCGTATCGTACCTGTCCGGCTCCGATTCTCCCGCTGGATCAGTCAATAACCTGCACTGACTTGTGTGCTGCTGTGGTGTTGTCATTGACAAAGAGGGATTTAGCCATCCCGAGCTGTAGATTAAAAGGTTTAACAAGAAGATAAAAACAGTTAATGGCGTCACACAAACTTCCCTGAACATAAACATGCATGCGCGCACACACACACACACAGATAAATGTGTCAGCAATTTAGAAGAGCCTCTGGCGAATCACAGCAGTGTGAAAACCAGAGTGTTGTCTCACTCCTGCCTGCTGTCTCTGTCTCTGTGTCTTTTCTTTCATGAGCATCACCACTATTTCATGTTCAGAACACTGCCACCAGTTAATTCATGTGGTATTGTATGAATGTTATAATTGTGCATGTGCCACTATACACAGGTAAGATTCAACTGTCTCTCCTCTTGTCTCGTCTCTTGTCGGTTCTCCCTTCGCCGCGCTTCCAATAACAGATACTGAGCAACGAAAACCAGTCTTCCAGGATTCCTATGTGACTGTTTCTACAATCAACCGTTGGGTGGGGCAGAATAGAAGGGAGGATGGGAGGGTTGGAGGAGGGAGGAGAGAAGGAAAAGTGAGCCAGAGGAACAAAAACATCCACATGTCTCAGCCAGCCCCTCCTGCCGCAAGGAATATATCATCAGGCGCACTAAACAGAAACGCCGCACATCTGCATTTCATTTTCTTCCTAATTTCATTTCAGTTTGGGATATCTTCTGCTGTCCCTAATGTGTGTGTGTGTGTGTGTGTGTGTGTGTGTGTGTGTGTGTGTGTGTGTGTGTGTGTGTGTGTGCGTTGGAGAGACAGAGAGGGAGAGGAGGTACCTTTTTCACAGGGCCTTGCAAACTCTTCTCATTCCAGAGGCTGTAGAGCAGTAGTGAGGCTGCCTTGCTGGCTTTGGGTAAAGACCTACGGTAGACGGGCAGGGGGGTCAGTAAGTGTGGTAGAATTTATGTCTATATGTCTTGTCTTATGTCTTACCCATCTGTAGTGCAAGTATGAGGTAATCCTAAGAGCCCATACTGAATACCGACCCCATGAGAGAGTCAAGAAACCTTCTCATACCATACATATTATTTAGCCTAGGTTGTAAGTAACCAGCACAAGCTAGCACCAGATAAGACAAACGGAAAAACAGGAGCAGACAGAAAATAATAATCTATGGGGGTAGAGTGAAGATGTGTCATTTGGCTACCGCTGTGTGAAGTAAGTCTTACCCGTTCTCGCTGAGGTCAGCTACTGATGACACCAGTTCATTGGTAATGACCTTCTTGCTGACTTCAGCGTCCGCCAACAGCAGACTCCGCACCGCGTGGCAAGCGGTGGATATGGTGTCATCGGAGTTGCCCATCTCCCGGGTGCCAGAGGAGAGCAGGCCGGTGAGCTCAGGGAGGAGCTGGCGCGCTAGACAGGACACATGAGAAACAATGAAACTTCCATTTTCTAGGAGCTAAAACGAAACGCATGGATCCGTGACTCTGCTACCGATGGAAAAAGCCAGTCAAACCATACCGATACACATCCATTATTGGCGTTTCATGTTTCTCCTTACCCAGGGTGGTCTGCAAGCTGCTGGTCCGAGACAGGTTACCCACCAGGGACATTGCAGTCTTCTGCAGGTTGCGGTTGGGAGACTGTAGCAGAGGGGATATGTGCTGTAGGACCGCCAGCTTCTGGACCAGGATCTGGCCCATCGCACTGGACCCCTGAAACACAAACCAACCCAGCACAGAGGAATAAAGAAAATGAGTTAGATCTTACTTTTTCCTTGTAGCAGTCAAAAACGTGTTTGCCTTATATGTGCACTGTGATACCAAATTAAGTTGTAGCTTTGTCAGAATACTTCTAGCGTGCCTCTCTCTTTCTAAAATCTTCTTAATTACTGCAAACAAAGTCTGTAAACTCCATCCTACCTAACTGAACTAGTCAGCTCGTGAGTTCATGTGAATCCTGTTGATGTGTCATTAATCCTACCACTTCTCTTTCTTCAGTCTGATTGGAGGAAACCCTGCATTTATCTTAATACCGAACACAAACGGCAGGTCTACTAGTGATCTTATTTGCCCTCACCAGTCCCTTGCTGGCAGTGAGGTTCTGCAGGGCGCCACAGCAGGCTTCCAGAGTGGCGTCTTTCTGGGACGAGCCCAGCAGAGACAGGTAGGTCTGCATAGCTTTGGTGTGGCACAACCACTTGACGCCCGACGGGGTGCTGTCCTCAGGCTCGGCGCCCCGAGCCATGTCGAGCACATTCTGAGGAGAAGAGGTAGAGAGAAGGAGGAAGGAGAAGGAGAGATTGGATTCAAAAAGGCACTTCTTGAATTGGTCGGCAAACGGGAGAGGCTCTGGTGTGACGCTCACCTCTTTTTGAACCTTGCTGCTCTTGGGGCTGAAGCACCCCATGGCGGAGCTCTTCTTACCCCCGGGCTGGCCTTCTGTCGGCGGGTTGAACTTGGCGAAGCACTCGGGGGACTCTGCCTCCAGCTGGTAGGTCAGGTTATGGAGGATACATGCACAGTTCTCCACAGACTACGGAGAGGAGAGGAGAGATTAATAACTAGCTATAATTAAATGTATACTCATGGTAATAAGAGATGCCTTTGAAAATGGCTTTCATCAACACAGCATTGACACAGACATGGATGCACACACACACATCTGAATACCACATAGTATTTTTTAAGGGGACAGTTCATGAACGCAGTATTGGGGAAAGTATTTGGCCCATTCATTCACAGGAAAGTGATGTTACGTCTGATGCGCGCACACACACACACACTGGTTGCTTTGCTAACTGGCGCTTCTAGACGTTCCTCATTCTTGTCGCCTAAATAACAATCGAAATGAACGATTTTGAAAATTTGCCACGATTACATCATTAAAATTACGATTATAAACACGATTATCGCCCACCCCTGATCTACACATACAAGCGCACACTAAATATATACCTGCTGAATTGGGACTATGTGAGAAAGAATGCCGTGGGCCGGGTCAGAGCAAACAAGGCGGGATTCAAAACGAGATGAGAGCGGTGGTGGTGAGTTCAGAAAGTCACCTACCTTGTCATCAGGGTTTTCTTCTGCCACACAGGACTGGATGTAACTCATGAGGGAGTCCACAAGGCCACGACACTCTCTCATTGCCTGCCTCTCCTTCTGCTGGGCACTGCTCAGGTTCCTACACACACACACACACACACACACACACACACACACACATTCAGGGTTATCTATGGGCTATCACAGTAAAAGTGTAGACTGCAGTTGTGGTGTGAAAGGAACTTAACAGTGGTCTTGGTAAAGCGCCCATACCGTAGGCATCCTGTAGCGCTGTAGAAGACGTCAGGGTGTATGTTGTTGTTGGCGCTGTTGTCTGACCAGCAGGTGAATGGCACCACCACACTCTCGGTCAGCACAGGCAGGGCTGTCACTATCAGCTCTTCCTTCAGTTCCTCGGCTGAGGACAGGTTCCACAGCAGGCCTGCACGCAGACAGAGAGGTGACTGTGCTGTTCTGTCTTTGTGTGTGTGTAGGCACATGGTAGGGGTCGGCGATTATCGTGTTTATAATTGTAATCGCGATTTTAATGATGTAATCGTGGCAAATTTTCAAAATCGTTCATTTCGATTGTTATTTAGGCGACAAGAACGAGGAACGTCTAGAAGCGCCAGTTAGCAAAGCAACCAGTGTGTGTGTGTGTGTGTGTGTGTGTGTGTGTGTGTGTGTGTGTGTGTGTGTGCGCGCGCATCAGACGTAACATCACTTTCCCGCGAATGAATGGGCCAAATACTTTCCCCAATACTGCGTTCATGAACTGTCCCCTTAAAAAATACTACGTGGTATTCAGTCACGTCCCTCCGCCCCGTCCAGTAACGCCGTGTTCAGACAGGTTTGGACCGGTCGTTTTTTTGGCGAGCCGCGAGCGAATGTGTCAAGCTGGGCAGGAAGTCAGACACAGGAACGGCATAGAGCATCCGGTCAATTTCAAAATAAAACACATTTCAAAATAAAACAAACCAAATAAAATAATCGTTCATTAATCATAATCGAGGTAAAATAAAAACTATCACGATATATAAATAATCACGATATTGATTTTTAGTCATATCGCCCACCCCTACCACACATTTATTAAGGAGTGCATGTGCATGTGCATGTGCATGTGCGCATGGCTGAGCTGTAGCATATGAGTATGTCCTGTCCACATATATAGACAGATATGTTCCTAAAACAGGAGTTGAGCCCCTGCCCTCCTCAAATGTTCATTCAAAAAGAGATAATTTCAGCTCCTGTCGGTGTGTATTACCCGTGTCTCGTCGTACCTGTGATTTGTTTCTGGGTCTCAGTGGATTCGGTTTCCTTCAGTAGTTGCAGGGCCTTAGCTATGCCGCTGCACTGCTGAACCTCCAGCTTGTTGGCCTGGTCCTTGAACACCAGGTTCCTCAGGGCTGCCGCGGCGCTCTGGCTCACCCCGGGGTTGGGGCTCCGCAGCAGGAGCACCAGAGCAGGGATACCCCCTAGTCTCAAAACCTGGGTCATAGACAGAGAGATGGACGGAGTGAGGGAAAACAACAATGATAAAAAAGGAAGGGACAGAGGGTGAGATAGAGGATAGAGGAAAGTTAAGAGAGAGAGAGAGAGAGAACCAAATAAATATCAGCACAAGTGAAAGGTTGAATAATACATATGCTCTGTTTAAAGACACGGCCATGCATGGACAACACAAGAAGTCAAATATAATTTTAGTTTAGTTTACAAGCAGAACTAGTAACCGACCATTATGAAAAACACATGCTTCTCCCAGTCCCTCGGGGCAGGCTACACGAGTCTTTATGTGTAGGAGGGCCAAAAAGGCACCTCTACCTGAAGCACCGCTATACAAGACAATACTTGTAGAAATGTGATGTGAAAATAAACAACCACGCGGTGTGTGGCTCTGTTTGGAGGAGGTGTCGGTACTTGTACGTTGTACACTGTAATAACTTTCAAGTTGGTTAAACTTAGAAACGAAAGTTCACCTGCTGCCTTAAAAACGTGAGTAAACTCAACTTGAAGATAGATAGATAGATAGATAGATGTACTTTATTAATCCCAAGCTGGGAAATTGCAGTGCAGCAGCAGCATTACACACAGAGACAATAACAACAACACAATGAATAAAAAATTTAAAAAAAGAGAACAACCTAGACATATCAAAATGGCAATATAGAATGCAATATAAAAATGTATAAATAAGCATTATTATTGTAGTGCAAAATAAAATATAAGGTGTAAATATAAATAAAAGATAAGCTTTGTTTCAACTCAAAAAGTTATACAAGTTGTTTAACTAATTCATTTGTTCACAGTCATTTGTTGTTTAAACTTGATACTCTGAGTTAAAACAACTAACTATGTTACATTATCCATTCAAGAAAACTTGCTTTATCTTGTCAAACAAACATACAAAACCAAGTAGAGCAGCTGTTCTTGTGTTCTGGTTTATGTCCTACATACAACTAGAGACAAGAGTGAGTGAACACAATACTTAAACTAGAAATCCTTATTTTAGTAAACATTCATTTGTGAGCTGAAGTTACTTCACTCACAGATGACACACTAGAATCAGCTTTGAGTTAACCCTAATGCTGATTCTAGTGTGTCATCTGTGAGTGAAGTAGCCTCACAACCACACAGCTAGCTTTCATAGCAGCATGCAGGACTTGCAACACCAACAATATCTTCAGTGAAATGGTAGGCAGGTCAGCTCCCCCACTATGAACCACACCTATGATGTCAACCACCACCAACCAACAAGCTTTCCAACTAAAATAAAGAACATAAACAAGCAAATCCCTGCAGAACATTATCTCCATGAACATGAATTATTTGCATGAACAAGAACAACCACAGACAATGGCAAAGTCAACAGTCTCCCAACGCATGCTGGGAAACCAAAGGCGGGGCATCCCTGTTTCCCTTTTTCAACTTATAACTTACAGACATGAGTTAAATGAACGTTGACAACCCGGACAAAACTCACAATTAGTCAAGTCAATGGATAACTCTAAGTTTAACATTTGAAAACTTATAAACTTGAGTTCAATATCCAAAACGTGTCATGACAAGTGGAATTAAAGAGAAGAAATAAGTTCACATAACTTAATTGGGCTATCATATTTTACAGTGTATGAGCTCTGACCTCCTGTTTGGAGCGCTCCTCCTTGAAGGTGATGTGTTGAATGAAAGTGGCGCCACACTGCTGGAAGTTCTCATCGGAGTGAGACAGGAACGCCACAGCCTCTGGTAGGGTCAGATCCGTCATACTCAACACACCGTCCACCCTGCAGATAGAGAGAGAGAATGAGGTGTAGAGATAAATGGAAAGCAACAACAAAGGTTTCACACCATAGGTTGGGGGGGTTCAGTAAACAACATGGATTTAATTTACTGTAGAGAATCAAGACGAGCTACATTTGAAGACATTGGAGCGAGTGAACTCACGCGGATTGCTGCTCTGTCTTGGCTGGTTTGGTCATCTTGTTGTCGTGTGAGTGGACAGAGGGCGGCCTGACGGCACGTGTCTGGCTGCTGACCATGTGAACGCCGTTGGTCATGGAGTGAGTGCTGCTCCTGCTGACTCGACTCATGGTGTGTTGGCTCTGGACAGTCTGCCCTTTGGCTCTCTGAAAAGAGTTATAACATTAAACAACGCTAATAGACCCCTTTTCAGTTTGTAAACATGATTAGGTTTTTTTGTGTGGGCGGAGCTTAGGTGGAGGCAGAACCCGGGCCGGAACACGTTAGCCAACAACGCTGGCTAGCGAGTTTCGTTGGCTTGTTTTTAACACGGCTGAAGAAAATAACGCGATGTCTGAATATTGACGGTCACTCGCTCTCCAGGACCGCGAGTGTTACTGGAACAAGTTAACATGAACCAACGGGACCAGAGTGGCCGACCCGACGATCTGACAGGACGACCTGCTGTGGAACGGCCAGACATTTACACCGACCTGATAGAGAAACCAAGCGTGTAGAGTAAAGAGAAACTGAGGGCGTATACATCTTTAGATGCCTATAACTATGTCCTGAATGGTCATGTACAAGACTTCAAATACAAACATTTACCAGATTTACCAGTCGTGCGATCCGAACACACACACACACACACCTGACACACATAACGTTACAACTACAAGTTAGCTAATGCGCTAAGAGAGTTACAAGAGAAATAACGTTATTCCTCCTAGTTCCCCAGTTTGTGATGAGGTGGGCATGACAACTCTTTAGACACATATCCAAACCTAAAACAGACAAGACTTTATTTAACCTATGAAGTGTGCTCTGCAAACACGAGCATTTTTGACGATCGCCTCAGTCCGATCCTTTTGTTTTATCGCGTTTAACCATAGTTGTCTTGGATTTTTTTTCCTGGCAGTGGCAGCTGGTATACGATAACATTTCAAGTTGGAGCCTCTCCTTCGATTCTGGCATCCAACAACACAGCAAGATGACATTTTGGGTGAACGGTAGCCTCTTCCTCTGCTGCTCTGAGGTGAGGTGATGCCGCCAATTTTGCTTTGTTTTGCCTCCAGCTAACACCGTGATGTCATCGTGACGTAGGCGCTAAAAGGGTCTATAGGGTACCACAAAACACTGCAATATTATATATTGTGTGATATAATACAACCATTTAAAGGCACACTGCTTAAAGATGGCAAATAATTCACTTGAAAAATTTGATTCAGTAACATTGCAGTTATGTTTGCACATGTTGACAAAACTAACTGATCACCATGACAAGTGCAGGGCCAGGAGAAAGAGGCTGAGCCAAGGCGGGGTCACTGCGGCTGGGTGTCAGCACTTTGGGTGCCTCAGGCCAGGTGGAGGAGTTGAAGCGCTGGTCCCACTGACTGGAGGTGCTGACGTGTTTTCTCCCCATGGCTTTAGCAGACAGAGAACGAGTCTTCTGCACAGTCATCTGGAGGGAGAGACGCACAGGTCAGAAGAAGCCTGCAAAACATGAAACACTTTCCCTGCAAGGATTCAATGAGGTAAAGAGATTTTCAAACTTTTTTTCATTATATAGAAATGACCGCAGCGCCCCCATCTCATAATATCCATCCTATTTGTGGGTTATTAGCCTTATTAGACCTGAAATGAAATACACAACATAACACAGCCAATCATTTTTGAGGGCTTTGGGGGCTCATTTTAATCTTCCAGTGACCAACCTTTGATTCCTGACCCAGTTTTAGAAAAACAACAACATCACCTGGATCAGCACACACACCTTGAGCCTTCTCTCAAGCAACGATCCAGGTCAGCGAGAACGAAAGTAGGTAACCCACTCTCCACGAGAACAGTTCTCATAGAAACCCCCTGTAAACCAAGACAGAGGAATGTGGCGTCGCACAAAGCCCGAGTACCTCTCCTCTTCCACTGTTTATGTTAGTGGCAGCGGCATGGGCAATCGCACAGCCCTCCCCAACCGAGGGAACAAGATACTGCCATTTGAGACTTTGCCACTTCGAGCTGTCATGCTGTGAAGACAATTCCTGGTGGAAGCTCGAGTAGTTTCTCACAGAGGAGTTTTGTCTGTGCTGGAACAAGCGCTCGCTAAACCTGTCGGCCCAACCCTGACGTCACTAAACAGCTAAAACTCTCACGTAGACATAGTGTTATGTATGATGTATATTTAACTCTATTTGTGTGTGTGTGTGTGTGTGTGTGTGCATAACACACCCCTTCAAGCCCTGCCTCACAGAAACCAAGCAGCTTGTCACCGTCTAAAATGACAGACCAAGCCTCGATAATCCTCTAACGATAAGTCATTCTCAGTACTACGTGTCCGTTTCCTACGTGTGCTTGTTTGAAAATATGCAGCTTGTTGTAACAGTAAATCAGTTCACCTTTTCAAAAAGTCGCAGGGCACACATTTCCTATTCATCACGGACCGAGGGATGGTGTTATGGAGGAAGTCTGTGCCAGTGAGATAATAACTTTCTCTTTCACGTAACAACATTAGCACACAACTATCTCACAATAAATCATTATGGCTGACATGTGGAATCTTACCAAGACACACACGTACGCGCACACACACACACACACACACACACACGCACACACACACGCACACACACACACTAGAGCTTTTGTATCCAGTGTTCAAAGCGTTCTGTTCAAATTACATTGTGTCCCTTCGGTGTTTCCTGTTCCAAACCAGACAGGTTGCTTGGCGCTGGCCAAGTGTTAGCTGTGTTACGTAGCTGCAACGGCACAGAACGGAAGAGGGATTTGTCAACACCATTGCTATCGGCTGAAATCCCATTTCCTTCAAAAATACTGCATGTTCCCTCACTTGTATTTAGCTTGACTCAGACATCGGGCCCTTACAGCAGAGAGAGAGGGAGAGGGAGAACGATGCAAATTCAGTAGAGCAAATACAAGCAGCACAGAAAGACACCAGTGTTAGCTTATCTTATTAGCACCAAAGTAAAACTACTTGGCATTTAAGTTTAACCTTTATTAAACATGAAATTACTTAGAGCAGAATATATCCCTGTGTACTTTATAGTATTATTGTTGAAGTGATGATGAGTTGATGAGTTATGAGCCTTCATCAGCGGGGACACTCCCTACACATGCCTCAACTCAGTGTCAGTAGGTCAGGTCAGCCAGCCCTACCCTGCACAGCGCAAACAAACACGCGCACGCACACACACACACACACTAATGAAGTCACCCATACTCCTCTGGGGAATTTGGATGAGTCCAGCGTTGCCACTGGCTTGAACTTACCCCACCCTGCTTAGTAATTCGCTGAGTAACAAGACTGACAATGATGCGTTCCAAAACAATATCTGTCTACTTCTGTTCTGACACAAACGATATTCAGTTCATTCAACCATTTCAATAAACACAGCTGTTGCATCCTGTGTACCTGTACGAGAGACAAGCATAGTATTCTTTTGTTTCCTCCTGAGCAGCCGGGGGAAAAAAAGTTGGTGACAGAGTGAAACAAAAAACACAGATTCCCCTTTGATAGGAGAGATCTGGCACAATACCTTCACCTGTTCACCTGTGGTAAGCTTACACACAGGAATTCATTTTTACACGGTTGTTGCCACACAAATGAAGCCACTGTGCCCTGAAGGTGTATGTATACAAGCATACACAAACAAGCGCACACATTCTATAGTATAGCAAATTCAACCCAAGAGGATTCAAGGCAAACGTCTCAATAACGGAACACTCCTCCCATTCGGCTGCGACACATTTCCAAGCGCATATTCGCATGCCGATAATACAAGCGAGAGGGGTGAGGTTTGTGTTCCGGGTATCTGCGTGACAGATGTGATTGTTGTGTGCGAAAAACAGTTACCGCTCGGTTGACGCCTGTCGACACATTGGAGATGCTGCGGCTGAAGGTGCCATTTGCTTTGGATGGGGCGAACTTGAAGGATCCAAACTCTGCAAACACGCTCGAATTCTGAGCTGGACCTGTTAAAAGAGGAGAGACAGATGAGAACTGAAATAAGAGAGACAGGCAGACAGACAGGAGGATTCCAGACACCTTTTTTTTTTTTTTTCTTACTGTCTTACTGAGAGATGTAATAACAACAAACAAAGCTGTATCACACACACAGGGGCCAGTGTTGTCATGGTGATAATCAAAGCTAGATAAGGCCTCCATTATGCATCTCTCTGATCAAACACACTGACATGAGAGAAAAAGCCTGTTGCCGATACAGCGCCTTAATGTGGGCTTCAGATTTCCACCACACTGATACCAACATTACAGATTATAGTCAGTCTAAATGTGTTACACTTGTATTCATTAATATTTGAGGTGTTTTATATTTCAATGCAAAATGGGTATATGTCCACTCCTGCAGATAATTTGAATATTATGGCACTCTATTGTTTGCACACTTGTTTTTTTTGCACTATATTGTTTATTGTATATTCTATTCTATTCTATATTCTGTTTTTCTATTGTTGTGAGCTGCTGTAACGTGAATTTCCCCACGGCGGGATTAATAAAGTCTCTCTTATCTTATCTTATCTTAATAGTTGATAAAACTGTAGGTCTGTCTGTCTGTCTGTCTGTCTGTCTGTCTGTCTGTCTGTCTGTGTGTGTGTGTGTGTGTGTGTGTGTGTGTGTGTGTGTGTGTGTGTGTCAGTCGGACAGAGAGACATGATCACGTTCAGTCTGCCTGTAGGCTTACTGAAACAAAGGCTGCCATTCAAGCGGTGGTCAACATGTATCAGCACCTTCTTCTGCCGGTCTTTGGAGGTGACTCATGGGAACATGAGGTTCAGTGGCATATCCCAACTGCGCAGTTGGGCGTTCACCATTACAGGATTATGGTCGTCAAAGCAACAGTAAAATTAGCTGCTCTAATGGCCATGTGAATTCTAAGGTGAAGAGGTGATAGTGTCCCAGAGTCACTCTGACCCAAAACTGAGGCCTTAAATAGCTACACCGGCTTTTGGGGAAATTGGTTGGTGAATTTACACTATATGTGATGAGAGGATTGGCAGGAAAAAACAAAAACTAACAAAAAAAAAATGAACACCAACTAAATTAAATTAAAAGGTCTTTCTTCTTACGTTAGATAATGCTAGTTGCCCATGGGCACTTAATGTACCGAATGCTAACATGTTAGCATGTGCACAGAACAAATCCCCCACTGTCAAGTCCAAATGTCAAGAAAAAAGATAGTAACTTAGTTTTGTGGGTGCGACAATCAGTTTGTGTTGAAATACAGCTCCAATAAGATAAGAAGACCTCAACATCAGCACTAATAATGACTTCTGGACTCAAGCATGCAAAAACACCTTTAACATGTCCAAGAATACTAACATAAGACTAATTCCATACAAAGTCAAATAATGGGACTCACCGGATCAGACATATGCACTCATTGTACCCTTAAGGCCCTTGACCACTACTTCTATGCATTCTGGCTCTGCCCACCAGTACAGATTCCAGATTCAAGAAGTTTATTTGTCACATACATACACAGGGTGTGCAGTGAAATGAAAAAGTGGCAGGGCTCAACAGAAATGTGCAAAGGGCAAGGATGTTAGTGCTGATGTGTTTGTGCAAAAAAAGATATCAAAAACAAACACAAAAACTAAAAAAAACGCATAATCTCCGTGGTGTCTAGACATGGCCGTGTCATCTTGAGTACAACACTTCTGGAAAACAATAACCACTAAACTGCCGCTGCTCTTTGGGCGCAGCATCCCCCTATCCCCTTCCCTGTTCAACACAAATCACAACACCTGTACTGGTAGACCGAACTATCACCGAGAAAACTATTTAGACATTCAAACTCTCTCACAAAAGAAAAGAAAAACTACACATATACCTCCATACTTTTGTTTGCTTGTTTATTAATTATTATATGGTAACATCAATAATGATAATTATTGCTGGTGTTGTCAACTTCATTATTATTATTGTCGCATAATGGTTTATTGATATTTCTTTCTCCTCTTATTCAATTTGCTATTAATTGACTTTATTTTCTTTACTCATGAACAACACATGACTGACCATCCTTTTGTTTCTACCATTATTCTACCAAGATGGCGGCGTGTGTACAACGCGGGGCTCAGCATCGCTCCAGACTCAGACACCTCTCAGTCTCCCTACACCTGCACTATTTATCTAAATTTTTTTGCACTACACATACCTTGCACCATATACTTTGTACCGTTCATATTATTATAATTTATACTGTATATAACTAGTGTATTCATCTCACTCTATTCATTTTGTTAATACTGCCATTATTGTTTATACTGTACATATCTTGAGTTTTCATTTCACACTGTTCATACTGTCAATATTGTCCATACTGTATGTATCTTAGCATATCCATATCCATCCCTTACTGTTTATTTAATATATTTATATTACCAGGATACATATGTACATACTCTGCACTTTACTGCTATTTGCACTTCTAGTTAAATGCCAAACTGTTTTTCATTGTCTCAGTTGTGCAATGACAACAAAGTTGAATCTAATCTAAAATTGTTCCCACAAATATCATCAATGATTCAAAGCACATCCATAGAAATACTTCTATACCCAAGCTCACTGCACACAGCTGCTTCCCGACAACGAACATTCACCACACATCTTCTCCATGCACATGTACAGTACATCTCTCTATTTCTCATTGTGTTAATGTATGCTAATATATGTATGTAATGTAATATCCACCCTTACTTTCCTATCTATCATGTAATTTCTGTTTCTTTATTGTTGCTCTGCCTACGTGCTTGTCTCTGCCTACTATTGTTCATCATTGTAGCCCTTGTTTGTGTTTTATTTGTCTGTTGCCCTCACTTAATATAAATATAAATAAATAAAAAGCCCAAATAGGAATAGGAAAGAAATAATAATACAAAAATTAATTACAGCCTCAAATATCTTTCTGGGAAAACAGAAACTTGCATTTGGCATCTTGTGTTTCAAACAGAGCGGGGGTGGAATATTTTTTTCCATGTTAAATGGTGATATCCAAAATCAGGGCTTCTGTTTTGTTTTCTGGAATAAGTATTTTCCCTATCTGAACAAATTAAAACAATCATATGATGTAGAGAAAGCAAACAGAGGCCAGACCTGAGCTTATATCTGCTCCATACGTTTCGTAATAATAGTAAGTTATGGACGTTTCAGGCATGTAAGAAAGATTACTAACAAGGGGCAATTTCTACATTCCTATGTTTTCATAGAGCAACCCTGCAAGCTGAAAACAACCACAGCTGCAACTCAAGTTAGAAGGTGGGGCCCTGAATACATTTTACGAGATCAAAAGAGTTTGGGGAATTTTGCATGGAATTTAGCTGCACAATAAGTTTTGAAAGACTTAAGTGCTTTAGTAAGCCCAGGGGGTGCATTCCTCTGAAAGGCGAGGAAAAATAACATTTCACGGTTAGCGTTATATTTAAGTTATTACTTTTCCTAGTAACGTTTCAGTAAATTTATTATTTCAATTTCGGTAATAACATCAGTTACCTATCAAAACATAAAGCGTTGTTTGAGTGAGGCTGAATTATCCAAAAACTATAACCTGCTCACATGGACCAGGAATTGAGTTCGCCCCATTTTGACCGTGAGAGAGGATGCACCGGCCAATTTGGGGGGATAACGAGCACTTACAGTCCCAGGGAGTATTAAATAAAGTGATAATATTACTTCTGAAATAGATAACAATTTATAAGTTATACATTAGTTGTTTGAGTAAAGAGTCCAACACTGCCCGCGGCGAGTACATAACAAAATGCAAAAAAAAGGATGGAAATACACGTCACTATCTCAAACTGACCAGACGTTTAGGTCTATATTACGCATAAGTCAAGAGAGAAAATAAAAGACTTCTTGTCGTACTTATGGGTGAAGTTGGGAGTGAGCCGTTCTTCCAATGTTTGGACTTTCCCCTCTTGATAGTGTGGACTTGATCCAGCACCCGCTGCTGTCCCGAGCGCAGCTTGTTGTCAGAGGGCAGCGCGAGCGACGTGTCCTCCGTGTTCACTGTGGACATAGCTGAACGCAACGGCTCCGGAGCCATCATCTTACAAGTTTGGCGCAACCCCTTTAAATAGATCGGTTCAGCCGGTGACTGTCTTTCCAAGCCTCGAAAAGAAGTGTGTCTCGTGCAAAAATAAATGTAACGACTGCCAGATAGGTAATGTTCCCACAGCAATTAGCTCCACCCTCGGGACCGCGCCCCTTCGAGGTGGAACCGTGGAGTTCACATACAGGTGCGGAGTGACCGCAGGGCCAAGGGAGACACGCCCACTTCATGCTAGCAGGCGACAACTCAGGTGTTAAGAGACTAGTTAGTCAATACAACGAGGGGAGACAAATATGTCTGCCTTGTTTCTATACAACCGAGACTTGACCTGCATTAGCGGGCTGTGACATTCTTGTTCATGCCCCAACATGACATAAAACATCTCTATCTATCTATCTATCTATCTATCTATCTATCTATCTATCTATCTATCTATCTATCTATCTATCTATCTATCTATCTATCTATCCATCCATCCATCCATCCATCCATCCATCCATCCATCCATCCATCCATCCATCCATCCATCCATCCATCTATCTATCTATCTATCTATCTATCTATCTATGTGTTGATATGCAAGTCACCCAGGCAAATGGTTGAGAGCTGAGGTGAGGAGGTGAGACAGGATAGGGCATGTGCAGGTAAGATGACACAGGATGAGAGTAAAGAAATAGGCAGGAACTAGAAAGAAAAAGACAAGAGAAGAGAAGACGGAAGCACAAGGATAAATAAAAAAACAAAGAGGGAAAAAAAGAGATTGTAAGAAACCAGTCTCTCTGTGCAGCCAGAATCGCTAAATTTCTGCAGGACACATTTTCCCACCACACCCTTCACCACAGCACTGCCAAGTTAATAAACGAGGGTTGGTGTGTGCGTGCTCGTGTGTTTGCCTTTGTGATATACAACATAACCGAGACACTCTTGGAGCGCAACTATCACAGCTCTTATCTGAGTGAGAGTGGGGCATGAGTCAACATTTGTTTTCATCTGCTGATAGTGTAAATCCATCGAACATGTGGGATTAGGGCTCAGGACAATGCAATCCTATCTAACTGGAAAGACAGTTGAAGAGCAGGGTGTAGTTTTCAAGCTTAAATTGATTTATCTTTGGGTGACTTTAAAAGCAACCGTCCTATCAGTGCTCACCATCACTTTACCATTTTGCAGTGAGATACAACCATAAGGAACCTGCTAGCTGTAACACCTCCTTCTCCTTATCTCTGTGCGGGTGTGTCTACTACTTCTACAGAGTTGTAGAAGTAGTTAATACCACACCCAGCTCCAGGGCTTTGTGTGTGTGTGTGTGTGTGTGTGTGTGTGCACATTATATTTTAGTGTGTCATTGTTCAACATTTACAGCTTTGGCAGCATGGTATGTGAGGGTTGAGCTTGGATTTCACAGTCCAACGACATTCTGATTGATGTATCTACCATCGCAAGAGCCAAGCACGTGTGAGGGACATAGGGGATGTGAATAGCTGTGCAAGTTGTTCACAGCTTTGAGAAATTCATAACCAGCAGCATCCTGGTGGCTCAACTGGTGCATTCCACTTAACTGCAATGTCCTGTGTTTGAATCTGGCCTGGGATCTTTGTAGGACCTCTAAAATGGTCCTGTCTCTCTCTACTGTTACTCCTCCAATAAAGGCAAAAAAAGATAAACTTAGAAATAATGACCAGGGCTTATTAGCCGATTGTCATATTGCCCCATTTTGGCATTCTGTGCATGTAGGAGGTGCACAAATGAAACACTCACCTGCTTGGTTGGCTTGAGTTCAGTTTTCATATTCAGTTAGCTGCATTGACACATTGGACCAGTTTTTATTTACCCTGAGAAAAAAAGGGGGGGGAAAACAACTGACAACTGATTTTCTTTCATGTTGGAAACACCGTCACGCCCTGTGTGAAAGGTAATCTTGTCACTGTATCTGCCAATGTTTTCTCACTTCATAACTTGGCTATAGGCCATAGCTATAGAGTATGTTGTACGTGTCACTCTAACCTCATAGATTTACTCCTCTCACTTACTCCTATAGGTTCATGCACATTAGACAGTATAGTATCCTGGTGTTAAAATCCTCTATGAAAACATGAAGCCTGAGGTATTAGATGGATATACTCACACTTTATGGAAAATACATATTTGTCTTAAGGTTTGGATTGCGGGTGTGTAACCTGATATTAATGTTAGGGCACCAACTGGATTGACTTGGGCATGTTCTACCCTATAGTGATAGAAAGAACTTTGTTGATAAATGTCAACCTTTAATCTGAGAGGTTTCTGTTAAACTAAATCTGTTAAACTAAATCCCTAGAATGGTGCAAATATGAATTATATGACAGAGAGACAGGCTGGATTTTAGCTGAGGTGACAGCTGGTTTTAATACATCACACCAGTCTCTAACCACATTGCACTACAGTGACGTTACAAATTTGGTACTTATGATGCAACACCGCCATCTAGCAGGCCAAATGAGAATTGCCACCTCCGCATACATGAAGTGACAGTGAAGCATCAAATCTGGTGGAAAATGGTTTTGCTACACTAGAGGCATACTTCTCACAATTTATAGTCACAGGAGACCTTGACATTAACTTTGAAATTATAGAATAGTTGGTAGTGACAGCAGTAATGAGTCTGGGATTACTGAAGTGGCAGCTGTCTAAATGACTAATCGTGTCGAGTGGGTGAGTGGGTGAGTACCTTCCATGCAGAAAGTAGGACTATTATTTAGACTACGTGAAAGAAACTTCTATCACTAACCAATGACATGAAGTGCTTAAAATTGAGCAGATTTTGTGAAGGGTGGCAGCTTCTCCTCAGCAGTTGTACTATCAAGACTGTAAAGTCTTAAAAATTCTGCAGACACCGTGTGATTTTATTGGTACAGCATAAATGTACAGATTGCACTGAGCAGACTTGACCACAGGAGTGATTAGGCAGAGTCAACCATAGTAGGCAAAAGCTACCCCTACAGTGGAAGTTCATTTGATGTCAATTTTCCATAACAGTCTCTCCTGTTAAGTATTGTGATAAGGGGCAACATTAACCTTTGGTGGACCACCCAGTATCTAACTTTAAAACCAAACCCCTTTACTTTCATGATAGACAATCACAAGTCAAATCGCTGTCAACTTGCACATGGCTGCAAAAAACAGGGGTGCGAGCCTGGCAACTTAAAAATGAAAAAAAAAGAAAAGAAAAAAAAAGGTCCAATAGCCATGTTTACAGGAAATCATCATAATCATCACATAAAACAAAACAAAACAAAACTGCAAATGTCAGTTGGATAATGTCTTTGTTATCAGGCAAAAATCTACCCCAGTGCACTTGAGCGGTGACCGTAGTGTGGGTCTGTACCTTGATGTTTTGCATACAATTAGAAATGAAGCAGCCAAAATCCATATCATGTATGTTGTTTGGTGTAACACTAATAGCTGATAAAATACAAAAAGATAATTCACCTATACAAAATGAGTCCATTTACCTTAGTTTGGCTTATAAACAGTACCATTAAGAGTGTAGTGTACACATCCTATACATCAGTGCTCCTCAGGTTAAGGCTTTATGAACTAAAAAAACATTCTTATCCCAACCCATGTGGAGGTAGAAATACTGCAGCAAGCCCATATTCTGTCAAGCTGAAAAGTTAAAACAGTATAGTCTCAATGAACAGCATAGGTAATTCTTTCACTCAAACTTCTGCTTCCACCTAAGCGTGAAAAACACAAAATACACATGATACAATGTGGAGACCGTCAACGAATTGAAAAACTGAATCACCTTTGGGCAGTGGAATTGAATGTGGAAATGTGTGACCAGGTCCATTGGTCACACAAAACGGAGCCAAACTTAAACATCTGCATGAGATTTGACCTAAATCACTCACTATTAAATAGATATTTTCCCCTTTTATACCATGGTTCACTTATATATATAAATATGACTTACACCTTAATATGTAGTGCATTACATGTCTTGCTTGCCATTGCCAGCTCTGGACTTTCTGGGAGGAGGCAAGCTCAGACTCTCCACTATACAATCTCCAGGTATTTGATTAAACCAACTGAAGATGACATTTCCACAATAAGCAGCGGCAGATAAACCATGGCAGGCTCATTCAATTCCCACCTTACAGAGTGAGTACGAACTGTACGAGAACAGCCATTTTGGTAGAGTTATATTAACACTGAGAGGATCCTTGTGATTGTGGTGTGAGAGAAGTTTGAATACTTCTGTGACGTGAATGCGTACAATGTCTGAGGAAAGTTCCCAGTAAATGAGAACGCCCATAACCAGCCCATCACACTGTTGCAGCTGCATTCACACTGCACTGCAAATGATGGGGAAAATGCTACTAGAAACTGTGTCCATTAAAAAGGGTATAGTTTTACCCTGTTTTGGGTCTTGTTGTGTGAGAGATTTTCACGATAGCATTTTATCAGTGATTCAAATTTGCAATGAAAAATTGTACCATAACACCTATATTGAGTTGTGATGTTCTGAGCCAGATAGCGGATAATGTGCAGAATCAATTTTCCAAGGTCAGTCATTTCTGTAGCTGGATAATTACAGGGATAATACCACAATATTCAACTATGATTGTTACCAAGAATAAAACCACATTTTTTTGTCAACACCCATACCAAATCAATTTCATCTCAATGCGTGCAAGCCGCGGGTTCTTTTGCAAGAAACGTGCAAACAGTTTGTGGCGACGGAGATACATACACATTAAACAACTGTGACTGCTGCGTGACTCTTGGTGTGTTATGACAAGTGTTTGAGTAGAGAACGGGAATCTGCGTGTCTGAGCTAGAAATAGTGTTTGTGTATCAAAAAGTCTATGGAGAGAGTCTCTGCGTGGACAGAGCGGTGGGCAGTGTGCTAGTCTTTGACGAGCCGGTAAACGTGGTACTGGGCTCCGTGCTCACTGGTGGACACCTCAAACACGAAGGCGATGCACAGCAGAGTCTCCTGAGTTTCTCTGTTGGACACCACCTAGAGCGAGGGAGACAAGAAGAGAAAAGGATTGTGGGTGTGTCCTGTGACCCTCAACAGACACATATAGGAAAGAAGACAGAAGCTCAGAGACACCCACACCTACCTGCAGGATGGTGAAGTTCTCCAGTACACTGTTCATCATGTATTTCTCTGGTAGGTGTTTGAGTTTGTGGATGAAGTTGATCATATATTCACACATGGGAGAGCGATGGATACGGAACACACACTTCCCTCCTTCCATACGTGCATATTCTGTCTGGATGGGAAAATATAAGCACATATAAAAAAATAAAAATAAATAAAATGCATGTCAACACAGCTTAGATATGCAATACAATAATTTCCATCAAAATATTGAGTTGATTTTTAAGGAGCATCTTTCTTACCTCAACCTTCTCCACCACTTGTTTGCCAAAGGAGCAGACCTTGGTGGAGACACTGATGGTGATGTTTTCTGTACCACTGTACTGGCTGCTCACGCCGTAGAAGGCGCCGGAGGCCTCCTCGACGTCACCGCTCAGGTCCGCCTGGAACAAGTACAAAAGACAGATTGTTGGACTGAATACAGAGAGAGGAACAAACAAGTAGCATGCACTCATGCATCTGTCTCCTATATGTGCCTACCTACATAGAAAACAGGTAGGATGACACTTCTACTACTTCACTTCACTACTTCTATGAAAAATGGGATTATTGGCCAGTAAAAATGATTCTTGGCAGATATTTTTATTTTACCAGACCATGGCAGATGAGCCAAAAAGGTAATTTTGGACACTGGCAACATATTTGTGTGTGTCAGGATCCCCAACGACCCATTTGTAAAATTCCCTAACTTCACTTCTCTGGAATACCTCTCAAAATACCATGATTTTCCTGAAATTCCATGACCAGTGGGAACCCTGGTGTGTGTACTGACCCAGAACTTGACGAGGAAGAAGGCGTTGTGTGGCCCTTTTTCATAGAGCTCCTTCAGACCTCCCTTCTTCTCTGGGAACTTGTCGTAGATCTGCCTTACATCGACCGACTCCAATACAGGGTCGTTGTAGCCTGGGTTCGACTGGCCAATGTGCACAAAAAGGTGTTTATACTGTAAGAAGCAAAAAGGGAGGCAGTGAGGAGGAGAAGCAGGGAGGGGAAAAGATCAACGGATGGAGGTTTTGGCAAAATACCGTCTGGCGTACCGTCTCGGTGTCTCTCTGGCTCTCCATAAAAGCGGAGTACTCAAGTAGACGTAGTTTCTCCGAGGCAATGGTTCTCTCTTGCCATACGGGTGCTGATATGGCCACAGGGCGGGGGGTCGGCAGGGGCTCATAACCTATCAAACATTCAGACCGGGACAACATTGACATACCAGTGGCGATGATGACAACTCAGTTCGGTGTGTTTGTGTCCACGCTTACTGATGGGGGTGGGAACAGGGGCTGGTAGTGTAGTGTATGGGGACTGCACAAAGGGCTTGATGCTGGAAAAGAACAAAAATGAGGCGTTGGAAACAGAAAAATGAGCAATTGCATCAGCTTAGGAATACGACTTTCACCAATTTCAGTGATACTTACTCCTGAGAATGTCCAGGCTGTCCAGGCATAGGGCCGGGCCAAAACTAGGGTCAGGGTTAGGAAAGGGGGAGGGAATAAATACATAAAATAAAAAGGGGTATTAAAATTATTATTGACAATGTAGAAAAGAACAGATGTGTGTATCTGTGTAATTGTCTCACCCTGACTGGTGGAGGGAACGGGGTCTGGGCTTTCATCACACTAGCAGAGACGATCTGAGCTGATGAGAGGTTTGCTACTGTCTGCAATGCTTTGTCTTTGGATACCTGGTCCTTTAGAGAGGAAGAGAGAGAAGGCAATACAGAATATATAGCTCTCAATGATCATGCTCTACCTTGGGAAATCCAATGGGCAACATTCCAAAGCCAGCAATCTTCCAAAGCCAGTTTAGACAGCCAGCCAGCCAGCCAGCTTACATTTCAGCATGGTGCAATAAATACGAGAATTAGGAGGCTGAAGATATCACAGAGCAGGAGACGTAGAGAGCAGGACAGAGTGCATAGCAGGTATAGAAGAATGCCAAATCTATGGTGGCATTTCCATGACAAAACTCCAACATTTTCCAACATTTTCGGGGCAGGGACTTTAAACTAATCAATAAGATTTATGGACACAATGGCGCTGAGCCCGCCCCTGGCTTGAGTGTGGAGAATGAACTTTGCTTGCTCCTTCAGGCTGTGTAAGCGCTCAAATATGGATTTGTCTTTGCGAGCTGCAATATTGCTCGTGCAAGTTCCCTCTTGCATGAGTCTGTCACTGTTGCTTGTGCGCAGGTTTTCACTTATTCTCGTGAGTTTTGTCATGGAAATGCAACCATACAAAGCAGGGGGCACACCAAGCTAGCAGGCTAGCATCAGGAAAACTAGCTGGAGCCATCATCAGCAGTTTACCCGTAACTAATGCCACTAAAAAATAAACAATGAAGGAGTATTGGAGTTTGGCAGTGGGGCTAGACTGTGGACTACCAATAACGTAATGCCAACCACTAAGCACAAAGCCTGAAGCATAAAACTGTAGTTGAACCAAAACTTACCAAGTTCATGGCCTATGGCAAAGAAGACACATCATTAATGGACTTCACAACATTGGAGAAATAAATGGGTCACACACTTGCCAAAAGGCATAGGAAATAAAGAAAAACACTCCTCACAACATAAACCCCTTAAGTTGACTATAGCCTGAACCCAACTAGTTCATCACTCAGCTTAAAAACATTCACCTTATATTGGCATGGCAGGTTACATCCCATTACTCTGTGCCCTCTTTATGCCGACCAAAACAAATGTACTGGGAATGAAGTCAAGTTTGAAACCATTTTCCTCTCCAACAGTGTTAAGGCAGTGGGTTGAATGCCTTTGGCACAAAATCATGTCAGAAAGAACCGTAATCACAGTGTTGGATAAAACCAGAAGAAGAGTGCTGAGACAGAGAAGATAGAAAGGACTGGGGGAGGGGGGACATGTCCTAGAGCTACAGTGAGCAGAACAGAGATACATGGAAGGAGAAAGAGATAGGTCTATGTGTATGAGAGACACATTACATTACATTCATTTAGCAGACGCTTTATCCAAAAGTGAGTTACAAAGGTGACAGGTGATACTATGTGGGGATTGAACCCACGACCCTGAGACTGAGAGTCTCTTGCTCTACTGACTGAGCTGTGCGGGCCGGACATTAAAAATTAAAACTCTGTGTGTGCGTTTGTGTGTGTGAGAATACACGCATGCATTCATGTTCAACCAAGCTTGCTACTAAAGCCCATGCAAATGTCTATCCACGGGCACAATCCTCCTGGACTGTGCAGAGAGCTTAACATTACAGCCATGCACTACAGAAGTAACTTCTTTCCTGCAGTTTTGATACCCAGACAAACTACAAAGGTCTGGCCACAAACGGAGCAATGCCGCATGACTGCAAACATCGAGTGAGGGGGGGGGGGGGGGGGGGGGGAGTGAGTAAGGGAACATTCAAAGCACATTACAAGCACTCAAATATAAATGGCTAAAAATATGATTAGTTCGCCAAGCTATGTGAGGCCTGAACCAGCCCTTCCCTGCTCCCACAACCACTTTAAGCAGCACGTCCTCAGCCCCCTATTAATGATATGTAGTTTCAAACCTAACTGGTAGTCTTGATCGAGACATCTGGGGGGGCGTAAGGGGTCAAGTTGGATTTGGGGCCTAGTAAAGCAGCTAGAATGGCAATGTCAGTGAGCGTGTGTACCTTGAGCTTAGACTGAATCTCACGAGACTTTCTCCTGGCCAAGACTTGCAGGTGACTAGAGACCTGAAGAAAGACAGGACGAAGGGAAGAGGAGGAGGAAAAAAGGAAAGGAGAGGAAAAGAAGAGGGGATGTGACTACAGAGGGAAGGGAGAGTGTGCGTCATTTGGTTGCCACCCACCTTGATGCCCGCCTGGTATTCCCGTACCCTCTTGCGCGCCAGAACCTGAATGTGACTAGACACCTAGAGCGTAGGGGGCCAGGGTTACCCACATGAAAACACAGACATTCACATGTAAAAGAAAACACTACGGCTAAATGTATCTAATGTCAAAAGAGCTGTATTCAATTAACAACCACAGTCATTGGTGGAAACTGAAACAAAAACCTGCCTAGTTCACAAGAGCCACCACTTCATGTGGCCAGTTCTGCAGCCGCTATGCAAATCCTTGTATACCACGCTTGTATACCACCCCACCCCACCCCCCCCCCCACCCCCATACCTGTTTGCGTGTACGCGTCTTCCCCGTGCGTAGCTTGATATAGCGAGCTATCAGCTCATTGCGACCTAGAATAGAGCAGAGCAAATAAAGAAATTTGAAGAAACCACTTTCACATAAAAACAAAACACGAGGGTGAAGCAATCTTAACACAAGCAAACATGGGATATTGTGTTTTCCTGCCAGCTCAGCACCTTGGTCACACACACAGTACAAAAGTTTGTTTGTGTGTGTGTTAACATGACAACAGAAAACATTTATGCAAGAGAGAAAAGGAAAGCAGTGATGGTGCTGGCACAACCCCCGAGGGAGATGGTGATCCATGATCCAGTCAGTCAGTGAAAGGTTGTTTTACATTTACAGCCCATGGTGCTAAATGATTTAGCACCATGGGCGAGCAGATGGAAGGTTCAGTGTTTTGCTGGAGAACAACAAATCACATGGCTGTGTGCGATCTTCCAGTTACGGGACATTCTCTGACTCCAGGTGGTCCTAATGAGAGGCAGAGGTCAACATGTGCTATGGGTCTACACTCAGTATCCTCGTAGGGGTACACCTAGCTAGTCCTCTGACTTCTCTCATGAACAAGGTGTTTTTGCCCACAGGACTGCCGCTGAGTGTTGCACCATTCTCAGTAACCTCTGTAGTTCATCCCAGGAGGGTGGACATTTCAGTGAAGCTCAAAAGCACATCTGGCGCCAACAATCATACCATGTTCAAAATGTCCTAAAATCATGTGAGTTGCCCATTCTAATGGTTACCTAACTGTAGTGAACCTCTCTGCCCCTGTCTGCATGCTGTATTCTTTAAAAAAAAATGTATTTATACATGACTCGCTGTCTGGGGGAGTGAGCTGCTTGATAAATGGGGAGATTCACCTAATGAAGTAGATACTGAGTATTCAGCCCTTTTACAGCACATCAGGCCACATAAAAAACTCCATATGCCAATTTTGGCTATTTTCCTCCAGTTTTAATTTTAATTTCTAATTTTAAGTTCTAATCATTTTCACGAGTCTAGGGTCCACAAAACCCATTCAAATTTCAATTCATTTCAATGTTAGCATGTAACAATGGTTTCTTAATTCCTGAAAAGTCACCCTCTATGGAGATATGTGGTTCTCATATGACAGCAGCATGCCCACACATTTATATCAATTCTCTATTTTTTCTTTCAATTCTTTAGTTTTTGTGGCTGCATGAGATTCTTATCAAGTACAGCCTGTGTCAAAGTGAGTTAAATTCAACTTGGTTTACTGACAGAAAGTGAAAGGCAGCCAGACAAGTGGTGGGACTGGAAGGAGAGAAGAGGGCACAGGTCATCATATGGTTAACAGACATCCAAAGCGTGGGCTACTACGCAGTGCTTAGTAAGCCCTTTCTTTCTCTGCCTCCCTCTCTCCCACCCTGACCTGATGAGCCGCTCGTCTCTAACCGGGGGGAAAATCACCATTCACACTGCTGCAGACATGTGACAACGAGAGACATGCTAAAGTTGAAGAAAAGTGATCAAATCTAGCATTTTGGGCCAATTCCACCGCTTTAATCCTTTATCTCATACATACATGCACCACCAACATCATCATCATCATCATCATCATCATTTCTGGGAAGTGGTGCGATGCTGTTGGGAGTTAGGTCACATCAGGCTGAGTCACAGTCACCTCTGTGGACTTACCAGAACACAGAATTCCCCAACATCCACAGAGGGGGCTGACTCAGACACAGCAGCCAATTGCCAAAACTCAACACTCAACAACTCCACAAAAAGAAATACCACCCCATCTTGAGTAAAAAAAATTAAATAAAAAGTATAAAAAGAGCAAAATATGCAGGTTTGGTCCCATTCATTTCAAACACCAGCGTGCTACTAAAACACAACCATTAAAACAAGTAGCCTTTCATGTAATCTGGGTCACCGTGTGAGTGGAAGAGCTGGTGACCCGGTCGGCTGAATTTGGGAATACATGCTTGACGCCATAATCCACGGGTGACATCATGGTGACAACATATGACTGAGAACGAAGACAGCACATAGACTACAGCTCTATTCGGATGAGATTAGGAGGAGGTAGGGTAATGTAATCAATATCGGAATATGTCCGTGATTTTAGTCCCGTCAGTCTGCCATGTCAGTAATGTTCACAGACTGCACACACCCACTTCACTAGTCCCATGTCCAGTCGAACCTCTTCAACCTATGGCTATTCGCCCTGTAAACATTATGTCAGGTAAAACTAGTCCAGTCAAAAACAGAATATCGATGAGAATAAAATGTATGCTATTTGTTGTGACAGATTACCCAATTATTTAATCCTGTGCAAATTCGTCATGGACATTAAAGATTACATATCAGACATTATCCTGAAAACTAATCCCATTTAATAGGGCTTAAGAAACAGGTTGTGAGTTAATGTGAGTTGTGGGTATTTGTTGTAAGTGTGAATATGTGTTCCAGTTTGCTCATCCTCATTTATGGAGAAGGAAGGGGGTGTGGTCAACACTCAGCCCACACTTCCACAAAAGGAGAAAATGCCGTAACGCTGAAACAAACCTTCCCTTTCTGTCGCATGGGATCACATAGCCAATGTCTCCCTGTCTCTCTCTCTCTCTCTCTCTCTCTCACACACACACACACTAACACACACACGGCACAGGCTGCTGCACGCAGGAATGCCATCCCTCAGCCCAAAGAAGTATGCTGGGAATGTTGGCCTCGAGCCAAGGCATGCAGCACGGTAGGAAAATACAGCGAAAATACACCAAAGCTCTGCTCACAGATAGCATCCTGAGCAAACCCTCCAAAAAACAAGACAGCATAGTGTGTGGGAGTGCAGACACTACAACGCAGGTTATGCAGTCCAGTCCACAATCTAGCCTTTAAGCAATTAGGGCCCTTGGGCCATGAGAAATCGACCTGCCTCTCTGAATGATACAGTCACCTGATGTTGACATGTCAGCAACTTGCTCCATCCCTTGACCCAGTCACTGCTGACTGCCCTCTGACCTTACAGATAATGGCCCTGTCCTAAAATACTAGGCACCAAGAACCTCCTAGGCACAAAAGGATCTCACCAGATCAGTAATCTAACACATTGGGTCCCAAAGTGTGGTCTGGGGATCACCAAGCGTCCTCGTGGGGGTTCCAGGGAGTCCCAAGCAAAATCTAATTTTAATTTTATAGCACTCCTTAGAAGTTACAGCAATGAGAGAATGTATAAGGACCATTTTATTCCAAGGTTTTGTTGTTCCCCACTGCTACCTCCTATACAGTAGACAGTAATTTTGTCTTAAGTTACATGTAACAAAGAAAATCCTCTCAGATGGTGCGTTTCTTCCTACAAAATCTTACCAATGGGCCTGCGGTCTAATGTGCATCTATTTGGGGGTTAGTGACCGAAAAGGTTTGGCCTCTTGCAGGGAAGGTGGAGTTGCCTTCTCCCTTGCCACCACATCATTTAATATCTGGGTCTATATAAGTATCTCAGCATGCATTTACAACAGACATGTAAGCATACACTTCTGGACTTTGAACTAAGGAGGAGAGTTTAAGGAGAGAAAAGATAATAGGAGGGTTGCAAATGTGCTTGTATCAATCAATGTGTTGGGACAAAAATGCACTTGTGCAATCCCTCACCATACATCTTGCCCTCATCTGACAGTATGATCTTCCTCCTGCCGCAGGGTGGGTAGATGGCCAGAGCTTCATGAAAGCTCTGCTCAATGTCTGGGCTCCACACGCCCTCGGGGTCCCCGTCCAACGCGCGATCTGCCCCATCCGCATGCCCGTCCCCTTCCTCCTCCTGCGCCCCGTCAGGGCTGGCACGGCAACTCCACTCCGACGCAATGATGGCGGCTCCGGCCACAACACACCTGGGACATATAGGGAAAAAATCAGATGAGGAGGGTAACCTATTAAGACATAATAATTTAGATAAGAGATGTTAATTTTGTGGTATGTCATAATAATATACAGTTGAGCAGGACAGGAAAGAAGGGAGAGACAGACGGGCCAACATGTGACATAAGACGTGAGCTAAATTTGAAATGCTGAGGATATGCCATATATATATTCCTCTGCTAAACCGCCAGGAAACACCACAAGAGGCCAAAAAAAAAAAAGAAAATCATAACAGACATCAGGGCTAGTAGCCTTGCCTCTCCGCTCCCCAGCACACTGAGGGGTGGACAGGTCCAGGGTTAGGTCTGCGGCTGCCAAGAATGGTGACAGATTTTTCAGACTCTAGAGGTCTCTACGCTTCACCCAGACTAAGATCAAATTCGTCTGAAGTTGTTTACAGCCTCCATGGGGACAAGATGTATTAATAGCACTGGCATTGGGGGTTAAAGACCTGACAAGCAGCATAGCAAAACATTAAGAGCTTGTAAATTTATAAAAGACACTGGCCAAGGTCAACAAAGACACCACCAGATGGTGTCGCCATGAAGGTTACGGCGGTGAGTCCGCTGGGTTATAAAGCTAGCTGATCAATTAAGTCGGGTCTCACTTGAATCAACAACCATATTTATTGACGGAAAGACCAGTTGAGCAGTTTCCCTTTAGAGACAAACTAGCTTACAAGACAGACTCATGCTACAGGTTGGTTTGACCCAGCTCCATGTCATACTAATTCCCCAGTTGCCTGTAACCTGGCCTGCAGTGGCCACATGAGGAAATGACACATTCTTCTCTTTTGTTTTTGTTGAGGATGCTCCAAGTCTCCTCAAACACAGGCACAAATATGTAACATGAATGTGGTCTGGTGTGTAATGTTTTCCAGAGTGTGGCTAATACGGTCCTTACCACAGAGGATCCATAGAGGATCTCTGTGGTCGCAGAGCTTCCCCTGCTGTGGTGGGCTTATTGGACGCACTCAGCACAGAGCCTTCCCAGTTTCAATCAGCGCTGACAGGGCCGTGCGGTTGTCATAGAGATTAGGCAGACCCTGGTGAGTTGGTTAGGAAAGAGCAAAGCCTAACGGAACATTTTCCCTGACATCCAAGGGGAGGAGGTTTGATTGTCTTAAAAATCTCACTGTGCAAGAGGTCGGGGACTGAGATCTGTGAAGACGCTGCTGCTACCGGGCCTTTGATGCAATCACGTCACTTAAAACATGTGCCCCTGAAGTTGTATTGCAAGATATTAACGGTAATGATTGTTGATGGTAAACAACATATCATATCATGAGTGAGCACATTTTCTGAGTAATTTAGCCTCTTTTCGGAATGATGGAGCTGAGCCAACTGACCACAGCCTTGCTGCAGTAGGTCCCTATAGTGGTGATGCAAGTTTCAAGATCATGCAGTCAGACACACAGCGCCATGGGTTCCAATTTAGCTCCCAGTGGCCAAAAGGTCATGTGTTTAGTGCAGTGAGGAGCCAGCAGGAGTCAGGGCAGCACTGAGCTAAATAAAGCCATGAGCTCAGCAAACAGGACAAGATACAAGTATGGGCTGCCTTCTGCTCCGATGTTGATTTGATGATTAACCACACTAGATTTCATCCCGGTACTTCCAGACTTCACTGGTCCATTTAGTTAACTTAGGCTACTTTTGGAGACTTTTAAAAATGGTTTTTATAGCAAATGCACCAAAACGCACGCACTTGATTAATACGACCCTCAGCGCCCTGTCTCAAACCAATTAACATTAATGTTAATTGAGTGAGGACATTGAGTGTTTTGGACCCGAACAGAGGTGTCAATTCTCCGCTGGCTTCTGTTGAACCTGTAAGACCGGTCTCACATGCTTTAAAGTTTCACAATCACAAGAAATGAATCCCATCTGTTATCCAGTATGAGAGTAACAGGGGGGAAAACCGAAAATCACAATCGGTGGTGGGAAGCCGCCTAGCCGACTGTGAGTTGGCAAAATCTGCCTTTGATCCCAACGAGAATGCTTATATCTAGCAGGGCCTAGTAGCGGTTACAAATGGTTAAAAGTACACAGTGGCTTTTTTCCTGTACAACCAAAAACTTTTAACATTGTAACGAGAGATGGTATTTTTTCCCAGCTAGCCCATTACAGAAACAGGCAAGCCGTTGCTAACCGCACGAGTTGACATGCTAGTGAGTTAGCCTGCGAGCTAATAATACCGCTACAAAGTCCAAAGTAAGTCCGAGAGACGTCTAAAAACTCATCGCCATTACAGCACGGGTAGTTGAGTAACTTACGGAGGCGCTCCCTGCTCAACATACGGCTCTGAATCAGCAACGCAGCCGCGGGAAAAATGCGAAATATGACAAATATCCCGAAACCGTCAAGCGCACACGAAGAAAAGCAGCTGCTGCGTGAAAAGTTATTGCACATTAACAAAGAAGAACTATCCGAGAGTACACTCACCTTACGATGGCTTTTCTCCTCTGCCTGTAGAGCCGCACTCTCTATTTTTTTTAAAAGGACAAATTCTCTCAGATGGGCTCCAGCTCGAGAATATTTCCTCAGAAAGTTTTATTGTTTGGTAGGGGGGAAAAAAAGGCGGAATGCCAAGTATGAGTTTGGTATGAAATCAACGCACGGAGGAAAACACACAGAGGCGTGGCTTTGAAACACGCGCACACAACAAAAAAGTTTTGTGGGTCCCAGCGCAAACTCCTCCCATGACATCAGCCTCTGGTTTAGAGTCGAGTCGAGGGAAAAGAGGGGTGGTGTTGAGGACGGCCTGCTCGGTTTCGAAGATAATCTGCAGTAAGAACAACCAAAGTTGAGTAATGTTCTCACAATATTCCCACAGGGGCTTATGGATATCTTGGGTACTCGATAATGAGCTTATAGTGACTTTATCATATCAGGTTATTTTTTAATTTCCTGTGATATCCCTATTGGGACTTATAGTGTGTCTCTGGTACTTATTAGTGAGCTATAGCGACCTTATTGTACACCATTATAGCACTATAATAACATTCATATTTTCATAAGGGATAGAACCAAGTAATTGAACCAAGCAACTGTAAATAAAACAAATACATAAATATAGATCCTCAAGCAAATGAAGAAAAGAAAAAATGACTTTTATTGCAGAAAAAAACAAACATCCAATAAAAGCATACAGGGAATATACAATGCACATAGATATTAAAATGAAAATTTAGTGAAAGCGGTGAAAGAAGACATTCTTACCGTGATAATGGTGAAGTCTTCATTTAAGTATTGGGTGGCTTGGTGACATCTAGCCTGTTTCACACACACGTCTATAGAATACAACAAAACCATAAATGGACTACCACATCACCCATCACATTAAGGTATAATGGAAATATCAGCATAGGTACAGGTGTCATCTGCATCACGATGTAACTGTCTGGGGAAACACAGAACACACCTCTCAACATACTATATTCATATCAGGGTGGATCGGATAGATTCTCAATATTATCAATTATAACAGCAAAACAATGTAATTGAAGTTCTTTTTGATGAATATAAAGGTTTACTGGTGATGAAATTTAGTGTTGGGTTATAGTCATGGCTTACTGTCTTTGCTGTGGACAATCTGGGAGTTCTTGACGGAGGCCCGGGTGCCTCGGCCATTGAAATGAAGCACGTAGGAGGCGGTGTCATCATTCCACACTGGCGGCTTATTGTGCAGCTCAATGAGGTTCTCCATCTGTCTGTTCCGGTAGCGCATAAGCAGGCCATTATCGTCCTACACACACACACACACACACACACACACACACACACAGAGAGAGGGAGAGAAAGAGAGAAACGAAGACGTCTTTAAAAATACACAAATCATCTACCACTCTCCCATGTTGACAAAGGTGAGAGTGGTTCGAGCAAAACTGGCACTTGGCACATCATCCAACACTCAAGCAACAATGATTCTATTGTAATAGGAAACATAATGGCCCCCAAACACAATGTCACAAGACAGACAAAGAGACTTAAACCCTCTTAAACTCTACATGCTTCTCAACCACTGACAATAAGCCCCTGTTTCCTTCTTGGTACAGCTGCACTGGACAAATGCTGTCCATGTGTATGACCTGTGGAGGGCACTATTGTTCCAATAATGGGCACTTGCATAGGAGAAATAGAAACCACACAATGTGTTTTGATTTGGTTTTTATCAGTCCAGGGTTCAAGAAAGTCCCAGCTGTTAGGATGCTCTGAACCTACATTTCTCCATTGCTATCCCAGGAACAACAATAGTCATCCTCCGAGAGCCTTTGAATCCAAGTACACAGGACCCCTGGAATATCAGAACAGACCATTTACATTTCAGTGATCAGTGCTGACACATGCAAGAAGACATAATAAAAAATAAAAACACAATTAAATTAAAATACATTTTACATACACTTGAAACAACCCACCCACATACGCTTTAGCTCTCTTATAGCTGTGTATTGCCCAGTTTTAGATCAAGCAGTAAATTACATATTTATTATTTATTATTATTACATATTTAAACAATGTATCAACAGTTCTAAACATCAGAGGAGTTCATATGTACAAGATTTAAGATTTATAAGATGTCTACTAAACTTTCACATTTAAACCCTATGTAGCCCAGACAAAATAAACCACGCTATAATCAACAGAAAATTGCTCAGTGGGGAATAACAGGTGGATGTTTAATCAATATGAGACTTATAGAGATGTTGACTATTGACTCACGTATATGATGGCAGCCAACTCCTGTCTGGCTGCTCTGTCTGGGTTCAGACCATTGTCAAACTCTGTGAACCTGGTGCCCAACAGGTTAGACCTGAAACACATACACATACTCACGCAACCACAAACACACACACACACACACACACACACACACACACACACACACACACAAGGGAGCACTGTGGCTAGCAATGTCATCTACCTCAAATGGAATTGATCGTTTTCTAAAATGCTGCAAAGACAAAACTCTCACTCGTGTCTCTGAAGGCCTTTTACAATTCTGTTGGATTCTCTAAGTTATGCAATTACTGCTCTGCACTCTAAGTCCCCACCAGATCAGTCATCCATGGTCCTACAATAAAGCTCCCTAACAATACCTTCTCTGCAGGCATGGTGGGCAGCCGCAGATGTTCACGTTCAAGGAAGGAGCCAAAGAAAGAATCACAGCCGAGTGGAGTGGAGTGGAGCGTCCAGGACAAAGAAAGGATCTCAGATGTTTGCTGTGTCCACCGCAGGTCTGGGACATTCTCCATGTGGAGAGGAGACTAATAGGATTCTTGGCAAAGCCATCTGCCTGAGAGCAAACCAGTAGTAAACACATATAAGCACATAGATTGTCCACATACACAGACTAAGATGGATGGATGATACACACTCAAACACTGTGTGTATACACTGTGTGTAGTGTGTGTGTATACACTCAAACACCAACCTGCAGCTCTGCTTTAAATTTGTTGGGACACAAGTGAACCAAAAACATATAGTGAAGCTAATTTGTTTCAAGGATTAAACCATATAGAGTAAAGCTACCGTAGACAAAAGGTAATGACATAATAATGAATCAATAAGAAACGGACATGATAAAATCAGATGAGTTAAATAAAGTTACCAAGGGTTTACGTTTTACTACTGTTGCTCTACGCCCAGTCCTTCACAGATCCAGTTCTATTTATTTACGTTGAGAGGAGATCACTCATAATCCCTTTCAATACTTTCCTAATGTTACTGCTGCTGTTTGAAGTTTGTCAGTTTGAAGTGTGAATTACTAAACCGCACCACAAGCTGCCACTCTGCTGTCATCATTTCCACTATTACCACTATATCTAAAACTCCTCATGCACCATCCAGAAACCCTCGTTGTAATAGGATTAGGATGAGGAACATTTCTAACCCATACCCATACTCATACCCTAACTCCAGTCACAGACAAGTTCATGGTTCGCTTTGTAACCTCACCTTTGGACAAAAGAAAGCCCATGGAAAAGTCAAGACCATGCATTACATCATGCACGTACGTGTACAGCTGAGCACAGGTATACATACAAATATACACACACACACATATGAATGAACAAATGTACCAACCCACACACAATTCAAATGTTTATCCTTTAGGTGTAAATGATCGCTAGTCAACTTCACCGTGTTGGGTTACGTAGGAGTAGGATTAGTGTTTACGTCAGTGGGATGGTCAAGTGTTTGCAGCAATACCATGTTACCTGTCCAGGTGGTGAGACGGCTCGCTTAGGCAAATACACATCTCTACATCAGTCTACACATCAGTTGACGAACTGCATTAACACCGTGTTTCCACTAGATGGGGAGCCTCGTCTTTCTGTAGAGGGAAAATTGCAGTAAGGGAGTTTTACCAAAGAGAGTAGATTGAAGAGACAGCAGTATTCAAGTATTTAGAGTATGTGTATCATGAAGTCGATGTGCAAAAGTTCAGTTTCGTTTTCCAACACATATTTGTAGGTATGTTTTAAAGGGGCAATAAGTAGTCTATGTTTTTAATGACCTCTATTGGCAACCAAGGAATTGCAACATGGTGGCCTGTAATTGACATAAATAATAAACTCACATTTTCACAATAGAAATGAGTAAGGTAGCTACTTAGAGCATAGGCCTGATACAGGACCTTTTGGGAATACTTGGGCGTATTGGTTGTTGTTTTCTTCCAAAGGGTCCCGTGTTGCTCTATTGAGATTTCTCCCTATGAAAGTCATCTAGAGGTCTAGAACGAAAGCTTACGTCAAACTTCAGAAAAATGACCATGAACTGTCTTTGTCTAGGCCTCGACTTTCCAGACCAAAGTTTCTTTTGCAATCCCCAGCAAAAACACGAAACTGTTAGCAAACACTTTATTATAATGTTATTAGACAATTGACAGTAACAACAAAAAATAATGGCTAGTATAAGCCACATGGCTAGCATAGTGGCAGTTAAATTAAACTTGAAATCTGCTCTTGTGTCTTTACTGAGCGGGTCACACAGTACCCGGTACACAAAATGGCATTGAAAATGTGTAAGGTGACATATTTCTGTGATCAAATGTGAGTTCATTATTTTGTCCAGTAAAGCTTTTTCTTGTCAGGTAAAATCTTTTAGTTTACCAGCCATTGGCAGATCACCAACCCCATCAAACGCCTGCAGATATATTATAGTCATTTTGTTCTATGGGACAGTAGTTTCCCCTTTAAATATGATCTATCCTGGAACAATCACACACACACACACACACACACACACACACACACACACACACACACACACACACCCACACACCCACATACACAAATGCACACAGAAGTGTGCGTCCTGTTATGACCAGTGTACACCCAGGGTGTGGTCGGTCAGTAACAAAGATATTGCATCTGTGTGTGTGTGTGTGTGTGTGTGTGTGTGTGTGTGTGTGTGTGTAGGTGTGTGTGTAGGTGTGTGTGTGCGTGCGTTGTGCATTGGAACAGAAGGTCTACTTGGTATTTGGTAGGCTTGGCTAAATGTTTTAAAATGTTGTAAATATGTAATAATAATAAGTATTTTAGTGTGGATTGTAACGTGTGAATGCGTATCAGTGTGTGTGCACATGCAAGCAACTGAGCTTTCCTTGCCATCGACTCCAGCAGGAACAAAGTGAGAGTGTCCTTGCGTGACCTGGGTGTGAGCGGCGAAAAACATAGTTATCAGATTGAGCGCACACACCCAGATAAAGCCAGACTAACACAGAGTACTGTACAGAACAGCACAGCACAGACACAACACACTGTTCCAACGTCTCTGTAATGGTCACGGGTGACATTTACCCAGTTTAAAACACGACCCAGATCCACTACATGACAGCAGCAGCACTCATGAGGTATTAATACTGATGTAACGCAACATCTACGCTGTGCTTTCTGTGTCGGTTAGCTAATAGAAATGTCCCCCTGTACATCTGCCTCTGCAACTGTACAGTTCAATACAGCCTTTAGGTCGTGACTATATTAGTCCTCCCCTCCTTCTCTCTCTCTCTCTCCGGCGACGGGGGGAGAGGAGAGTCGAGCGTTGGCCGGCTGCCAAAAGAGGCCGGCCCGCCGCGCAGCTGAAACTTTTACAAGCCAAGCAGGAAGAGACACAGGGAGCGACCGAAGAAGAAAAAGAAAGAAAAGAAAAAGGAAGAGAGACATCTCACTCCTCAACTTTGCAGCTCCCTCCCTCCCTCTCTCTCTCTCTCTCTCTCTCTGTCTCTCTCTCTGTGTCTCTCTCTCTTTCTTTTCTCATTCCTTGTTAAAGCCATACTGTATTTGCCCGCCTTCGTTGGCAGGGGGTAAGCGTAGAGCTGGAGGACAGGACGGGAGGGGAGGAGAGGGGGACTCTGGGTTCAGAGAGTTCAGCTGAGGAGAGAAATAAATTCATAAACAACAAAGGAGACGTGACGTCAGGTTGAGGGGCTGTCCGACTCACTGGCTGAATCTGAGCCTCCATGGACGAACCAGATTGTTCACACCACTTTATGTATGTATGTATGTGTGTGTGTGTGTGTGTGTGTGTACAGTATAAGAATGTGCGTGTACAGTATGAATATGTGTGTGTCCGTT
>JAXDDW010000001.1:20850000-20865000 GCA_034670385.1 Hoplostethus mediterraneus
AGAGCCATATTTTTTTAAAAGCCATATCTAATATGATCAACAAACAAAGAGATCATTTCATAACATAGAGGCAAAATGGATGCTTCAATATCAATCTGAAATGAGGTGGGAATTTACAAGCAGGGAAAACGTGTGTGTCCTGCCAGCATGCTTTTTTGTTCTTACCAATTTTTCCACCACTATGTGTGTATATATGCTTGAAATGATTATTGGATACAGGGGCAGTAAATACAATGTGCCCCTTATACTCACCTAACTCACTAATGTTGGTGAGTGAATGCATTTGCGTGTATGTGTACTCCTTGTACTCCTTCGTCTTGTATAACCTCTCCTCTGTAGTCATTTGTATAATTCACATTTAGAGAACCGGGATCTAAAATGACGCTGCCAGATCTGCGTTGCCATTGGCTGAGCTCTTTAGATGTTTACAGATGAAGCAATAACGCTGTGTGTGTGTGTGTGTGTGTGTGTGTGTGTGTGTGCGTGCGTGTGTTTGCACCTTGGTAATGAGGAAATACAGAACATCAGCGCGGGCACCATGCCAAATGGGCAACTCCCCCTTTCTACATCCTTTAATGTAGAAATCAGGCGGTCCTCAGGGAATGGGCAGGATGAGAAAGCTGGCACAACAATATCGCCACGATGTTTTCTGTCGAAGGACGAACCTTCCTCTCCGCCAGAGATTATCTTTCTGTTAAGTAAGACTCGGGGAGAGCGATATTAAAGAAGCGTCGCGTCAGTTTGCTTTGTTTTAACTGTGGGAATTCTTCATTGTGCCATTCATTGTGTGGCATACTTCGTCTGCCAACCCAACCTCCCCACCCCTCCTTCTCTTTGCCCACCATCACCACCTCCTTCCTCCCTCATTGAAATTCTGCCTGGCACACAGACACTGCCCATTCTTGGCATCAAGCTCAGAGAGAGAGAGAGAGAGAGAGAGAGAGAGAGAAAAGAGAGAGAGAGAGAGAGGGGAGAAACACACAAGAACCTGTACCAGTCGTCTGGTGTCCCCACCGTTGTGTCTGTGCCAAACATTCATCCTGTCTCGTGGACCAAGGGACCACGCAATCCAATAGGTATTTCCCTGTCTCTGCTTCCTGCAATAATCTGCTCCAGCGCCGAGGAGTTTTGTTGGCAACTGAGTGTGCCGCGTGTGTTTGGGGATTTGCTAATTAATGTGTGCGCTTGCATCGTTTGAACTGGGCGAGGAGTAAATCCGACGAATCCCGCATCCTTTCACTGTGGAGGAGAGGAAGCTAAGGCCTTTTGTTTTGTTTTGTTTTTTTTGTCTTAGTTGTAGTTGTGTCTTTTGATTTTGTAACGAAGGGAGGAATAGTAACCAGCCTTTTATGTGTATGTTTTGATAGCACAGAAAGACTGATGTTAGTGTGATATTGGAAGTTTGCATTAACAGACACTGGTTATTCAGTGCGGCAGCCATTTTGAGTCTGTACATTCAACTTAAGTCCAAGCAAGAGGCGCTTCAGTAGATAGTTTCATCACAACACATTGTCTCCGGTGTTTTGCGGATACTGGTTGTAGGTTATCAAGCGGCGTTTCACTAAATATTCACTGTTTATTTTGTTGTTCATTGTGATTTTCTTATTATGTCTCTTAAAACACCTTCACATTTCATAGTTTCATAGTGGCTTTTTTTTTTTTACTGTGCCAGAAGATACAACCAGGCAGACTTCGCAGATGCAGCTGTACATCCGTTTAAAAGTAATTCAAAAGCAGAGAATTCCCAGTGCTACAGCTGAACATGAAACACGTCTAGCTGTCATCTCAAACTAGGTTAGCATGCTAAAGCAGGAAAAAACATATCCTGGTTGGTCACTGCAGAGGAGAGATATCAGAGGGCGAGGGAGGACAGGCTGCATGTTTCTTGGCTGCACACAGCACTGCTCGTCTAATGTGAATTTACTACTGCCCAGCCATAATTGTGCCCTGACAGACGCACAGACAGACTGTCTGTCTGACAGGCAGATGAGATTAACTCAATGAGCCACATTTCTTCCTCTTTTTCTTGTCTTTTCTTCAGGCTCATCTCAGCTGCCCTACTGGTTTATACCTCCCTTATTTTGGAGCTGTTGACAGAAAAACAGATTTTGCTGTGTGGCCCCCCCGCATGTGCCATAGACAAAGTCCACGACCAGAGACAACAGCGCCTAATAGGGCTCACATGAGTGACCAAGTCTGGCCTTAATGTTTCCAAAAGAGTGTGGAGTTGTGCAGGGAGTTGGAGTCTGATGTGTGGAATTAACCCAGAAGCTCACAAGCACAAGAATGTGTTCCCTTTTCCATCCACGTTCACATGCCCTGTTAACTCTGCATTCAATTTGACCCAATTCCCCCTAAACACTGTGTCATATCACTGTTAATCTGTTCCCCACCCTGACCAAATCAGAGGATATTCCTTGGCAACCAAACCAGAGTGTGCGTGTGTGTGTGTGTGTGTGTGTGTGTAGATCTGTCACTTGCATGGTGGCTGATGTGGGCATCATGCCAACCTAGCCCTTCTGTCTGTCTGGTCTTCTGTAATCAGACTAGCAGGGTCTACTGCATGCTAACGAGGGGTTGGTCTGGACCCCGTCTCAGGGGCTGTGCCTGTATGCTAATCTATGCAAAGCAGTGTACCCCCCCTAACCCGTTCTCCGTCTACCCCCCCCCAGCCCAGGCCTGGCATTTAGTCTGGCACACATTAACCCTTCAGTCACTGCCATGCCAAGGGACGAGTCTCTTGGCTGCCCTGCTACCTTTCCTCCCAAAATAGTTTCGCCGTTTTCTTTCAGATTAGCGAGGTGGTTCACAGTAGGAGACGCCGTCCAATCAGAGGGGACTATTTAATGTGCGAGTTCAACGACCAGCGCCATTTGGCCACGCTGAGCACCACGAAGATTTGTTCACTTTTGATGAAGCTAGAGCTTTACTGTTAACCGGACCAGTAGAATCACAGTAATCTGGATTCCCTGTATTGTCTTTGCTAACTTTCCAGCTGTCTGATAAATAAGGGTGCAGAGTTTCCCTCTCAGTACCCACGATGCAGTATGTTGGCTGAGGTCTTGGCTGCGTCTCCCTGCTTGCCACAAGATTGATTCTCCACGAGTCCCGGAGAAAGTCACCCTCTGTCTCTTCATCGTTTAGACTGTTCAGAAAAACACAGCAGGCTCGGGGGAAAACTGAAAGGTAGACGTTACAATGTTTTAAAGCAGACCTAAAATGGCCGACACGCGAGACACCATTTTGTGTTTCCTTGTTTTGTTTTGGGGGCAGAATCCCAGCTTTGTATTCAATCAGAGGCAGCTGGTGGCAGCCATATTTGCAGGCATCTGTGTGTGTACCTCCGTCTGAGAAGCAGCAGCCAGCCTACACAGGGATAGCCCACTGGAATGAGCTCAGTTTTTGGCAAAAACGGAAACAAATTCCTGGCACAGAATCGAGCGTCTTTTTTTTTCTCTTTCGATCACATGCCAGAGTCTCAAGAAGCCAGTGAGTTATTTTTTGGGCTTTCACACTATCACTTTCCGATGTCTGCTTACCGTAAAATGATTTGTCTCGTAATTATTTTTGTGGATTGTTTCTTTTTTCTTTTTTTTTTTTTTCTGTTCCACAATAAAATGCTTTGGCTTTGCCCGGATTAGTGACGATGTGCCAATGTGCGCAAGTCTTTCAAGGTCTTCTCTTGTAAAGAAGTGTTAAACGTTTCTCAAAATCTTGGCAGTCAAATACTTGTACTCATTAAGCACAAACAGCTTTCCTCCTTAAATCCTGATTTTGAACCATTTCCAGAAGACGATTCAAACAAATACAAAGAGGGAGACAAAGAGATGAAACCAAAATACCTTACACTCCTTTGCGTCAGAGGGTTTGAATTTGGACACAATATGTTGCATAAATAAAAATGTCAGATTGGAATCAGAAACCCGACACCTTAACCAGCTTTCTTGTATGTGTTTTGCAGGGGAAAACAAAAATGGTGGAGATAACCCTCTCTGTCTCTTCTTCTTTGTATCATTGCAGGAGTGTTACCTGTGAGGATCTTTGGTGCTGAAGCACTGTGGATGCTGTCCTTGGGGGTGAGGTAGTAGATTGAATAGTTGTGGGGTTGCGTAACCTCTTTTTGAGATAACTATACAATCTACTGTCTTTCCTAAGGAGACAGCTGAGTCAGCCAATCAGCAACTGCCATCTCCGGATGGGCAATCAAGTTGTCCAAATTTACACTTGCAGCAGCATCCGTTTGTAATGCATTGTGACGAACGTTACCTTTGCGAGGACTCCTTGTATGTGTGCCGACATCCGACTGATTCCACCAGATACTCTCAAGTAAATGAAGGTTCAAGTTACCAAACTGGTGAATCTGTGGTGTGTGTGTGTGATTTGGGTTCTGCCAGGGTGAGGTAGTAGGTTGTATAGTTTGGTGGGTGGGATCGCACCCTGCTCAGGTGATAACTATACAGTCTATTGCCTTCCCTGAGGAGCTCACTGAACGCTTACGAACATTCAACACACCGCCACGGCTAAACAGCACATTTATTCCCAGTTTGTATAAACAGTTACATATTTGCTGAGAAAAGTTAGGTGAGGTGTTGAACTTATATTGTCAAATGAGTTATTTCAAAATATGTACATCTCAATAAAGTTGTCCCGAAAGAAGTGTGGCCTCAAATCAGTTGTCCCCGAAGATCACTGACTGGGATCTTGAAATGCTTTGTCGGTCAAATCTTTATGACTGCTCTCTTGGTGCATGGGTACGAGGGCCTCCGGATTTTGTAAGTGGAGAGCACCCTCTAGTGGAGTCACGGGAGACAGCTTTGACAGAGGGAAACTAACTGTGACTTGTGTGTGACCTGGTGCGAACACGCCCTCTGGTAAAGTGAACTCTGAACTCGAGTCTCAAGAATACCAGAACTTCAAAACGTCCCGGCAGGATCTTCCTCCTGCTGCGTTCAGGGTGTGGCGTTCCCTCCCGATCCACGCATCTCTGTTTGATTGGCTCTGCTGCCGGTTATTGATCGTTGAACGCGTTCATCCCCGTGGCGACAATTTAGCCCCGTCAGGAATCGCCTCCATATGTGACTGTAGGCCTGCTGGATCTTTGGGATGCGGTAAGCATAGACCACAGGGTTGACTGCTGAGTTGGCATGGGACAGGAGGATACCTGCAGATTGGATGCATGTTAGTGGCAGATTTGTATTTACTTAATTGCCGGAGAGGAGGTATTACATGATCAGTACAAGAAAAATGTCTCAGTAAGATTCCCTGTGCAAACAAACCTGTGAAGGTCTGTTATAAGTCAATAAAAATAGACCAACTGCAGACTGTGCAAGGACTATAAAAGTTACTGTCACCTGCCTATATATAGTGTCCCCTCTGTGACCGCCTGAGGACCGTGGAAGAGCAGCAGACAGTTCATCAGGTGCAGGGGAATCCAACAACCAGCAAACAGAAAGAGGACCAGGGCCAGGGAGCAGGCCAGCCTCCTCTCCCTGAGCAGAGTGGCCCGGGCCTGGGGAGAGCTGTCCCGTAGACGCCCCTGTAGGCTCCAGAAGGTCAGTGCGTAGAGGAGGGTCATGACCAGCAGGGGCACCAGCACGCATCCCAGGAAGTTGAAGTAGACCATGAAAGGGAGGGTGATCACAGAGAGGAAGGTGCAGGGTGGAGAGATGGAGGAAGAGGAGGATTTATTGTCGGTGCCAGAGGCCAGGGAGGAGTAGTTGTGCCAGCCAAACAGAGGGATGAAACCCAGCAGGCAAGAAAGTGCCCAGCACACAGACACAGCCAGCCAGGTACGCTTCTGTGTGGCCAAGTCTTTGTATCTGAGGCAGAGGGAGAGAAAGGATGAGAGAGAGGGATGAGAGTAAATCATTACAACATGAGAATAGTATCTTCATTCGTTTGCGTGCATGCCTCACCTCAGTGGTACGCGTAGTCGCAGGTAGCGGTCCACAGCGATGGCCAGCAGTGACAGCACAGAGGCTTGCGTCAGCACGAGCACAACGCAGCTGAGAAGCAGGCACAGGTCAGGGGTCAGACTCACCCAGCCGTCCAATACCACGGCCAGGGGCACGGCGGCCACGCCCACCAGGAGGTCAGCCACGGCCAAGGAAACCAAGAAGCAGAACGTGGGCTCTCGAAGGGAGCCCCGGATGCCGATACACACCGCACACACCACCAACACATTGCCCAGGCAACAGGCCACGGCTATCAGCACTTCCAGGACCGTATAAGCCACCCAGCTCCACTCAGCCATCGCTGCAAGACGGAGCCCAGGAGAGATGGAGAAACTGTGAAGGTTGATAGAAGAGGTTTCCCTTGGTGAAAGTAAAGTAATGTAATGAAATCCACAGTGGAGCGAAGCCCGCTGTAATCCTGAGTGCCTTACAAAGATATTCCTCCATTCAGCGCGTGGCTCCAAGCTCCCTTACACAGCCAGACCAAGTAACCAGAAAATACATGACCGGATGCTTTTTATATGTGCACACAGACCAGCAGACACACTCCATGGAGACACCATCTGTATTTCATCAGTAAGTGAAGATCCTACCCTGACTATGATCAAGGCTGGCTCAGTGAGTCCTATCATATTGGAACTGAAGACTTCTGTGTGAGCCATTTGACATTTGTGACACATTTGACACAATAGTTGTTTGTTATTGCAGATAGTCTTAAAATGAGTCTTGTTGAGTGTGTAATGCCACAGCCTCTGCCCATTAGCAGAACTAACCATTTTAAAATAAGCCTTGATGTGTATATATATATATATATATATACATACAGTGGTGGCCAAAATTATTAGAACACTTGGCATACATTTAAGAGGTTTCAGTTGTTTTTGTTCAATTGGCCATTAAAATACCCATAAAATGAATGAAATATATACAAAGTCATCATTATGCTCTATAAACCAGAATAGAGCATCATAAGGAGATTTATGTCATTTTCCTTACAAAAAGGAACAGGTGGACATACCAAATATTAAAGTTAAAAGTGGATAAAAACAGTAGGACTCACTTCATCTGATATTTGTTGTGCTCAGAGCAACCATCTGCATGTTTCATGAACATTATGAAATGAAATCATGTTTTGGAGGCAAGAAAAGGTCAATATTTTCAGATCTGTCAGGTGTATATATATATATATATGTATATCATGCATAGACAGGAATGAAGTCTCCATGTATCCATATTTGGATTTGATGTAATTGTTTTCTGGTATATGTGTGTGTTGCAGACCCTTTCATTCTAAAAATAAATGGTTTTGCTATACAAGAATGTAAATCTGTCCTCTGTGAGTTTGTGTGCGTGTGCGTGTGTGTGTGTGTGTGTGTGTGTGTATTCATAGTGTATCTTGTGTGTTCAGTTGCTCTGTGTGTTGGGGGATTTTTTTAGATGTTACTGATTAACAGGATTGGTTTGGTGGCAGTTTTTTTCATGCATGCTTACTTTGCATACAGCCTTGGCCTTGGGTGTGTGTGTGTGTGTGTGTGTGTGTGTGTGTGTGTGTGTACAACTATGTTTGGTGCACTTTTGCTCAGCTAATATCTATATCTTCATGTCAATATATCATCAATATACACCTAGGAAAAAAATCACAGCCAGCCAAAAGAAAGTCTTAGACATAAACATTTCAGACTAATTGAAAATAATTTCAGATTTATTAAATCTTAAAAAAATATATTTTTGACACAAACAGATCATCTCTACACAACTTGATTTTGTAAAAAAAAAAAAAAGTCTGTAAAATGAAAAATAGAAAAACACGTATTTGTCAAAATCAGTATATTCCAATGATGATTTAAGTTCTACTTATGAAGTAGATATGTGACAACCTCTTAGATTTACATAATGTTTAAATGTTTAAAGCCAGTTCACTTTTTCCGCTGGTTGACATTGCCTATTACCTATCCCTATACAATTGCAAATCTAAAAAAATATATCTATACATATATATATGTATATATATATATATAAGGAAGAGGATTTGCTCTTTGTATTGGAAACTCCTCAAGAGTTTTGGTCTGTACAGTGTGTCCCTCCTCTCAATCCCAGTAGGGTCCTGTATCTAAGCTACGGCCTACAGTGATTTCTCATGTCTCCTCTGGCTTTTCAAATACTCAGTATTCATTTGTGTTTCAAGGTGCCATAGAAGTAGAATCAGCAGGAGGGACATTAATGTGAAATCCATGGAGATTTTCCCTGACTGGTTCACTGGGAATATCCATTCTGCTTATTCTCTTTCTATGCGTCGCTTCACTCCCAGTCAGCCCTTACGCTGTGTGTGAGTCTCCTTGTAGGCCTCTGAGTGTCTTCTCATCGAACCGGTAGGTGAGCTTCCTCTTCACCTTGCTGATCTCCCCAGTGCGGGAGTAATTCCTCAGCGCCCTCGCCATCTTCTGATAGGTCATAGTCTTGCGATTGCCCTTGCGCCGGCCCCAGAGCTGAGCCAGGCGCTCCTTGTTCTGGGAGGAGAACTGGAAGGTGCCGGCGGACAACTGGACCCACCAGATGCAGCTCCGCATGGACGGGGTCTGGAGCATCTCAAACAGGAACTGGAACAACCGCTCCTTCCTCTTTCCTGCCCAGGGGGAAGAAGACCATAAATACAAAGAGGAGGAGACAATAAAGTGTGCGTGTGTGTGTGTGTGTGTGTGTGTGTGTGTGTGTGTGAACATGCATACTTTTTCCCACAGTAAGCACATACTGGGGATTACACCAATTGCGTAGAGGGTGGGTGTGTCTGGATGTGTTGGCGTTTTGGAATGTGTTTGCATGCGTGTGTGTGTGTGTGTGTGTGCTTGTGTGTGTGTGTGTGCGCTTGTGTGTATGTCAGAATGTGAATATACCTGAGAGGGGGACAAGGGGCAGGGAGTCACTGTTCTTCCTGCCTCCCCTCTCAGACGGTGGTGACGGGGGATAGGGGTATTCCTGGTACTGGGAGCTGCTGGACTGGGAGTCTGAGTCGCTCCATGGAAGTGTCTTGTAGAAATACACACTGTGGTCCTGAAACACACACACACACACACATGCAAAAACGTCTCAGAAATGCACAGGTGTAGTCTCAAAAATCATGTCAAGTGAGTCAAATTTAGCAATATACAGTCAGAATGTTTGCAGCCACAAGTGATATATAGTCTAGGATTCAGTTGTATTGAATTCGTAATTTGTTTTAGATCATTTTTGCGCTCTTTATTTGATAGTTTAGAAGTGGAGATAGACAGGAAATATTTGGGGGAGAGAAAGGAGGATGACAGGCTGGAAAGACCTCACAGTTAGACGGTATGCGCCTTAGCCAACCGAGCCACCGCGATGCCCGTGCATTTGTTGTTCACGAAGAGGACGTGTCCCGTGAACTCACCCAGTGGTTGTCATGGGGACTAGGCCAGGCCGGAGGCGGGGCTTGCTCCTCATATTCCTTGTGTGGCGTGTGACAGCCGTAGTCCCATTTATATGCATGCTGACCTGACCAGCTGTTCTCTACGGACAAAAAAAAAAAAAAGACAGATTGAAACAGGCAGAAACATCATCATCATCATCATCATCATCATCATCATATTCATTATTATCATCGTTGTCATCATCACCACTGCCCTCTCCACCACTACTGTCATCACCACCATCATCATCACCATCATCACCATATCCCCATGCTGACCTATGATCCTGGCGTCCTGGTGCGTGTGCGTGTGCTGTGCGGTGTCGGTCGGCGGGGTGGCGGGTGCGTGCGTGGGCTGGACCTCCTGCGAGTGCTCCTGCAGGTACTCCTCGATGACCTCCAGGTCCACCTCAACGCAGGAGGAGGAGGCCGCTCCGCTCCAGGCTCCCCGACCTCCCGTCAGCCCCATCTCAGACACGTAGGCCATCTGACAGACCCAGGAGGAGGACAAGGGGTTTTACAGAGGCAGTACACACTCAGGTCTTTACCTCAGTGTGTTGCGTGATAACAACAGAGAAAACACTTTGCATGATGGGTGGCATTTATGTTGTGTCGGTCTTAGCCTGCGGCGATTGTTATCATCAGAGCAACACCCGCTGTTTGTTTCATGATAACCCACTGCTTATGTATTCTCCATTGTACCTCGCTGTATCGTTTTGTTGCGCTGTGATCTGAAGCTTGTGGATGCACTCGTTCATTCATTTTGAATGAGTTGTGAATCGTCCACAAATCAACAGCAGATACCTTTTTTTTTTTGCAATATAATTTATTTACATGTGTTCATGCTGATATCTTTTCTTGTAGTTCTGCCAAACCCAAGAACAACAAACATCACATTCACACTGCGACCATAGAGAGTGTGTTTTACTTTGACTGGCAAATTTATGCAAGTGTTGGTCACTCTCACCAGTCATGTAACAGCACCGTCACGCCTGCACCCATCCCACCACGGCAACAGTTAACACGCTAAAGTATGACTATGTTTCACCACAGCAGATGTATTTTTAACCCATCAGTAATAGTGCAACACTGTCATTCAATTGCATGACACACACACACAAATTACAACTAAAAAACAACAATGTTGACAAACTTACCGTCTCCAATGCTGCCAACATGGTTCAAGTACAATCTGGAAATGGAAAACACTGTCATGATATACCAGAAGCATCGAAATACACAACATGAGACAGAGAAGTGAAAGTAGGCCGGTTTATCGCAGTGTTGTCTCACACAAGATTGTAATCGTTGCCGTTATCTCACTCACATATTTGTAGTTGCACTTCTCTAACTTGTCAAACAGTGAAAAAAAATCAAAAAAAATCACATATGCTAATAAAAGACAGCGAGGAAATAAAAAATAATTCTCACAGCCATAAACTGAATGAAGTGAGGGAGAGGCAAATAACTGTACCTTGTTGAGTCAGAAGTGTACTGCTGTGTCTGGCACAGTGAAGTAGTATCCTGCAGCGCTAGTATCCTTCAGAGTTGGAGGGTGGAGACATGAAGCTGTGGTCATTCACCTGTATGATGCTCCACCTACACTTCACGCGTCTCTTATACTCTCTGTGCTGATCACCCCCCCCCCGCAAACCAGGTGAGTGTTGTTAGAGTGGGTGTGGCTACTGAATAAATGCGGGGGGGGGGTCTGTCTGTCTGTCTGTCTCTTTCTGTTTCCATACACACACACACACACACACACACACACACACATACACACACCTGTTTCAATGGCTGGCTTTGTGGCTAAAGGGGGTTTATATGCACTTGTAAAGATGTGATTAATTATTGTCTTGGTTGTTGATTGTTTGCCCCTTTCATTCAACGGTGGAAGGTTGAGTTTGTTTTTCAGCTTGTCAAGTGCAATTTTGTTATTTGACAGTATCACAATCTGTGGTACGTCTGTGGTTTTCTTATCATTTGCAGAAGCAGCATAGAGGATAACAATGCAGCTTTACATTTTCCTATGTGAAATCACTTCTCTCTATTGCATGTCTGTACATATGCTCTCACACACGCACGCACACACACACACACACACACACACACACAGTGTCTAAGAAAAGAAAAGCCTACATAGGGTTTGAAGGTGAAAGAAAAATGAAAATCAAAGCGTTATCTTATGCATATGTACATATTCTCTGATGCATATTTCTGATATTTACAACTGTTCATTGTTTAAATATGTAATAATGTATTTACTGCTTGGTGTAAAACTGGGAAATACACAGCCCAAAAGATCCTGCGCTATAGGAGAACTAAAGCATGTGATGTCGAAAGGATGTCTAGCGCTCAGTGGGATACCACATCCCAATATGATGCCCCACTTAGTTAGCAGTTTCACATACTCAGAGATTTTCTTGTTGTGGCTTCTCTGCTCGTCAGTACACTAAAATACCACACACGGGAAATGTCTGGAACAATAGCCAGTGGACACTTCACTTCTGACAGCACACCACTAAAGTTTTCCCTCATTTCAACTTTATGATAACGTATTGGTGTGTAATATCTTGATATATGACTTATAAGCAAGTGTTTATTTTTCTGTGTACTGTATTCAATAAGGAAATAAAGACCAAATAAGGACAACATTTGTGAGAGTGCTCTTTGGCCTTGACCCCTCCTGTGTAACTGTTATGATCCTTACACAAGTTTCCCCGCTGACAGCCTTATAGCAGGGATATTAATCACCCACTCACCTTGGAATGGTCATTTACTCATCTGACACACAAACAATCCACATAATTTATAGAAGAGTGTTTGGGGAATAGCTTATCGGTTTAAAGTGCTGTGCTGTGCTATATAATGTGCCCCCGTTATTGATACGGGGCCATCAACAACCATTTGAGTTTCCACTGAATGTCCAACTGCTCCAGTGGTGATGTTCAGCAGCTAACAAAACAAGTCTGCAGTTATATGTCAGGTCCCTAGTGTGAAAATAGTGATGTGATTTTTTTTTTTATCAACTTTTTAATCACCTTGCACACTTAAATAATTGCTGCAAAATCAAAAACAAAAGTATCAACAGCTCTAGTCTTGTTCTTCAGAAAACATACAACAAGCATTACGTCACATTATGTCACTCACAGCACTTCATTCTTGCGCTTTGCTTTACGTGTTTTTGTTTGTTCCTGTTCTGTGTGTGTTGTTGGTTCATACGTGGATTCCAGACCCGGCAGCGCGTCGTCCTGTACGTCTCTTCAGCGGGGTGTGGGTGCGTGTTTAGCTGGCTGGGACTTCCCCATCTCCCTTCTTGGCCTGAGACACACAGACTCAGATGTAAGGATAGCAAACAGTAGCATATAGGGATAATGCTTCCAATGCAGCCAATCCATCCAATGCAATTTCCATCATGAAAAAGTTTGGTGTAATCTAATATATACAAGAAGACATTTACAGTCATGGCAAATATGTATTTTTTTTCAATAATGCTGGAAAAACATTAACAAAATTGCCAGCTTGTTAGTGCATTTAAATGTTGATATGCATTGAACCTGAAGAAATAAACTAAATCAAGTTAAACTCTAGAAAATAATCTATAATAATAACCAATAACATTTCAGTATGCCTAGAATATGCTTTTTAGACATGGACATTTAGAGCGTAATAGCGGCTGTCAAGATAAAAACCACTACCCAGCAGCCTGTGACCTCATTCAGCCAGTGATATCACCTCAACGTGTCCACGATGATAAACACTTGAATGATGCTTACAGGAATCATATCACTAGCTTTACAACTTTTGTAGGTTTAGTGAGGAAATTCATCACATTGAAATATTACATTGTAAACCTATCAAAGCGCACACATTCACCATAGATGTATTGCTGGGACCAGGAAGGTCGTTAGATTAAATTGAATTGGCAACTCCTTGATTCCATTCCATTCCAGTCATTTAGCAGACGCTTTTATCCAAAGCGACTTACAATAAGTGTATTCAACATAGGTAGGTAGAGAACTACTAGTCACCAGGAATCATAAGTGCATTTCCTTCATAAACAAGCAACTAAGAGCAGAACTAGTGTTAAGGTAAGAGTGCAATACGTTAGCAACCTACTTTTCTTAAACAAATGAGACAAATAAGAGAATCAAATAAACAAGAGCCAATAAACAAGAGCTCAGACACATAATTGATGACAAATAGGCAAGGCTAAGAGGAAGGGTCAGGGTAATGTTTCCTGAAGAGGTGGGTCATTCCATAACTCAAAAAACCCCAAATGCTGTGTAAACACATTTTGAAATTTGAAACGGTTCACATACCAAAAGCATATTCTGCTCCATGCACCAACTGAGGGCCATGTAGCGCTGCCCTTTCTGCTCCTGAACCATCATTTTCTGTCCATACAGATGCGTGTGCATGTGTATGCATGCTTGTGTGTGTAGGTGTGTAGGTGTGTATGTGTGTATCCATTCACACATGCTTGTGTTTGAAACTCAGCGCATTGATTATCTCATAAACAGCATAGCAGCTGAGCCAATATTGCCTGTGATTTTCCCCAGTGAGATAGGCTGACCACCTGCAATATGCTCTCTTTATGAACCTCTCCCTCTCTCTCTCTCACACACACACACACACACACACACACACGCACACACACATGCACACACACACACACACACACACACGCACACACCGACAGTCAAGGCAGCTTTCCTAAGACGTGTCCAGGCTTATCACACAGCTCAGTCTTATTTATTCTTTATACACCAGCACTTGTGCAAGTACAAACACTCGGACACACACACACAAACATACATGCACATACAAACCCACACACACACACACACACACACACACACACGCCTACAAATGCTACTTGATTCAATAATTATATAATGTCATTACAGGTTTTGTGTGAGATAAATCTGAAGATAAAGTCTCGTCTGTGGTTTGCTTGTTTGATTTGACTTAACTGCTATTGTGGTTGTCAGAACAAAGTCAGTCGCATTAGGGAAACCTGTTCAGCAAGGGGGAGAAATGACTTCCCTGAAATATCAGGAGAATTTCCCGTCCCTAGTGCACATGATGTCATAAATCTTTTTTAAACCCACATTTAGCTTCTTGCAAATGGATTAAAAAATCACAACGTACAACAGGCTGACAGTTATCAAGCTCTTTGTTGCATTGTTAGAGGTACAAATCTGATTCACCCTACTGGTACAATTCACGATGCCTCCCCTCAGTGAAATTGAAGTGTTATTATGCTGTCTTATCTGAACAGGTATAAACACAACCATCATCTTTCTGTTTTCATAAAACATCTCTGTCAGGACTAAGTGAAGCCAGAAACATTTACTGAGCATCGCCAAAGATACATTTTTTGGGTTGTTTTTGTGAAATTGGATCCATGTCAAATAAACTGTGCTGTAGGCAAAACAGCCTCCACACACACACACACACAGACACACACACACACACACACACACATGCACATGCACATGCACATGCACACATGCACACATACACACATGCACAAATGCACGCACTTGAGCCTAACCTTTTGGCATTTTATCAACTTGCCCGAGGAGCAAAATTGGTACCATGTTTCATATCAACATATTTCAT
>JAXDDW010000001.1:20870000-20877500 GCA_034670385.1 Hoplostethus mediterraneus
TACAAAAATAAAGAAGCTCAGAAAGAAAACTCAATTCAATCAATAGTTTTATTGTAACAATGTTGGATCCATGGAAACCACATTAGATTGTCTATATTCTAGTGGGTTTTTCACTGTGCTTTCTGCACCTTCAGGAGTTTTCCACTGGAATCGGGATACTGTCAGCATGTTGCACTGCCCTTTATGATTACCCTGGTCTGTAAGGGCTTGGGAAGTTGCAGTGGAAAGGCTTCCTCTTTCAATTATATAGAAGAGCAGAGCAGCTTTGTGTTTGTGCGGTGGATATTTATCACTTCTTCTCCCACTTCCTCAGTGGCCAGACTGCACATCGAGGGCCGTCGGTAGACTGAATGACTACTGTCAAGTTCATGGGACTGTGGTTATGAGTGGGTTCTGTGGTTTTGGTTTCCGTTCTGAAAGTATACAATGACAGAGATGTGTCGTGACAATGCTAGAGGAAAAACTCCTTTTATTATTCTAAAATGTGTTTCAAATTGGGTTGATACAGACATCATGACTCCAATATCTGTCTAGAGTTAGAATCAAAATTCAAAAGCCACATGTGTTCATACCTTCATCACTTATTCTTGATTTCTGTTCAACTCCTCTAACAGGTAGACTGCAGTGTGATTCTCAAAAACATCTGGAATATTGAGGAACTTTCACAACAAAGCTCCCTGACTGGAACCTGTTCTGCAGGGCATTGGGTTACATGTATTTGTGTGTGGACACTACAACTCCAAAATAACAAACCTGATTTACAAAATCCCTCCTCAACAGAAAAAGAAAACCTTCAGGGCAGGGGAGAGGAAAAATCTGTCCAGAGGAGAATCACGGATGGAAAGAACACCCACTAGTAGAAGATTGAAAATAAGCTGCAGAAAAACAGTGTGAAGGAGGTGTAGTTGGAGGACTGGGTCTGGCCGGTTCAGGGAGGCAACCTGGACAGAGTGAGCAACTAAAACCTGTTAACAGGTTTGACATGGGGACCCCAGGCCAGCTCCCCCAACCCCCCTGTCTCAGCAGGTCAGTCGAATAAGAAATCCACTGACCACACTTCTCACCTCTCTCCCTCCCTTACTGACAACAATGATTATTCCACCACCAGCCTCTCCATCACACCAGAGATCAACACCACATGACTGGACCCCCTGCCCAGCTCCCTCCCCTGCCTGCACAGGCATGGCAATGGGGCCTGACAGCATCAGCCCCAGGGTGCACAGAGCATGTGCCATCTACCCCCAACACCTCTTCAACCAATCCTTGAGAATGAAGAGGTTGTCTTCGCTGTGCAAATCCTCCTGCTGTGACTAAGAAGGTATGTCTGGTCACTAAACAACTACTTTTCTTTGAGATTTTTTGACACTTATTTCAGACCTCTTGCTTTGATCAGAGTGAGATCAAATGCCTTTAGTCTCATCTTAGTCTTAAAAAGAGCTAATTTGTTGTAATTTGCATTTTCCTATGGGGAGCCACATGTGATGAACATATGATCATAAGGTGTTTAATAAAGACATTGTTAAAATTGTTAAAAGTTAGTGCATTTTCAAAAATCCAGGCAGTCCGGTCAACACATCACATATTGAACTTGTACTTGATTGGCTCCCGTCACTAAACATTTTCAAAAATTATTCCAATTAGGCCAGTTTGCATCATTTGAACTGACACACAATAATGGTCCAGTATTGAGACTGGTTTTCTGTGAGGAGTTTGTCTTCAACTTGATTCTGTAAAAACCCTTTTAACTAAACTACATTCATTCGCCAAACATCAGAAAGAACAGTAATATTATCCTGAGCCAGAGTGAAACCAAAATCATGAAAACGGAATAATATGGGACCTTTAACATGTCAGTGTTCAGATGTCGCAGTGAGACAAGGAGGGTTGTCGCCATCTAGTGGTTGTTTTCTGGCGCTGCCACAGTGATGCTGTTCTCCCTTTAAGCAGCAGATGGAGCTTTTTCACAGGACATTTAGAAACTCAACTCTGCAGACCCCATGAAGAGAAGTTCAGACGGCACGATTTACAAAGATTATTGTAATCAAGCTCTCGATGATGATAGTTCATATGAAGTATGATCATTTCATACTTCCTGGGTGGCTACATTTTGCTTTAGTAACTGTAATCTTTAAACCGCCAACATGTACTTTTCAGGTGACTGGAATTCTGTGAGGCACCTCTGCAACCTGCAATAAAGCTCCTCTCTTCCTCTCTCAGCGTATTGTGTTGAGTCTCCTTCCAATCCTATCTAGGTTTTGCTTGGCTGGGAATCTATGGAGACAGTCCAATACTTTCAGTCACTGTTATCATTCCACATCAGTCTCCCTCTACACTAACATGGCTGATACAATCATGCAGAACTGCGTCTGACTACAAAGACAACGCAAACATTCATCACTCACACACATGCACGCGCGCATGAGGGCATGCGCACAGGCACACACACACACACAAAAGCACACGCATACACACATCACACACACTGCTGGAGACAGGCATGAACTCATACACACTTAGAGGTATTATTAGGCAGTTTGACAAGCGATCCATCCCACAGTAATCAACTTTTTATAGACTTTATTTACAGGTGTCTGCAATCCTCTATAACGGCACATACACACACACACACACAAACACAAACACACACACACACACACACACACACACACACACACACACCCTCTGATTGCACTGCCAGTGGCATTGCTTAAAATGGCATCAAACAGACTGCAGCTTCTCCCTCTGTGGCAGTGTACAGGTGTAGACCTGTCTGTGCATTAGTTGGCCTATTTCAGCATATTAACCCTCGTATATCATGCTGTCACTGCAGAGAAAACAAGCAGAAGGAGATCAAAACACAAGGCGGCCTGGTCTTTGTAGTATGTGCTGCATCAGACAAACCTCAGCATATCGGAAAGTGTATGGGTGTAACATTTAGGTTAAGTGAAGGTAAACTGTTCTCCGGAGAGCAAGACGTTTCTTTCTTCAGCCAATAAAAATATGTTTAAATACACAATGTATTCTGGATACCAGCTCATATTTTGCTTGAGTTCATACGCCCTCTGTAGTGAATGCCCTCTTGTGTATACATATGTATATATACTGTAATCTCACATATTGTTTCTCTTTATATTTTCATATTCTTATAGTATTGTGTATATGTATATTGAGATTATTTGACTTATTTTATACTGCACATATTTATAATCTTTGATATATTTTCACATTGTTTTGTCTCAGTAAGCTAAACTGCTACTGCAGCTATGTTGCACACCCTCATAATGCTGAAATCCATACTGTGTTTTATACTACATTTTCTAATCGTAAATATCCATGTATGTATGAATACACAGAATATTCCCAATGTTGGAATGGAAAATGTACTTAGACTGGGCACAAAACCACTAACAGTAAATGGGAAAGGGATATATATCGTCATGCTTGAATCAAGTAGGTAAGTAGAGTCAGGTGGGTAAATAATAGGTTATGAAGTGAACCAGTCAAAGGTCAAATCTTTGGACAGGAGATTGTGTGGCACTCCCATAAATCCAGGTGAGAAACCTGGTCACTTTGGTGTTACCATGCAGGTGAAAGAAAAACACTATGCTGTGATCTAAGGACCTCAGACGACAACAGGAAGTGAGTCGTCTGGGGAAGGTTATAAAGTCATATCAAAAGGATTTGGGCTCCATCAGTCCACTGTGAGGCAAATAATGTACAAATGGAAAGCATTTAACATGACAGCGAATAAAATATCACAGACAGCCACAAGATAAATATTAAAACGAGTAAAAAACAACCCAAGAATAACATCCAGAGATCTAAAAGCCTCCGTTGCTGCATCTGATGTCATTGTGTATCCATCAACTATAAGAAGAGCACCGAACAGAAATGGCTTTCATGTGAGGTTAGCCAGGAAGAAGCCTGGAAGTCTGTTCTCTGCACAGATGAGCCAACATTAAACTGTTTAGGCACAATAAAAAAATGTCACCTTTGGCGACCACGGTCAAGCACGGTGGTGGGGGAGAGGTTTTTCTTCCCCCGGACCTACAGGACCCGACATCATCATCAGAGAATTCATGAGCAGATCGGAAGTGGCTGCTGGCTGTTCAACAAGACAACCAAAGAATGGATCAGGAAGAAGAAGTTTAGCGTTTTGGATGATGACCTAAATCTAGTTGACATGCTGCGGCAGGACCTGAAGCGGGCTGTTCATCACCGAGTTGAATGCTGTATCAATAACTGTCCTGGAGCGCTGTGACGCTCAATGGATCTGGAATTGGATCCCAAACCTCCGGCTGAGGTGAGGAGGTGATCAACTAATACTGCAGCCTATGATTTAGTGCTGTTTTGAACTCCATGACTGTGCTCTATCCCTAGAGCCTCACTACTGCCCCATATAAACACCCCCCCCCCCCCAACCTCAGCCCCACCTTTGCATCCTCATCCCCTTACCTCATCCCCCTTCCTCTCTTGCTCTTTCTTTCATTCATTCCTGTCCTTTGTACTGTGAGATGGCGAAAGGAAGAGAGGGAAGGGGGAGGTTTGGTGTGTGTGTGTGTGTGTGTGTGTGTGTGTGTGTGTGTGTGTGTTGGAGTGAGTGGGTGGGAGGGGGGGGGGGGCTTTTGTTGGCTTTCAGGTGGTTTCACATGAAAAGCCAGAGAACACACCTTGGTTGTCGCCACTGGCGACCCGCGGCGTCTCCTTCACTTCCGCTGAGTATACCTGAGTTAGCCTTCAATTGCCTCTATGCAGCCCAAGCATGCACAAATATAGACACAGGCATGTACACACACATACACACACACACACACACACACACACACACACACACACACACACACACTCGCAGACATACACACCCAAACGCACCCCTAATCACCAAACTCCTGTCTCCCTTTGGAATGTGCTTTAGATGGGAGAGGTACGGGGGTGGGGGGGGGGGGGGGGGTTGCAGGCGTAGGGTGAGGTGTGTCAGTGGGGTAGTTTGGTGGTGGGGGTGGAGTGTGGGTGGGGCGGATGGGTGGGAGGAGGGGGGGGAGGGGGGGGGGTGTAGTAGGAGACTGCGCGGCTTCTTTCTCTGTTCTTTGCCTGAATGGACTCTTCTTGCTGCAAGGAGCTCAGGTAGCCTAGGTGTGTGTGTGTGTGTGTGTGTGTGTGTGTGTGTGTGTGTGTGTGTGTGTGTGTGTGTGTGTGTGTGTGTGTGTGTGTGCGCGCGCACTCTATTCCCAGGTAGACTGTGGTGAGTGCTCTCAAGTTAGTGTCAGGTGTCAGGTAGCTGCTTGTCTTTGTGTCTTCAAGGCTGCCGTTGCTTGGATAGTGTTTACAGCCCAGAGAGCACAGCAGAGAGAGAGGGGGGAGGATGGGGGAGGAGAGAGGGGTGGGGGAGGGGGGGGGGGGGTGGCTTTGATCTAGACTGTTTGATAGTGTGTGTGTGTGTGTGTGTGTGTGTGTGTGATGGTGGGGGAGTGAGAGAGAGAGAGTGAAAGAGAGAGAGACTATACAGTATGTGTGCATGTATTCATAAGCGTGTCCACATGTGTGTCTCCCAGCGGGGCTCCAGCTGACTCGTGACTCGGGTGCAGGAGTCCCCGGCCTTCACGAGCAGGTGCTTCAAACCCGCCAAGCTCACGGAGAGAGAGATCGTGCTGGTGAGCGCGCACATCCAACGCTCCCTCCAGTCGATTTTCATTCCAACCAAACACTTACAGCAGCAGATTTCACGGATTACTTCCTCCCTCTCTGGCGGAAGGTACGCCGAGGAGGGGAAAGTCGCTTGTGTACTTTTTGATTTGGAAGGAAAAACTTGCGGTAGCGATGCACACATCTGATCAGAGCTGGAGTTCTCATTTCTCCCAGAGTGGCTAAGAATAGCAGCAGCCCCCCCCCCCCCCCCCCCCCCCCCCTGTCTTATAATGGGTTCCCCAGACTGGAGGTGTGTGTGTGTGTGTGTGTGTGTGTGTGTGTGTGTGTGTGTGTGTGTGTGTGTGTGTGTGTGTGTGTGTGTGTGTGTCAGAATACCAGGTTCAAATCAAACAAGTACTGGGAGTGCCGGTGTGTTTGTGAGTGTGTTTTTTAATAGAGGGAGAGAGAACAAGCGGGACAAAAGGAGTGAGACAGATAGAGAAAGAGTGTGTGACCAAGAGAGAGAGAAAAAAAAAAAAAAAGAGAGAGAGAGAGAGAGAGAGAATATCTTAAATTGTACGTACATTTTTGTTTTTATTGCACACTTGCTTTGGCAATGTAAACATATGTTCCCCATGCCAATAAAGCCCCTTTGAATTGAATTGAATTGAATTGAATTGAGAGAGAGAGGGAGAAAGAGAGAGAGAGACAGAGAGAGAGAGAGAGAGAGAGAGAGAGAGAGAGAGAGGAGATCAGACATGCCAGGTTTTTACAGTATGTGTGTTTTAGGGCTCCCCTGGGGCCAGACAATTAAAAAGCATTTAAAAAGATGACAGAGCTCTGTGCCGTAGGAGGGGAGGGGTGGAAAGCCCAGGGAGTGGTGGAAGAGTGTGCAGGTGTATGATGTGTACGTGCGTGTATTTCTGCATGTGTGTGTGTGTGTGTGTGTGTGTGTGTGTGTGCACGTGTGTGTGCTGTGCTTGGGCGCAGTGTTAAGATCACGCGAAGCTCCGGCGAGCGTCACTCTGTCTGTATACCTGTCTGTGTGTATACCTGTCTGTGTGTATACCTGTCTGTGTGCATTGGCGGCAGGCAGGGGCTGCTCATGCAAAACGTCTTTTCTCACACACACACACACACATGAGAAAACACTTGATCACGTCTCACACAGCCTTCTGCAAAACTGACAATAGACAGAGGAGAGGCAACAACAGACATTCCACTGAGAGTGATTGAGAAAAGAGACCAGAGAGAGAGAGAGAGAGAGAGAGAGAGAGAGAGAGAGAGAGAGAGAGAGAGAGAGAGAGAGAGAGAGAGAGAGAGAGACAGACTTGCTATGTGAAGAACAGCTCTGAAAGAGTTTTTGTGGGGCCGTAACAAAGACCCCTCAGAAAACACAGAGGCGCAGGAATGTTAATTAATTAATGAGAAACAATTCAGCCTGCAAAGAATGATGGAGAGAGAGAGAGAGAGAGATAGAGATAGAGAGAGAGAGAGAGAGAGAGAGAGAGAGTGATAGATAGACAAAGAGGAGGGGTACACACACTAAAACTCAGTGCAAACACATTTAGCTGTGTTGTTCTTCAGATCAAATTGCACGGCGGCGGCTGTTGTTGTTGTTGTTGTTGATTCTCAAGGCGTTGTACTTGTGCATCATCAGAGCAGAGCAGTGTGTGTGATGATCCTCATACCTGGCTGTTCATCTTTGCATTTGCACGTGTGTATAAAAGTGTATGTGGCGTGTGATTTATTTAAAGGTAACCCCGTACGTATGACTTTTCCTTAGTTTATCACACTCAAATGTGTCGTGATCATCCATCTGTTCTGTAGCCGAGCTGCTTTCTATTGGAATATTTCATCATTTCCCCCCTGCTG
>JAXDDW010000001.1:20880000-20882500 GCA_034670385.1 Hoplostethus mediterraneus
TACTGGACCACTTCTTTCAGTGTCAGGTTTCCAAGTGCCAACTGGAGGAGACCCACAGTGTGTGGTGTGTGTGTGTGTGTGTGTGTGTGTGTGTGTATAAGTGTCTTTGTATACACATGTGTAAGTTATGTGCATGTGTGTGTGTGTGTGTGTGTGTGTGTGTGTGTACAAGCAGGCGTGCATGCCATACAACCATATGTTGTTTGTGTGTGTGTGTGTGTGTGTGTGTGTGTGAGTTGAATGTGTGTACACGCGCGATTGCATGTGTTGGAGTTTTTTTACGAGAGCCAAAGCTTTTTTTTCTTCTTTTTTCTTTGCACCAGTTTTATGCCGCTACCTTTCCCAGGCGCCTCGGTGCACAAAACAAGTCTGTATCGCACCAGCTCGCTATTATCAGGTGGGTTCAGCGGTGTGTTAGAGCAGGACCGACTACGTTTGTGATCTGAGAGAGAAATGATCCTGCATAATGATGAAGTGTGCTTGCTAGTAAAACACACTTGAGTTGTGCAGCCTGGTGAAAACACGCATTACACTCGAGTACCGTGAGACAATGTGGGCTTGTAAACATAAATACCATCAAAAACCATGACCAGTAATTTTACTAGAGCTTTTACTTCTTCCATATCTTGTTTATAATGTCTTGTCAGCATTCATCCCACGTCTTGCTTCGCGGGCAGATAGCAGCTCCAGATTTATATTAGGGCAGAGCAGGTCGAGTCTCTTTAAACGGCCCTGCTGTGGCGGAAAGCCAGATATCTCAAATTGCCTTACTGAGTAGGCCTCTGAGGACAGATTAGATAGACTTTGTGATAGCTGATATCGAAGTGATAGAAGTCAAATCCAGGAAACAGAGTGTGATAGAGCGGTTGCTCACTAGGGGCTCCACCAGCATTACAAGAGAGCGGTGGACGGACTACAGAGGGAGTGAGAAAAGATCAACAGTTTATACAGCGAACGACTCGGGAAAGAGACGCATTAAAACACAACTCTCCGCCGCCTCCCGATGACTGACTGCCTGACTCCTGCCTCGGCCTCTGCTGTCAGGGGAGCCGGCGAGGGCCCGGTTTCACTGCGTTCGCTTCAGATGAAAGCTAAAACACATGTAGAGTTTATGGCGATGAAATATGGCCTCCGACTCCATCCAGGAATCGCTCTACCTATAAGAGCATCGGGGGGTCCCGCGAACAATGGGGCACACAGAACAATGACATACACTGTGAAGTCAGCACACACACACACACACACACACACACACACACACACACAGATATCGCAGAGCTTTCGTGAGTGTTTGTGTGTGTAACAGAGAGAGAGAGAGAGAGAGAGAGAGAGAATTAGAGTCAGAGACAGAGAATGTTGAGTCTCTTGGTCCTTCTCTAAACTAGAAACAGTGATGACCTGAGACTCCCTCAGTGGAAATCTACACTCCTCATGACTGTCAGACTGCAGCCACACACACACACACACACATGCACACACACACACACACACACACACACACACACACGCACACACACACACACATCGTTCTCTACAAACACAGGAGTAATTGTTCATTTCCCCTCGTTACCTAACAGTGAAACTGGACCAATTAGTGAGTTTGAGGGCTGATTTAGAATAGGATAAATAAACTCAGCGACCAACCGCATGCACCCACACACACACACACACACACACACACACACACACACACACACAAACCCACCCCCCACCCCTCAACCCCCCCCCCCCCCCCCCACACACACACACACACACCCACTACAGAGACAGACCAAAAACGAGGGGGAATACAATGTGGGACATGTGCAACAACAAATCAAAATGCCACATACAAGCATCACATATATCTTCTTTCCCCCCCAATGAAAAACGCATAAATACACACATACACACACACACACACACACACACACACACACACACACACACACACACACACACACACACACACACACATCCAGCCAGAACACAGCAGGCAATAGTTTCCCATTTCGTCCCCCCAGTATAAAGCGTTACAGCAGCGCCGAGCCGGTCCAATCCCCACCAGGATCTTGCCGGAGCCAGACTCCTGTCCAGCGTGCCCCCGCTGCGCTGCCTCACACACACACACACACACACACACACACACACACACACACACACACACACACACACATACTGTATAGGCAGAGGAGGTCACAGGGATTTGCTTGGGAACAGTCCATATAACAGACCACATCCACACACACAACACTGTGAAAGTCGATGACATCATTCACCCGTGTCATCGGAGAGCTCTTCAAAGGGAGCACAACTGTACAATGCTCATGCTGCAGTGACCAGGAGGGCAAACTACAGTTTTTTTACAGTTTTATTTTCTACTGTTTATTTGTGTGCTTGGACCCAGCTGCATTAGAGGAAAGGTTCATAATCAACAACATTTTTTTTTTAAAAAGCATGCAGGTTGACTCTGCAGAGGAACCCGACTGTGCAGCCTCTCGTGTTTAGCATGCGCCGACAA